>OY992516.1:13414285-14014285 GCA_963921215.1 Scoparia ambigualis | reverse complement strand
ATTTAATCACATGTAACCTATAAAAACAAACACGAAACATGAAAAGTGCCACTTGGTTATTTGCAACATCCATTTCACTATATTAACATACAATCACAATTAGGACATATAAGAATGTTATCGAGTAGTTCACAAAACATTAGAACAAATCAACAGCCATAATTTTTAGTGAAAATACCAAAAACTTTAATCATGTCTTAGCTTGAAATTACGCGTTCCACGGGAACGCGATGACTGCCTCTGATTGGTCGGCTGTCGGGCGTTCTAGCTCATTCAAACGTTGCCGTATAACATTACAGGTGCACTTATTCAAAGGCTTACCCGATTTAGGCGGTATACCCGTTTTAGGCGCACTTCCCCTACGGGGTCCAAGCGGACGAAGTCGCAAGCAGTCTGCTAGTACCTAATATTAGTAGCGTTAAAGTGACGGCATATTTTTTTTAATGTTACATTTATGAAATATTGCTTTTTTGATACTTACACATAATAACAGATTTAAATAATAATATTATTATGTTATAGATACCACGTATAAAAAAAGCGATCTAATAATGCTTTCAAAGTTTGGCAAGCAAAACAAATTATTGTACTCAAATTATTTACAAATCACCATTAC
Organism: Scoparia ambigualis; assembly: GCA_963921215.1. Taxonomy (NCBI): domain Eukaryota; kingdom Metazoa; phylum Arthropoda; class Insecta; order Lepidoptera; family Crambidae; genus Scoparia; species Scoparia ambigualis. The sequence goes on along the minus strand of OY992516.1, from coordinate 14,013,669 downwards.
TGTCAAAGGAAACGTTAAAAAGACAACGGATAATAGCTCGTATCTCTTTTGGGTAGAGCAGAAATTTGCTTTAACCATTTTGTTAAAGAAGCAAATTGTGATATTAATGTGTTTCCGTTCTGTGGAAGTTGTATAAATCTGCAGTTTCCATGTTCAGGAAATCCTTTGAAAAACACGAGTAACATGACAAATAGGTTATTTTACAATTCGAATATCGATGTCGTGGATGCGATAGATATATTTTTGTCATCAACGTTGAGAATGTTATAAAATGACAAAATTAATTTGCGCGTTGAAAATTTGAAAGTGATAAATTCTTACAGTATTTATTTTCGACGGCGTAGCTTATATTATCTACTATACATAATACAGAAAAAGCGAAAAAACACTGAACGACTGACTGATCATGAAATTTTACGAACTGTGAAACTGTCGGAAGGAGGAGTTTAGTGGCGTTCGGTTTGTAATACGTACTTATATATTATCACAGAATAACTAAACCATTATCCCCGAAGGGTTTGTCAGAGACTATGCAATGAGGACAGTAAAAGCAGTTCCCTAACATAGTCCACTTTTCACCAAATAGCGACTGCACATGTCCTCAGCGTGACGGTGGTGAGCCCATCGCCGCTCTATGCTGTTGGATGTATGTGCAGTCTATAGTCCGTTAGTCGCCTTTTACGACACCCAAGGGAAGAGAGGGGGTGGTAGTATTCTTAAGCATTATTCGATGTGCCGGGCCACCCGGCCCAATTCGTGCTGCAATACAGCATGTGATTCGCCTTTTACGAGTTTACGACACTCAAGGGAAGAAAGGGGGTGGTAGTATTTTTTTACCGCTACGTGAGACGGTTGACTTACGTCGATTTTACTAGTTAGGAGGGTTTACGCATTTCGGTTTTCCATACAATCTTCCAAGTTGAAATTTTTAACGACCAATAAGCCAATTTTTTTTTAAACTTTGCATGCTATAGTAAAATACAGGGATCTAAATCAAAGTCAAAGTCAAAGTCAAATTATTTATTCAATGTAAACCTTTACAGGCACTTATTGACGTAAATAATAATAATAATAAAAAAAACAGTTAACCTAACTTATAGTTAAGACTTAACAACTAATCTAACGAGTTATAGTCTGTGCCAGACAAAATGCGCATCGCTACCCCCAGTACCACTGCACGCCGAAACAGAATCGCGTCGAACCGAAATTTAAGCCGTGGTCATAGAATTGTGTAAACAAACGTATCCTGGTACGAGAAAAAAATATAGCGGGCAAGTGTCTCTCCCCTAGTGACTTAATAGTTTGTTGAAAACATTTTTAAAAACGTTTATTTGGTTGAGTTATCGCGATTTAAAGTTTACCATAGAAAGTTTAAAATCGCAATAACTCAGTTAAATAAACGTTTTTAAAAAATGTTTTCAACAAACAATTTAGATCTTTATATTTTACTTCAGCATACCGAGTTTCATTAAAATCGGCTTACTGGTTTCTAAAAATTTCGGCTTGGAACCCTCCTAGGCATTATTCGTTATGCCGGGTCACCCGCGCCAATTCGTGCTGCAACGCAGGCTTCTACCACTCAGACAGTGTCACTCGTTTAGCACCACCCAGGGGTCACGTGGGTCAGAGTCTCAAGAGTAAACCTACGGACGCAGTCACTTTAACCCCCATAGTTCTCAGGACGACTGAACCTTCAATGAGAGTGAATGAGATAAATATGTCGTTCACGTGCTCTTAGTAAGTGTTTCCATACAAACCAGCGTATACTCACCAATTGCTACTGTCCCCAAATTTAATCGAGGTTTAACGCAAAACCACATAAAGGCATCTTACGCGTTTTCTGACTGAGTGGTAGCCACGCTGCGTTGCACTACGCATTGGGCCGGCTCGCCCGGGGTAATACCACCCTCTCACGAATATCCGGCGTGAAATAATGGCATTTGCAGCTGTTGTTTCGTCCGGCCAGTAAGAGTTCCGGAGGCCACTTCCCCCCCCCCACCCCTTCACAATTGCTATTCCTTCCTTAACCCTATTCCTTTCTTAAAGGTCGGCAACGCATTTGCGACTCCTCTGGTTTTGCGGGTGTCCATGGGCGGCGGTGATTGCTCTCCATCAGGTGACCCGCCTGATCGTTAACCACCTTCTTATTTAACCTTTTATACGCGACGTTTCGACCGAGTTGCATCAGCCGTGGTCACAGTAGTTTTGCATTAAATCCTGTTTAAAAATGTTCATGATGGTACGCGAAAGTTTAAAAGCGTATGCTACTGTCCCCTACTAACTACTGAGTGTTTTTTTTAAATATTCCGATGATTTTTTTCCCATAAAGCGGTAGCTAATAGCGGCGCGCGCGCATCACCATCCATCCACGCGGCCGCAACAACCTTGTTTATAGGAATGCTTAACCGTGTTTATTTCGAAGGCGGCCGCTACAGGGCGGGCGGAAAACGACAAATATTATTGTTTTCTAAGGATTACCTACCAAATGATACACTTTTTACGGATCAAACTCCTGTCACAATTTCCCTGTGACCACGGACCCTGTAAGTGTAAAGGGTTCAAAACGTCTTTTGATCCGTAAAAAGTGTTTCATTTGAATGCCAAATATTAATAGCAAGAGAGCCGTGTGAGTAACTAAATAAATATCGCGCCTTCTCGTCACTTAGGTGTCGTAAAAGGCGATTAGCAGACTTAGTATTAGTCTTCACTGCACATCTCATAAAGTCAAAGTCAAATTCAATTATTCAATTTAGGCTACAATAATTGAACACTAATAAATGTCGCTATGCCATCGGTTCGTAAGTTCTAACTAATATGGGGGAGCCTTGTACTGAGAAGAACCGGCAAGAAACTCAGCAAGGGCATTTCTTTTACAGCGTCAATACAAATTGGAAAATGCCCTCACTATCATAGAAGGGCATTTTCCATTACCACATAAAAACATTTAATAGATACGATTACAAGACAACACAACACATACAAAAGAATATCCAATCCAATAAAAAAAGGAATAAAAAAAATATTGTTCAATCCTACTAATATTATAAACGCGAAAGTTTGTAAGTATGGATGGATGTTTGTTATTTTTTCACGTAAAAACTACTGAATGGATTTGGATGAAATTCGGCATAGAGATAGTTTATAACCTTGATTAACACATAGGATACTTTTTATCCCGATATTCCCACGGGAACGGGAACCACGCGGGTGAAACAGCGAGTGGCCGCTAGTTTAAAATAAAATGAACAACGTCTTATCCAACAGCAAAGAGCGACGATGGGCTCACCTGTCACGCTGAGCACATGTCCAGTTGTAATTCGGTGAAACGTGGACTATGGTGAATATGACTGCTTCTGAAGTCCTCATTGCCTAGTCTCAGACTAACCCTGTGGGGATAATAGTCGTGACGTATGCATTAATAGCAAAAATAATGGTACTAGGTTAAATGAAAGGAGGTCAGTGGTTGTGGGCAAGCGTTGTGCCACGATCGCTAATGTTAAGCGACTTTGGGTGGGGACAGCACTCGGATGGGTCACCGAATCTTTTTGATCTGATAGTGCCTACGTTAAATCGTAATTGCGGCTGCCATCAGACTATTTGTAAAATCGTAAAGCTAAAATTAATAGATGTTTGGAAAACTCTGACATCGGCCTTAACATCTTTCACCACAACAAGGGAAATGAAAACGCTCTAAAACTCAAATTACGAAAAATGAAATTTATAATTCACTAATAATATAAGTTAAGATAAATTTATTGTACACACAACAAAAACATTTTAATCTCCATTCACAATCACCAAGTAAGAACAGTAACAAACTTTGCGTGTAACGGAACGCGCCGTTAAAAATAGAGCAGCCTGTATCAATAGATGCGGAACGGTATCTTGATAAATACAGGGCGTGCCGTGACAAATGGTAACAGAGTGTTTTTACGTATTTTTAGACGTAACGCGGTGCTGTGTCGTCAACTAATTGGACACACAATACGGCTCTACGCTCCAACACTGCACGCGCAATGTGGAAATCGTACTGTTTGTTTTCATCATATTCTGCATTATTTAATAAAAAAATTATGCAACTTAGGTTAAAGTACCATAAACTGTTACAGAGAGAATACTACCAACCCATCGCTACCCCTGTGTGTCGTAAAAAGTGACTAATAACGGAATAAAGACTGCACATTTTGAGTGGTAGAGCCACGCTGCGTTGCAGCACGCATTGGGCCGGCTCGCCCGGCGTAATACCACCCTTTACTAATATCCGGCGTAAAATAATGGCACTTGGTGCTGTTGTGTTTCGTCCGGCCAGTGAGAGTTCCGGAGGCCCCATCCCCCCGTTCGCAATTCCTATTCCTTCCTTAAGCCTATTCCTTTCTTAAATGTCGGTAACGCATCTGCAACCTCCTCTGGTTTTGCGGGTGTCCATGGGCGGTGGTGATTACTCTTCATCAGGTGACCCGCCAGCTCGCTTGCCTCCTTCCATTATAAAAAAAAAAACATAGTACATCCAACAGCATTGAGCAGCGGTGCCGATAACACTTAAAACGAGTTTTTTTTTTAATAGTGTGAAGGCTTGCATTTAGCCACTATCTCACCTGATGGTAAGTGATGATGTGGCCTAAGGTAAAACATGCTTGCCTAGAAGAAACCTGTTCACTCATGAAGACCCCAATATTGTTACTGATAGGAAACACCGACTCTGGCAGGGAGTTCCACAGCTTTGCAGTACGAATGATGAAAGTAGACGCAAAGCGCTTCGTAAGCATAGTAACGCAGATTATCTCATTTGCAGTTGTAATTTGGTGAAATGAAACTGTGGCAGTGAACTTCTTCTGCTCATTACCTAGTCTTTGACTAAGACCGGTTACAGTGCTCGACCGACCGTTGGAACGTATGTCAGTTGCGTTTGTCATATATAAGTGACTGATAGAAACTGCAAGAAACTTCAAGGGCTGGTCAGCAGGTCGAGTACATGACAAAAATGCCAAAAAAGGAATTCATGTTTTATCGTAGGTACTTATAGCTCAGCTGACGGGGGCAACGCCCGGCGGGCCGACCGTCTGTTGACCCGTCAACGTAGGTACTTATCGCCCAGCTGACGCGGACGGGTCAACAGACGGCCGTATGCTTTAAAGTAAATTAGATACTCAAAGACTATCCAATTAAAATTCACAATATGAATTATTTCATTAAAAATGAAAAAAACACGAATTTTTTTTTTGTTATTTTTGGCATGTCTAAAACAATTGACCTGACCAGCCCTTGAAGTTTCTTGCTGTTTCTCGCAGTCACCTTATATTATATGAAAATTCATAAATCGTTACAGTGCTAGACTGACCGTACGCACGCGTATTTGCTACGCACGGCCCCGTACGAGGTCCGTCGTCGCATGCGTGCCGTCGGTCGACCGACACGCGCTATGAAAACAAATGAACGCGTTCAGTGCAGCAGTGCAATTCTCTAAGTTAAAGCCTTGGTAGCAGCGGCTGCCGCAGCGCTGAGAAATGACTCTGTCTCTTTCGAGAATTGGAAAGAGACAGCAGATCACAGCCATGCGCGCAGCGTTTATCTGTTGCTTAGAGAATCGCATAGCAGCACCGATCGGTGGACCGACCGTACCGATATCTGTATCATCGTCGTCGTTAAAAACACGGACCGTACGCACCGGCGACGTTCGAGCACTGTTACCGGCCTGACAGGTGGGTTAATGCGTATCGTCAGGACGGACCGTATGCACCGACGGTCGGTCGAGGTCGAAAACTGACCGTTAGTGTAAAACGTTACATAAGAAAACGTCATACCCTTTTATTTTATCATTATCTGCATTTTTATTGTGGCAAAGTCTTTCCGATTTACCGCCTTCAGCTAATTCTAGATATCTTACCGGAGGCCCATCTTTCCCATTCTCCTCTCCACAATTTCTTCTCATTAATCAAGGCCAGTAACGCATCTGCGACTCCTCTGGTTTTGTGGGTATCCATGGGCGGCGGTGATTACTTCCCATCAGGTATTCGCCTGCTCGTTTACCTCCTTTCACATAAAGAAAAATAATCTTCTTGGTACTACGCAAAAAAGATCTAAATCTTTTGTGAAAATGTCATTGAGTTGGCAGACTAGGCTACAACCCTGAAAAAAATGGCCACTACAGCACATGGACGCGCCCGATACCGAGGGTATAACGCGTGCACAACGCACTCTGATGCCTCTGTGGTCTATTTAAGTCTATTGGCTAAGCCACCGGTCTTAGACCAGAAGTCCCGGGTTCGATTCCCAGCGGGGAGTAGGTACATCTTTTTGTACTCGTTTTGGTTGGTGGTAGGACTTGTTGAGTCCGCCTGGCTAGCTACCATCACCTTATCTAAAGCTGGGGCCATATCAAACATATTAATAACATGTTCTGATAGTTTAGAGATAATATAGTCAGTTCCTCAGTGGTTGAGGATTCCGGGTGAAGCGCGCTTTTACCTTCGGCCCTATAGGTACCATCGGGAGATGATTGACAAAAAGAAAAGACTTCACTAACTCTAGTTTTCTTTAAACTGGAACAATGCTGCTTGAGGGCAGAATTAGATATATTAAATAGGCAGATTTCTTAGTGAAGTTTTAATATAAATTATAACACAACGTAATGGCTTGTTTTACGGTTTTATCAATGCGTTCCTTAATTATTAATTAGCGTGACAATTGTTTGAGTAACTGCCGCGCCGATTGGCGCAGCTGTCCGTTAAATCATAACTGGAAGCGTTAGCGTTTATATTAATAATAGCGGATATAATAATAGCAAAAAATAATAGTTAATAATAGAAAATGGGAACGAAAGAATAGATACAGTTTGTAGATAGAGACATAGAACTTTATGCTATATAATTAGTGGTTGCGATCTTGCAAGTTAAGGATCCTGTTTAAATGTCACAGATGGGTGACCGTACCAAAACCATCTTTAGCTCTGTGCTTCGGAAGGCAAATTTAGCCGTTGGTCCTGCAGGCCTATTCTCTAACTCGACTGATAGCTAAAATAATGAACTCCCAAAGAAATTCGTCGTACATACATTGCGCGCGAACTCTATATTTTTTTCTAGCAATTGGCACAGTACACAGGTGAACGACGAATTTCCTTAGCTGTTCATCATTTTAACTGTCAGTCGAGTTAGAAAATAGGCCTACTGGTTGTTGTTTACCTATGGACCGATCTGGTTAAGTGCATGTTCAGTCTTGGGACATTTTTAAGCTGGCAATGATGAAGTATGAAGTGTAAATGTTTCTTATTCTTATTCTAAGTGGGTAAACATCAGTTAGTCTACGCTACCGTGATTGAACCCCGACTTCTCGCTAATAACCCAAACATCTCACGGTTCAACCGTCTCGTCGCTCCACGAAATTGTAACAAGAAAGCGCATTAATTTTATATTTAGTTGAGATGTGGCGCGAAATAGTAGTCTATTATTAGATTTACTAAAGCTGTCAAGGTTGGTTTTTATATGGTGTGACGTCACCCGAAATTTATTATTAAAATAATTGACTTACGCACTTCGTGGTTCTGCACGACATTTTGTTTTGAGATTGTTGTGTCGAATAACAACTGGCCTGACGGTGAACTATGTATTATCGTCATCATACATACATAGGTACATACACATACATACATATAATGACAAGTATTATCCCCCAAGGGTTAGTCAGAGACTAGGCAATGAGGACAGCGAAAGCAATCCTCTACCATAGTCCACTTTCACAAAAAAGCGACTGCACATGTGCTCAGCGTGACAGGTGGTTAGCACATCGCCGATCTATGCTGTTGAATGTATGTGCGGTCTTTAGTCCGTTAGTCGCCTTTTACGACACCCAAGGAAAGAGAGGGGGTGGTAGTATTCTTTCACCGCCACGCGATACGGATATCGTCAACATCATCAATCAGCCTATCAATGTCACACTGTTGAGCATATCCTTTACCACATGGACAGGTTGGGCCATAATCCACCACCCTAGCCAAATACCATGACGTGGTAGCCATCCAGATGTTCCTCTTGAAGCAGAAGCTTCAGTATAAATTTAAGCAGGTTAAGTTTTATGAATTTTTGAGCGACTTCTTGCACACCGCAATCTAGCTTAACGATAGCTGGGCTGAATCGCGAGGTGTAGGAAATACACCCTTAATTTTTATTCGGTTTAATGAAATTAATGGTGAGTTCCACCCATGAAACTGAACAACTTTCCCTAATAAACCTATGTGCAAAAATGACAAAAAAATTTTGACCTCTACAAAACTGTCCGATCAGCTGACGACAATTAGTATGGGAGGTCGAACTTTTTTGTCATTTTTGCACCTAGGTTTCTTGGAAAAAGTTGTTTAGTTTTATGGGTGGAACTCACCCTTAATTTCATTAAAAACGAGTTAAAATTAAGGGTGTATATTATTGTATTATAATATATAAGTTGCATGTACCGAACAAAGCAGTGTTTTTATTAATTAAGGGATTTTTTGTTAAGTAATTAAAATTTTGTTGCATGTTAATGCCAAATTGTTGCGATACTCTTACAGGGTCATGTTAAGGGACTATTTATGTTGCAAGATCTATGTACCATACCAACATGATGCAATAAATGTGACTATGACTATGACTAAGTACGTAAAATATATAATTGTAATTACTACCCTTCTTTTACAAAAAAAAAACCTGTTTTAACTCCGACAATACCTACCTAGTTTATACTTACATAGGTAATATATAGCTTATTTGAGACTCCCGATCCCGCAGATAAACCGTCTAATAGTTTTGTGGGACAATGTTATCTGTTGTTGTATGTATTCTATTCATTAATAAATAAATTAAAAAGGTAGTAAGGAAACAAACAGCATTGTCAAAATCGTATTTACAGCTCGCGATTATCAGCTGAATAACGTTGGACAAAGACCTTCTCCAAGGAACCCCACAGCAGCAGCTTCCCGCGCGCGACCTTCACTTATTGTCGGTCCAACACGTTGTTTTTTCTTATCCACTACTGGTGAGCTTTTGGTCTTCATCTCACCTGATGGTAAGTGACGTTAAGGCCGGCGCGCTTCACCTGGAATCCCTAACCACTGAAGAACTCTTATCCAAACTTTCGGAATACAATAATGTTATTAACATAGTTGTTACGTCACCAGACTTTAGACAAGATGGTGGTAGTTAGCCAGACAGAGCTTAACAAGCCCTTCCACTAACCAAAACTACACAAAGATGTAGCCCCGCTTGGAATCGAACCCGGGAATTCTGGGTCTATGTCCGGCTTTTAGACACTAGACTACAGAGGCGGTTGTACGCCTACACTGCGTCTTGTGCACTCAAGCACGGCAGTCAGTTCTACGAGCGATTAGCCTATAAGAGAAAAAAAACAAAAAAAATTAACATGCTCTTCGGTTTAGTGTTCATTTTTTATAAAATAATTATTTTATAATTGAGCAAACCTATTTGTTTGCAAACTAAAATGTTGAAACGATTAAATCACATTGATGTATTGAATTGTTCTATCTAGAACGTCTTAGGATGTTACGATATTTTATTTTATCTTTAAGGTTTTTAATCTACTTTTGTTCCGTGGTATAATGTTTTTTTTGGGGTACTCGTAAATACATTTAAAACTTGTTGAAAGCTGTCGTTTCTCTAATGCTATAGTGTAAGAGTTATCGCAGCTTTTAATTCAACGTTTTAGATATAAATAAATAAATAAACTTCCCTACACTCACACCAATTATCTAGCCCAAGAGAAGCTTCGTTATGAAACTCGTTAAATGGTTACTAGACAACGGATAAACATACTTAAATACATACTTATTATACTAGAAAACACCCAGACCGGAAACAATTTAGAAAAAACAATAATTTCTAAATTGACCCGACCGGGGATCGAACCCGGGACCTCAGAGATGGCGACACCATGAAAACCGGTGTACAAACCACTCGACCAAGGAGGTCGTCGAGATATGTACGGGATGTAATTAATTTGTAATAGATAGTGATTGTATTGTTAATATTGCGTACACTTTGCGATGTAGTGTACAGTTTATAAAAAAATTAATAGGTGAGCTAGATATTATATACGATGGGTTCAATTCCCGGTACCTGTATTTCGGATTTTTCGATGCATAAAACGTATTTTTGAGCATAAAGCCCAGCCTCAGCCTCGGCCACCAGCCAGATCAGTTAACAGGATATCTTTGAATTTTCAATAAATAAGTGTATTATTACAAAAAATACTTGAAAATAGCTGACTTTGTTTACCGCAAAACCAATAATTTTTAAGGTAAGTAAGTAAGTAATTATTTAATTAAAGTTTACCGAAGTTTAAATATAAAGAAACTTTATTTTAAATCCATTTGAAAAAATCTTAAATTAAGAAACAAATAAATAATAAAAATCTATGACAAGTCTGCGTTCTACCCAATTAACCTCTTAAATTGGGAGTCAACTCACGAAACCACATTATATTATTAATAATACGTCTCAGAGCAACTGTCAAATTAAGCTTTGACATTTGACAGTTCTTTATTTGCGCGATGACAATGTCGTTTCGCCCGGTGTCAGAATTAAACATCAGTTGTTTTTTTAACATGCGCTAGCTAGTAAATTAGATTTTGTGATATGTAGTAGTATATATATTTCGTTTGAAGCAACTATGTACATTTTGATGCTTTATACAAAACTAAAGACTTTAAATCTATTTAATTTTAATTCATTTTAACCATAGATTAGTTTCCTAATTCTAATTCTCTGGTTTTTTGTATCTTTATAGTTCGAATCAATAATCGCTAAATAAAACGACAAAAAATAAATACCCTAAGTTAAAAACATTTTGACATGGAAGAAATGGTGGTCAAGATCGCGATCCCTCGATGAATTCCTCAACTAAGTAAAAGCAATTTTCCAACAAAAAATACTTTATTTTAAGTTTAAAATTACCCTTGTGGATGGAGATTTTCGGGTCAATAGGCAGATTGTAAAATAATTTATATGATATTGAGAGCAATGTCTGACCGCAACTCTAGTTGGAATGATATTATTGAGAAAATATATATATTGTTTTCTGAGGTTTAAACGAGCATTACACATTGAAATGAAACACTTTTTTACGGATTAACTCGCGTTTAATTTACTATTTACATAGTTTTTATATTGTCCTGACGTTTCGAACCCTTTACAGGGTCCGTGGTCACAGGGAGACTAAAGGTGTAGGTCGTCTCATAGTTAGAAGTTATTTGCCTACCGTCAATCATTTTTATATTTAACCGGGTGCGTTCAAGTTTACACAATACGTGCTAACAATATTTTTAGGTCTGGCAATGTGTTGTTGTTGGGGCTGGGATTTGATGACCTGTATGATGGGGTCCCCCAGGCAGGTGGTAAATTCCAACCATCCTCTCTATTGAAATTTCGATGTTTTTTAATTTATTGAAATTCCTCGCGTATCATCCTGGGGATGAATCGTTGTTCCTTGGCAAGTATTTGAGGTTTGTTAAATCTGATGTAATGGTTGGGTCCCTCGAGAGCATGTTCACACACTGCAGAAAATTTATGTTTGACAAAAGAACTATAGCCACATTAAATACACACAAATACATTGATTCACGTCTATTCTGCCCAGAGGGTTAGTCAGAGTCTACTCCTATACTATATAGCCCACGTTTCACCAAATTACAACTACACATGTGCTCAGCGTATAGGTAGTGACGTGATAGCCAATCACAGCTCTATGCTGTTTGATGTAGGTGCAGTCTTTGGTCCAGTACTCGCCTTTTGCGATGCAAGGGTTAATAGTTTTCTTTTAGTAAGCCGTTACCACACGGCTCAAGAACTATAAATACCGGATAAAATGTTTACTAGAAAAAAAAATCACCCAGTCTCAGGAAGCTCGAATGGGATTCGAAGGGCTTGCAGCGTAAATCAAACTACTAGGAAAAATTCAGCGATTCTTCTGTGGTCTCGGTAGCTCAGCGGTTAGAGCAGTGGACCGGCAATCCAAAGGTCGTGGGTTCGATTCCCATTGGAGCTTCCTGAGACTGGTTGGTTTTTTTCTAGTAAACATTTGATTCTATTTTTAAATAGCATTTTGAATGAAAAATTTCAACAATAAAGATAACTATAGATACCAATAAGGGGTTTTTGATGTCGGAACCTTGGAGTTTACCTGTAACAAAATAAAATTCATTAAATATTGATTTAACCGTGTCACTTAGCGGTGAAAGAAAACTACCACCCCCTCTCTTCCCTGTCGTAAAAGGCGACTAACGGATTAAACACTGCACATGCATTCAATAGCATAGAGCGGCGATGGGCTCACCACCTTCACGCTGAGCACATGAGCAGTCGCTATTTGGTGAAAAGTGGACTATGGTAGAGGACTGATTTTGCTGTCCCATTGCCTAGTCTCTGACTAACCCTTCGGGGATAATAGTCGTGATTATATTATGTAACGTATGTATGTAAATAATGATAATATTTGAGCTTCGATCAACAATACAACTAAATGTCAGGTCGGCGCTAAAAATATGTCTCGGTAAATAACAGCCCACTTGAGAAGTGAGCTCTTATTTTCTCGCAAGGCAATAATAGGAAAAAGTACTTTATTTGTTGCTCCTGGAGGTTGATTTCACCACTAAATGTATTTGACGTCTTTTCATTTTTAAGTGACAGGAGCAATGATATTATATAGGTACATCATTGGACAGGAGTAACTGATATGCTCGTTGTTTATGACGAATGATCGTAGTAAGTATAAGACAATACTTAGAAGATTTGTGACTTTAAAACTGGGTGCCATGATTTTATAACTTTTGTCTCAGTTCGTAAGTAAAGAAAAAGTATTTATTCTCCTGGGCGTGGACAGAATTTAGCTTAGAATTTAGCTTTGATTTTGTATGTGACGCGTTATCTAGTTGGTATTGTTGATCGAAGCATTTGAGCAATTACGCCAATTTTTTAAGGATCACTTCGCCGTGTTGACTTAGCATGCACACTACCAGAAGAATTGCGTACCTAAGCTTATTAAGTATTCTGTGCCTAAGCATCTCACTGGATACTTTTTTGGAGCGGACGTTTTAAGAGCGTTGATTCTGCATCTAGTTATTAACCAGATGTGGGACGCAAATCGTAGCAATCCCACATAAGATATCGGGAATCGAACCCGAACCTTAGATTAAAACAAAAAGGGAAGATACGGCATTAGCGTCTCGTGAGTAAGCCGCTAAAATTAGGCCTAAAGGCACAATTTCACTTCAGTCGCAATTTGCCGAGCGTACAGGCTACATCGTACTATTGCGGACATTCTGCTGTGATAAAAAGAGAAAGACGCTACTCCGCAGTGGCGTCGGAATCGGTCGTACGTACTCGTCTGTTGCGAAGCGACCGAGACGTCAACGCGCTACTCGCTGACTCCCTCGCGCTGACGTTGAAACTTACTGCTCTGTCTCGCTCGCCCGATTTACACTTCTATAGGTGTGCGTGTGTGAGTGTTTGCATATGTAGTTGAGTAGGACTATATTTTGATTGACTACAAGTAAGAGCATGCCGTATCTTCCCTTTTTGTTTTAATCTAAGACCCGAACGAATGGTTGTGCTTAGGGCACAACACAGCTCAGTAGACAGGTAGAAAGCACAACACACGAAGATTGTAGAATGTAAATTGTATTATGTAGTAAGAAACAATTATAGTAAACATACAATAATAAAACTTAATAGCGTAAGCCGTAATTTCAATACAGAATTATTTTCCAACCTGACAATGAATTGACAAAATATATCTATTAAAATACATTCATAGAAAAGGAAACAAAGATGACATGAGTGAAGTGCAAGGAGTATGAATGTACAATATGAGTTTTAATGAAAACGCAAGAAGATGGTATGATGGGGAACGAAACATCCGAGTGGATTACTCGCCACAGTACTAGTAAGTACATGTGAACGAAGGTTACACTCAATAAATTAGCAGCCAATCATAATAATACCGCAGCAGAATCATCTTGCAACACTACCATTTCCTCGTGCCATTATTTAAGCACCCACGCTTACGATTTGAGCGCTCTCCAACAGTTATATACAACGTTGCATTGGCTAATTGCAACAGCCATTTAACTAATTTATTGCATTAACTGTGGCAGGTATAGTTAGGCGGGGTGCTCGTAACAGATCTTATTCTTATCAAGTGATTAATCATCTCTGATCAATCTGACTTCAGAGGCTTTAAAGTCAACGTAATGGAAAGAGGCAAACGAGCAGAGGGTGTACTCTCTTTCTCCGTAACGAAATTTCGGCCCATTTTCGGTTGGCATTTACAGCCTATTCCATTCCTTCCGTAATTTAATTTAATTTCGTTCATACAAAATAGGTTTGACATATTAATTTTTAGAAACTTGTTTGAAACTTCAAAATTGATGGCAAGCGCCATAAATAGCAAACGAAACCGGCCGAAATTTCGATTCGGAGAAACAGAGTAGGCCTTCTGGTCATCTGATGGGAAGTAATCACGGCTGCACATGGATGGGTGTTCAGAAAATACCAGAAGAGCCACAGATACATTGCCGGTCCTGAGGATAGAGGACCTCTGCGGAAGGAGTAGGTAGGTCATCATCATCAGCCTATAAACGTCCCACTGCTGGGCACAGGTCTCCCACGTGGACAATAGCACGTGGGGAAATTGGACGATAACCCACCACGCTGGCCCAATGTTGGTTTTATCGACTGCCATCTTACGACAACAACCGGGACCAACGGCTTAACGTGCCTTCCGAAGCACGGAGAAGCTCAAGATGTTTTTAAATTGGTCACCCATCCAGCGACCCGACATTGCGAAAACTGCTTAGCGGGCAGGATCGCAAGCCGAACGCGCTTACTGCTGCACCATCGGGCTCCTCCTCGTGTAGGTAGAGGTTCATGGTGAAGGAAAAATGCGCAACAAATGAGTATCAGCGAAACTTTTTCTCGGAGCACTCGTTAAGACAGTAGGTACTCCAAAAGTGATTTTAAAATTTACGCCGTAACGGTAAACGTTAAGCAACTAATTGGAGAAGCACTCCGGCCCAGATATCGAGTGTTTGTCGTCGCATATTATTATTCTCATACATGTTTGACGTCTATTTTTCAACGCTCTTCAATATTTTTGAACGGCTATTTTCGTAGCGAGACCGCCTCCTTAGTTTGCTCAAAGAGTATGGACGGTGAGATGCGACAGATGTGACGACGTCTGTTTTGATGGTACATACAATCTGGAACCTTTTATTTTAGAGTCCTCAATCTTGAATTGCTTAGCATTCTAGGTTCGTTTTTCTTCTAAATGACTTACTTTACCAAACTTAACTAAGTAATTAGGTAAGACTTTCACAATCATTGCTGTGATTCTATTTAAAATAGGGACGACAACGCTTAAGCCCTTGGTGTCACCAGTATCAAGTTTCAAAATTCTCGTGAGGTCTTACAATAAACTCCAGTAACAAAAGTAGAGAGGTTCTCTCAATAAAAAAGGAATGGTAATGTTGATTATGGGATTTATCAATATTATTGTATGAAGATGCCCCTCTGCACGCTGTGTAGTCTACATTTTCACACGTCAGTCACAATGTCGTTTTGTGGGCCATTCTACAGCTCTTTATTGTCGCTCGCCCATTGTTTATTTAAACAATAACTGGCTATTTATTGCGGTGACAATTTTAACGATTATTAACGATAGCGCATGTTGCCACGTTATTTTTTTTAAGAATATAATTTTGTTTTATTGTTTCAGAAGCCACTTAGGTTTGTCCGCGTGGCATTGTAAATCCAATTTTATTGTTAGCCGCAACGTAAATAATGATTAAATGACTTTAGTGCTGGTCAGTTTTTAATTTAAAAATGAGAGTAATGATTCCGTTATGTTCTATAAAGTGCATTAATGGAAAACAGTTTTGTTACGACGCACTAAAAATATTAAGTTGTAACGCATAAGCGATAAAAAAAGATAATAATTCATATTATATTATGACATTAATCCGTAAGGAGAAACTAGAAATACAAAGATTATTAAACGAACAATTTTTATAGTTCTGTTTTAATTTTAAACTAACGAGCTTCAGACAGACAATATTCTTTTTTAACAATGCCATTATAACGAGAATTTATTGCACCACATTCTTTAGCGACTAGCAAATCAGAAATGCAAAATCTTAGTAAATTACAATCGCGTAAATTGATAGAATAAAGCCGCACCATGGACGCGTCGCTATTTGTAAGAGAATTAGCGGCACAAATATTACAAACAAAAGCCAATCTTTTAGCGTTTAACCTCGTTGTTTTGACACAACACTCTATTCTGGTATTCACGGAATCACTAACAAATCAGCACCTGTCAGTCCCGTTAACGAACACAGAAATACCACCGTCCATTGTTTTAAAACTAGAAAACAATTCAATCTTCACTTCGTGAACGTTGGTGATATATTCTAAGATTTTTAATGGTGCGCTCAAATGTTTGTAGAATAACTCTGCTGTTGTTTTAAATGATTTTCGACTTTAGTGCATTTCGATTATGATCTGTTATCGTTTGTTTGTGTTGTTTAAATGGGTTGTTTTATTGCGTTTTGGTTTGTAGAAACATTGCTGCTCAGATGACAATGGTAGTGGACACTTTGACATTGATTGTCTACATACAAATTTTTGAAGACAAAAGAATTTTCAGCACTGTTGCGGAGTGACAAATTGCCGCATTATCTTATTGTAATGCCGCTCATTATTATATATTGTTACAAACTATTATATTATTCTTTTGTAATAGTTAAGCTAGATACATTGACGTGTAAGTGTCATTTATCAGTTAAAAAATAAATATTTTCAACTGTTTGAGTGAAGTGTTAATTCAGTAGTTAATCTGGTGTTAGTGTTTTTAATGACCATTCAGGTCTCTGATATGTCTTCGTTTAGTGACTGTTATTTTTTAATTGAACGCTAACTGCTCGTTAGCACGGACGTAAATCGAAAATATTATGTTCATTAATCTTTCTAAACCATCTTTTTGGACAAATGTTTTATTCTTTTCTTTACGACGGAGTCTTCTAGACAGGCGACTACATTGCGATTACGAAGTAGTATTATCGTAAACTGTTATTTTTGGAAAAAATTGAGAAATGAAATTTTTGAATATTTGTTTGTGGTTTGAGCAAAAGGTGTTTGCTTATAATCACCAGTAGCTACCAAGCGGCTGATGCATATTATACCATTTTTTAAATAATGACTTATAAGTATGATGTCTTTGTTTTAATATTAAGCAAACATAAAAAATCGCACATTCTTTTCGTCCAAACCTCAAGACGGTTATACAGGGCGTCCCACGGACATGCCACATGGAGGGAAAGTACCTTGATTATTGTAGATGGAACATTTTACTAAAAGAAGACATTATTTTAATTTAAAAAACAATTTAAACTGCATTTATAGATATTTCAATAATTACATGGTTGAACCGGGAGTCGAACCCATTACAAAAATAATCATACCGGGAGTCGAACCCATTACAAAAATAATCATCCTGTAGCTAGATTATTTTTTGCTAAGTAACATAGTGTCACAAATAAAAGGAAGACCATGAATTTTAACATTTATAATACAAAATTAATCAATTTATGTATGTATTTATTTCAATGTCAGTTGTAATGTCCTTACGGCAATGTCAGCTTTTCATTTTTCTGAACAAAATTTCACATCAAATGTTAAAATTCATGGTCTTCCTTTTATTTGTGACACTATGTTATTTAGCAAAAAATAATCCGTAAGATGAAGCCTTTCGATCGGTATGATAAAGCTACAGGATGATTATTTTTCTCATGTAACGGGTTCGATTCCCGGTTCAACCATGTAATTATTGAAATATCTATGAATGCAGTTTAAATTGTTTTTTAAATTTAAATAATGTCTTCGTTCAGTAAAATGTTCTATCTACAATATTCAAGGTACTTTCCCTCCATGTGGCATGTCCGTGGGACGTCCTGTATAGTTGCGTGCAGATTGTACCTTTAATGAAAAAAGAACTTCATCGTGGCCTTTATCCAAAGATACACTTTTAAAATAATTTAAACTCTACAAAATTCTTATTTGGACAATGACGTATTGGTTTCTTTTAAGAAATGTCACGCGTTCGGCTCATGGAGTTAACAATAACGCGAGCGTTTCGCGGCAAATCTGGGAACTACACGGAAAACGTATGGGTTTTTGATAAAGTTTGAACCTTATGCATGTACAGTGGCTCCCTCCTTGGGTGAACGTACAATTTGGCCGGTCAGTAATCTAGCCAAGATTAACGCGTCACGCCGTATGTCACCTAAAGTATACTTTGACACATTTCTGTACATGAGTAGTGTGTTTACTTTGACTTGTCATTTTTGTTGTAGACCGCTAATTCGATTTGCAACTGTCACGCCATTAAGTTTGAGTCTAAAATGCTTTGAATTGAAGTTGGTGTATCGTGACAAATCGCATTGTCTAGTTGGACTTGGTGACTTAACGAGATTTCTTTTAACGTTGATAGCTGTTACGTATTTCGACGATCTAGGTGTGTACATTTAGCAATATATTCAGGGTTGAAATTTTTATACAATGATTATATTTTTATATGAGCCTAGATGGACCAAGTCGCCAAACCTACACAAACTCCTGGAAACCAGCGATTGGCAAGAGATCGCGCAAAACAGGGAGCAGTGGCGTCACCTTGTGTCGGAGGCTAAGAGTTACTTCGGGTCGCTGAGCCATCGGAGTCAGTCAAGTTACTGAGCCTATCATGCAAGAATGTATGGCCTGCATGATACTAAGGGCCCATGGACGCTTAAAGCACAGAGTGTATCATGTGCGCCACCCCTAAATCTTCACTTCTTTCGCTTCTATGCCCCGCAATTTTGATGGATTTGTTTTTTTTTTATATACATAGAATCACGACTATTATCCCCGAAGGGTTAGTCAGAGACTAGGCAATGAGGACCGCAAAAGCAGTCCTCTACCATAGACCACTTTCACCAAATAGCGACAACACATGTGCTCAGCGTGACAGGTGGTGAGCCCATCGCCGCTCTACGCTGTTGGATGTTTGTGCAGTCTTTAGTCCGTTAGTCGCCTTTTACGACACCCAAGAGAAGAGAGGCGGTGGTAGAATTCTTCCACCGCTACGCGACATGGTTAACGTTTTTTTGTAAGGGTTTCTAGGTCCAAGACATAAAAAACAATGCTGCTTGGTGGCAGTTACTAGAGTGGTCGCCATCCAGTTGAATTCTGGACAAAATAGCAACCGCAAATATGGCCCTTGGGGTTACACTCACTTGCCAGAATTTCATTTGCCATAATTTCATCTGCTATACTGGTCAACATACATAATATTGTTTCTCATAATTTCATATGTCATACTCATTGTTTACTATATTAGTCACACTTTGTTTCCCATAAAGTTAATTTCAATAACATAATTTGTTATCATCATTGTAAGCCGTAATTATCATATGCCTTAACATCATTTGCCATCGAAATTGCTTCTATAAAAAAATCATAAAATCTGTTTAAACTTAAGAGGCCTATTACATCTCGAATGTGATTTTTGCGTAAAATGCCCATTTTCGCTTTTTATAGTAATTTTGCAGTTGTATTTATCGTTTTTATCGAAATAGGATAATAAATTTGTGCATAATATTACAAATCTCCATTCTGTGAGCATAAGTTGAATTGGGACGGCCGGCGCATCGCATTTTGTAGTAATTTTGGAGATGTATTAATCATTTTTATCGAAATAGGATAATAAACTCATTATAAAATCTTTATTCCTCATAAAGTAGCAATTACTCTGGTATAAATTTTGTTTAATAATATTATCGTAGATAGGAGATATTCACAGTTAACTTATAGCGATTTTCGAAGTTTTTTGGTTTACAATAAGGTTTTTTTCCTCTAAAAAATCAATGATATCTAAAAATTCCGAGGCCGCTACGCACTATTTGACTATATAGGAGATAACATTATAATTTTTTTTATATGACTTGTTAAGAACAGTAGTTCAATCGATGAGCTCAAAAAAGTGCCTTCGCGCACTTTTCTTTCTCTTCAATTTTGGGATTAATTAAAAAGTTAAGCAAAATTTACAAAAAGCGAGACCGCTACGCACTATTCCAATAGCTATTCTACGCTATTCAAGAAGTCATAATTGTTAATGTATTTTTGTTTCTGAGATCCATAAGGCCAAAATTGGCCATTTTACGCAAAAATCTCAGTCGAGATGTAATAGGCCTCTTATCGATCAATAGGTTTAGGTTTGATTAGGTTAGGTTAGGTTAGAACATGAAAAACAGCGCCAGAAAGCCAATCGCTAGCGTTGAAATATTCTGTTAAATAATATTATTGCAATGAAATGGATAACAATACGTATAGCACTCGTATCATTATGGAATCTAATGTACGGGCAAACAAGAGTATGTCACATTAACTTTTATGGTAAACAAAACATTCGGCCAAATGAAATTCGGGCAAGTAAAATTCGGGCATATGGGTATTATTGCTTATAATTTTCAGGCAAACAATAGACAACCATGGCCCTTATCACATCGAAAACAGATTACATATAAAGTAAAAGTAAGGAAAAGTAGATACCAGTCTGTATACCGTCTTGAAGTTCTACCGTTCTACCCTGAAATCAAGTCATCGCTGCAGCTGATAGGTATTGGCTAAATCCCATCCCACTAATATTATAAAGGCGAGAGTTTGTGAGTGTGTATGTTTGTTACTCTTCCACGTAAAAACTACTGAATGGATTTGGATGAAATTCGGCATACAGATAGTTTATAACCTGGGTTAACACATATAATACTTTTTATCCCGATATTCCCACGGGAACGGAAACCACGCGAGTGAAACCGCAAGCGGCTGCTAGTTCTAGATAAATTCGAGTTGGTGATCACAAACTCGGGCTATGCATCGAAATATCCGAAAACTCACTTCGACCGACCTGGGAATTGAACCCGGATATCACCGGATATCGAGCTGAGCGCTTGACCACTCGGACACTAAGGTGTTATGTTAGACGGCTAACGGCTAACGGCTAATACGTTCGTATAACCGTGTCGCGTAGCGGTAAAATAATACTACCACCCCCTCTCTTCCCTTGGGTGTCGTAAAAGGCGACTAACGGACTAAAACCTGCACATACATCTAACAGCATAGAGCGGCGATGGGCTCACCACCTGTCACGCTGAGCACGAATGCAGTCGATATTTGGTGAAAGGTGGACTATCGTAGAGGCCTGCTTTTGCGGTCCTCGTTGCCTAGTCTCTGACTAGGCATTGAGGACAATGACTCTCTCTCTCTCTCTTCGGGATAATAGTCGGGAATCTATGTGTGTGTAATATTAAACATACCTACTGTAATATTAAACAAACACACAAATAGTCATGAGAAAGTTAGCTCTTGAAGAGATAAGAGCTATATAGCTCTTTACCCAGTCAAGAGCTATATAGCTCTTCTTGCTCAGTAGCTCATTTAGCTCAGTGTAGTTCATGAAGATAGAAGGCTCTTTAGTCTTTTTCAGGAAATAGCGCGAAGCGTAACGTATTGTCTTGAATTTCGAGGTATTTTTTTTTAATAGACAACAGAAATCTAGCTCCATATAAATATTAGAATATTTTCATTTCAATTTGATTTTATCCTAAAAAAAAATTGTTAAGTACATTGGTAACCGCTCAGGTTCCTGCGGGTTTTACATGTCGGCAAAAAATTCGTTAGAATTTAGCTACGACGCACCGTTTTCGAGATATTCGTTTTTATAAAAAGTTAACATAAATATTTTAAGTTTTTAAGTTTTAAGGCTTCATATAAAAATCAACAGAAAATTTTGTCCTGCACCCTCTTTGCGACACCCTAACCCTTTTGTCTATCGAGTCGAGCCGCTCTCGATTCCGAGCCGACATATTCCAATGAAACACTGAGCTAATTGAGCTAAAATGAACACTGAGCTAAACTGAACGGGAGTGAGCTAGATATAAGTTGAGCTAGAATAGGTGAGCTAGCTCTTTTGAACAACTCGCTCGCGAGCTACCCATCGCTACGCACAAATAGACATAAACTTTCCACCGCGATTTATACGATTATTTTGAACATAATAAAATTCGACATCACCCGTAATAAAACCGTGTTGCAATAAATAAAGATGATATTAATTGTTTTGTATATACCATTAGTTAATAGCTCCGGCCCAATATATTTGTGTGCATTGTTGACGTCAGACAAATGCTCCACATTTTTTTTATTTCTCACCACCTATAAATATTCTGTAATGTGACATAATGATTTTCGTTAAGAGGTAGCTCTGCATCTATCATTTGGTATTACGAACATTTTTGTACGTTATGGAAATGGTTACGTTCAATTTAGATTTCTAAGCATTTTTGTACCATTAAGCTTAGAAATAAAATGCGAGTTTTACACAGTGTCTAAATAATTCACCATTACGCGATAATACAATTTTAGATCGGCAAGTTACAACTGTAGCAGGACTTAAACCACCTCTGTGATTTATTGGTTAGCCACTCACTGGTCTCAGACACAGGAGTACGATTCCCAGCAGTGGTACATATTGTTGTGTTCAGTTTGGTTATTGTTTGACTTGTTTTAAATAAACCGCAAAACGTGTGTGGTGGTCCAACCATTCGAAATAAAATAGCCAGTGTCTTAGTAGCTAAAGACTCCGTGACGACCTCCGTGGTACAGTGGTTAGCACGCCGGGTCTGGCGTCGCGCTATCTCTGAGCGCCATTTCGGTTTTGGGTGTTTTTTCTATGTTCATGTATATTTATTATTTATCTTACCATATTAACGAGTTTCAAAAGAATACTCATCATGGTCTAGATAATTGGTGTGGCGAAAACAAATTTAATTTAATTAAAGACTTCTTCTCATCTCTCAACCCAACTGCCAACCTGCATTGAGCCAGCTCAATCTCCCCATGGGCTGTTGCCCATGTGGGATCTCATCTCACGTCGTCGTCTCCGCAGGCGACCACTTGTACTAACAATAATATGTGCACTGCACAGTCCAGTGGTCCAACCATTCGAAATAAAATAGCCAGTGTATATGAAGACTTCTGATCAAAGTTGAAGTCAACATTTCTTAACTTAATTCATAAGCACATACCGAAGTGCGCTTCCACCTTCAGACTTATCACTATTTACCATGAGATGACATAGAAAAGATTGAAAAAAAATAAATTAATTTTACACAAAAAAAACTTGTTAGTATTTGTCGCAATGAAAAAAAAAATGGTCTAAGTTATCGTACCTACTACCTACCAAAAAAAAATCGGTCGCATTGATCGTACCAAAAAAAATTGGTATCGCCACGCTGCCCCTTAACGCGCCGTGATAACAGTTGCATAGTAATAATCAATCTTAGCCCGCGCCTCGCCAGTCGGGCCATAAAATCGGCGTGGCTGAATGCCCGGCATGCCGCGTCCATCTTCCGACGCGCTGTTTGTACATGCCATCGTTATTTATTCCGTTATTATTTTAAAACGCTTGTGTTATACGTAAACTAGCTGGCAGCAACGGTGGAAGCGTGTGGAAGGTATGTGTTGGGATGTATGACCCATTGGATTATGATGATGATGATTTGTGTTTATACGATATTGTACAAAAGGAAGAGAATGTTATAACAAACGTATAGTTTTAATATGGTAGAATTTTTTTGTTGACTTTGCAGATACATTTTTATTTAGGAACAAAAAATATTGTTGCAATGTTTTCATTCAGTCACAGTTATTGCATGCAACCTAATACAAACATGCAATGGATTCAAAATGGTCTATTTATATCTAAAACGAAGTAAAAATTAAAGACTCCTTCGCTCGCAAAAATCAAGAGTTCAGGAAACTCATTTCACTACCACTGTTAGTATAGATCATTCAACCATTTGTCAAACGGTAGATTACATTGCGGGTCTACCTCGTCGCATTACTGACTCTTTTCATTTTTCGCCTGTTACTGTGGATGAAATCAAAAAGATTATCCTCTCCATCAAATCCGGAGCCCTGGCACATGATGGCATCAGTCGTCGTATGATTGTCTCTATCCTAGATCATGTTATTTCTCGAATTACCCACATCATCAACTTTTCCTTTGACTCTGGTCAATTCCCTTCCCAATGGCGTAAGGCTTATGTCCGTCCTTTACCCAAAATCTCCAATCCGTCCCATCCAACCCATTTTCGACCCATATCCATTCTTCCGCTCCTGTCCAAGGCAATCGAGGTCTGTGTCCAAAAGCAACTTGCAAGATTCATTTACCAAAATAACCTCGTTGTTCCTCTGCAATCTGGTTTTAGGCCTGGGCACAGCACAGTTTCCGCTCTCCTGAAAGTTACTGGCGACATTAGACAGGGTATGGAGGATACAAAAGTCACAGTCTTGGTAGTAATAGACTTCTCGAACGCCTTTAATGCCGTCAGTCATGACATCCTCCTTTCTATCCTTTCTCATCTTATGGTTTCATCTGAGGTAAAGGAATGGTTCACCTCTTATCTTCAAGAGCGTCAGCAGTCGCATTGATGAGACATCATCAAATTGGCGTAACCTGAATGCTGGTGTTCCACAAGGCGGTATTCTTTCTCCATTATTATTTTCAATATTCATCAACTTTATTACCCATCACCTTCAGTGTGCGTCTCATCTGTACGCCGATGACCTTCAGCTTTACACCCAAACACGTGTAGATGACTTATCAGACGCTATTATTAAAATAAATCGTGACTTGGAAGCTGTTAGCGACTGGTCTCGTAGGTTTGGTGTGGCTGTAAACCCTACAAAATGTCAGGCGATAGTTGTTGGCAGCTTGCGAATGACGAATAAAGTGAGAATTAACTCTGTTGCTCCTATAATATTTGATGGTACGGTCATACCATTTAGCACGACCGTTAAAAATCTCGGCTTACATCTGGATAATACACTCAGCTGGCATTCTCAGGTTGCTAGTGTCTGTAAAAAAGTTACTTGGACTCTGCGCTCCTTAAATCGTCTGAGGAACTTTTTACCGTTCAAGACAAAAGTAATGCTTGCGCAGACTTTAATTTTTTCTATGATTGACTATGGTGACGTATGTTATTACGATCTTAATTCTGTCTTGCTGGATAAGCTTGACAGACTGCTCAATAACAGTATCAGATTCATTTGCAACCTGACGAAGTACGACCACATCTCACAGCATAGGTTCAGACCTATGCTGTGAGATGTGTGTGTGTGATGTTAAGCTCAGGCTAAAATGGTTGCCCATGCGCCAGCGGAGGTGTTGGCGCGCCCATACCACACTTTTCTCCTTCCAAAATTCTCCTAATGCTCCTTCCTATCTTACTCCCCATTTTCAATATCTTTGCACCTCTCATGACAGGAATCTCAGATCTTCAAATAACATTCTCCTTCTCTCTCCTTGCCACTCTTCTGGCTTTGTTCATTCTTCCTTTTATATTCAGTCGATACTACTCTGGAACGCGCTACCTCAGGAAGTCAGAATGGCTACAACTCGTGACGCTTTTAAAAAGAAAGTCTACATGCTACTTTTTGATAGAACCATGGCAGAATCATCTCGATAACGCCCTTTTTATATATTATTTAGTGTATGTAAGTATATTTATATTATTGTAAAAGTATTTATATATATTCCTACACCTATGTATATGTTTATATAATTTGCTTAAATATATTTTTATTGTTTTTTTTTTACATCTTTTGTCACCGCAGCTAATTGCACCTACCATGTCATCTCTACATAACCCTATGGTTGACCGGTAGAGAATGCCTTAGGCATTAAGTCCGCCATGTAATATATTGTTGCAAAAGTTTTAATAAATAAAAAAATAAAATAAAAAAGAGTTAAGGAAAACGAATGTTTTGGTAGCTCTATAATTGTTTGAGTAGGTACGTTAAGTACCATATTTTGTTATTTGATTCGCAATTATTTATGTCTAAGTTCATGCCCCACCATGTTCAGAATTCCGCGCAAAATATCAACAAAACAGCGAAATGAATTACAAAAATCAAACGAAAAATCACCAAACGAAAGCAAAACAAAAGCATATCGGATGTTAAGCCCCATTTAACATGTTACTTATTGGGGCGTATTATATTAGCGTTGTCTCTTTATAACACATCAAATCGCCGCGGACGACGTATTTGTGG
The DNA here is from genome assembly GCA_963921215.1 of Scoparia ambigualis. Classification (NCBI taxonomy): domain Eukaryota; kingdom Metazoa; phylum Arthropoda; class Insecta; order Lepidoptera; family Crambidae; genus Scoparia; species Scoparia ambigualis. The sequence continues at coordinate 13,987,483 of OY992516.1, read as the reverse complement.
AAAAATGCTCGTTATCGAACCCCGGAATTATCGCGAGTGCTAATTTTATTCCGAAAATCGGACGTTTGCGTGAACTTATGGGCGTTCCGATGGAGCCGCGTCGTGTTTATGCTTTATTAAGCGAAGTTTATGTCGCTCAGTGTACTTTTGAGGATTGCATATGGGCTGTGACTGACGCGGTTTTTTTTGATTGCGTGTTTTTTGCAAGATTTATTTTATTGATTCTTGGAAGATGATGAAAATAAAATTGTGATGTCGGTTTTTTGTAAATGTTACTATAATTTTGTGTAAATGAGACTGACGGTATAATTTCAAAAGCATAACGTAAGTATATCATTTTGAATAATAATTTGTGTAGTGAACTAACACATATAAGATTGTCTATTCAAAGATCTCTATCACACTCAAACTCATAGAGACGGCCAAGTGCCAAACACGAAAAAGCCTTTGTAAAAAACTGTCTTTAGTCATTACGAACAAATCCTCGCATTACCACACCGTTTCCTTATATCGCCCTGTCTGTCCGTGTAAACAGAAAAAAAACAATACCCAAGTACACTCAGCCCCATCAATAACCTCTCCGACAAATTGCGCGGTGCGCGTCAAGTTTGACGGAATGACGTAATTATTATTGGCGCTATCCATCACGGGTGACGTGGAACACAACTAAATAATTTTCGGGTTAAACATTTCATTTGGGGGGGATTATACAACGTCGGGGAGGGATACGTTTGGGCGGTACGATTATAATCTTCAATATCGTAAGCTATCGCTAATATTTTGGATGGGCAACTGCGGGTGTAGGTACATTTATCACATAGTTATTATACAGGATGTTTGGTAATAGGTAGGTATCATCATCATTATCATCATAATCAGCATAACCCACCACACTGGCCCAATGCGGGTTAGTGGGTTTTAACGACTGCCATCTTACGACAACAACCGGGACAAATGGCTTAACGTTAACTGCCTCTGTGGTCTAGTGGCTAAACTACCGGTTTCAGACTCAGAGGTCCCGGATTCAATTCCCAGCGGGGGGCACATCTTTGTGTGCTCAGTTTGGTTGGTGGTAGGGCTGTTAAGTCCGCCTGGCTAGCTACCACCATCTTATCTAAGTCTGTTGCCATAACAACGATGTTTATAGCATTGTTGTGTTATGACAGTTTGAGATAAGTTAGCCAGTTCCTCAGTGGTTGAGGATTCTGGGTGAAGCGCGCTTCCATATCCTCACTTACCATCAGGTGAGATGAAGGCCAAGCGCTTACCAGTTGTAGAATATAAAAAAACGTGCCTTCCGAAGAACGGAGGAGCTCAAGATATTTTTAAATTGGTCACCCATCCAGTGATCCTGCATTGCGAAAGTTGCTTAGCGGGCAAGATCGCAAGCCGAACGCGCTAGCCGCGTAATATAATACAGCAACTGGGCCATTCTATACTAAGTATATAGAACCACTATTTGTAAGGGAGCAGCCTGAAAAAGCGAAAAAAATAAGCTCTTCCTTATAATACATAAGTATGTACATATAATCACGACTATTATCCCCGAAGGGTTAGTCAGTACTAGGCAATGAGGACAGCAAAAGCAGTTCCCTACCATAGTCCACTTTTCAGCAAAAAGCGACTGAACATGTGCTCAGCGTGACAGGCGGTAAGCACATCGCCGCTCTATGCTGTTGGAAGTATGAGCAGTCTTTAGTCCGTTAGTCACCTTTTACAACACCCAAGGGAAGAGAGGGGGTGGCAGTATTCTTTCACCGCAATGCGACACGGTTATAATATGTAGTTATAATACTTTTCCACCTAATTTAAGAAACAGCTGATTTTTCGCTTTTAGGGTTGTTTCTGTAAAAATAGTTGTTCTTTGCACAGGATAGCCCAGTTGCGGAATTAATACAAATAATTACCGAACACCTTGTATATAAGGTGACTGCTAGAAACCGCAAGAAACTTCAAGGGCTGCTCAGGTCAAGTGTTTTAAACATGACAAAAATGACAAAAAAGGAATTCGTGTTTTTTTCATTTTTTAATGAAATAATTCATTTTGTGAATTTTATAGGATAGTCTTTAAGTATCTATATTCAATTAAACATAACGATTATTTACAACGCGAGGGCAACGGCCGGCCGGCCAACCGTCTGTTGACCCGTTCGCGTCAGCTGGGCGATAAGTACCTACGTTAGTCTGCAATGAGACCATTTTTGTCATGTTTAAACACTTGACCTGAGCAGCCCTTGAAGTTTCTTGCGGTTTCTAGCAGTCACCTTATATATTAAGCTTATCTTTTACAGTAATTTTGATGTTTTTAGGCTTAGTTTGTCATGAAAATAAAATTTATCTTTATCTTTATCTTATCTTTTTGACGTGACAACGTCTTATAAATTGGTTTGCCGGGTGACACTTCAAGAAACTGCGTTACGCTCCGCTCACGTTATGCGCTCACAATGAGAGCGAGTGAGAGGCACGCGTCCCTTCCACTCGGGCATGGTTAGCCCGCCTAAGAGCGAGAGAGACAGACATAAAAAGTGAAAGGCACGCGTCCCTTCCATATTATTTCATCCTTCTTCCTCCTACACGAATGAATATTCACATTAAAATTATTTTACCACTCAAAGTCGTAGTCACGTAAAACTTTCGCCCGTATACCGACTTTACAGGCAACCAATTTTAAACTTACCTACATACAACACGTCCGTTTTCCGGAAGGTAGGCAGAGACTACAGTTATACATTTTGTTCCGTTCCGTTTTAATTTTCATATAGGTATACGAGATGTGGTGTTGGAAGCGAATGCTTAGAACATCTTGGACAGCAAAACGCACCAATGCATCGATCCTGACCCAGCTCCATATAAGGACTCGCTTATCCACATGCCAACAACGTATTCTTTCATATTTGGAACATACGGTACGCAGGGGCGACGAAAGTCTGGAAAAACTGATTGTGGTTGGGAGCACCGAGGGCAAAAGATCGCGTGGTCGCTCACCAACAAGATGGACCGATCAAGTAAAGGACTCGTCCTCCTCCAAATTTTGCACTGTCGTAAGAGACGCGCTGGACAGGAGCCGGTGGAGGCAGATCATCCGCTCCAGATGCAACCCTGATGCTGCCCACGATCTTCAGACATGAGGGACCGACATATATAGAGAGAGAGAGAGATATATATAGATAGATAATTATTACTGAAATACTTATAACTTTACTTTTACTTTACATAACTGACCACCATAATACTTAATTAAATTAAATCAAATCGGAAATATTTATTTGGTTTCACATAATTAAATATACAATTAAAAAAAAAACAAAATTACAGTGAACAAAAAAATTCCCCTCTCAAAACATTTCCCGGAAGTAACATTATTTTTTCAGGTTTGGCACCGCGCGTGTTATATTCTTGGTATTGAAAGCATCTATGGTATGCGCCGACTGATTTTTATCAGAGGAACTGGTACGTATCCTCTTTTGCGAGGCCAAAGAGGTAAAGCTAGATCAGCTCTATTTATTCCAGTTTTTTTTTCTACATTTACAGACTTATCAAGGGTTTACGCACGAAACTACGTAAAGATTATGACGTACATTTTAGCTGGATTTTAAATATCAATAGCTATTTATCGTTAATACCTAAAACCTAATCCCTGTTAAACTTCTAAAATCTAAAATGGAAACCCGAAAAACAAATTATCCCCCACATTCCAGCGTACAATAGGCTTTCCTATAATAGCAGCGAACAAAGCGCCCTAGCGGCGCGCGGCGTAATCTCCATTCAAGTTGCCGGCAATCTGTCAAGAGATGGCGCCACAATAGGGGATTAGCGGTCGTTATTACGTCACCTTTGTGGTTCGAGTCTGTGTTATGATCGAGAGCCGGGAATATTAGGGATTATGACGGGTCCCCTTTTCTTTGGTTTTGAAGAGGGTTGTGCCGCTGTGGAAAACTGCGTATTTGTGGCTTGGCGCGTATGTACATGATATTTTGTATGGCCTATTTGTGTTTATTGGTCTACATAATAATGATTATGATTTTTATATAGATACTCGTACCAGAATATTAGTTACGAGAACATTAAAAAAAAGGAAAAACAAAATCTTGGATAAAAATATTCTTTCTACATTACCAATTCTTTTATCTGCTTAATATATTGACTACGTCTATGAAATTTCCTTTTATATTATAGTTTGTTGATTTCCTTTTTGTTCAATGTTTAATATTTTTCTTTTAGTTACTTATTTTCCGCAAAACGTTCCTTTAAACACCGCATTTACATAGTTTTGAGTTGAACCAGCCAGCAGCCTCAATAAACTCGTTGGCACAACGGTTTACCCGGCTCCGATATTGGTTTTCTCCAATTTTCAACGGACCGGAGGCTTTTCAAAGGGTTTTGTTTAGATATTTGATGAAACAACTGCTATGCGACATAAAATAACTTCGTTGGACATTTTTGTTTACATAAACCTTTCGATCACATAAAAAAATACGTAATATACAATCCTATACTAAATCGTAGCGTATAATAGTGGGAGCTTAGACCTATATTTTGGCTTTGTAAATATATCGGTATCGGACGTAAGTATATCGGTTTTGACAGAATTGTAATTTTCCTCGTAACCGTGTCACGTAGCGATAAAAGAATACTAATATATCCCCTCTCTTCCCTTGGGTGTCGTAATAAAGGCGACTAATGGACTAAAGACTGCACATTAACAACAGCATCGAGCGGCGATGGGCTCACCATCTGTCACGCTGAGCACATGTGCAGTCGCTATTTAGTGAAAAGTACACTATGGTAGAGGACTGCTTTTGCGGTCCTCATTGCCTAGTCTCTGACTAACCCTTCAGGGATAATAGTCGTGATTATAAATGTAATTTTCCTCCTCCTCGCACACTACTAAACAGAATGAGTACCTAAACATCTGGTTAGGTACGTCACGAGCACCAATATGTATACACTTTGACCCTTATTCTATTGTATTAAGAGTTACAATTGTTTACATATTTTTGCTCGTAACTGTACCTACTCATTTTGTGCAGATGTTTAGAGAACGGCGATCGTGCATAGTTTTCATATATGATCGAAGACACTATGACTCATTCCAGTTGCGATTTTGCAAGTTAAGGGGAGGTATTTCGAGCGCTTCTCTCTCGCTCTCTCGACGGTACGACAGTAAGGGACGGGTATAACAGCGAAGCGGCACAAAAAGTCACGTTTTATATTTAAAAAAAATTGATAGACGTAATTAGAAAAACGATCGGTTATAATACCTCAAGCTATCTATGAATTTCATTTTGGTAAATGACTCATATATCAAATCACTTATTTTAAAAATAAAACCTAGAAAGGAAGATAAAATGACACAAAAATAATATGTAACTTTGTGAATTTATTCTATCAAGCCAACTTTATTAAATCATGTTTCCATCGGGTATATTCTACAGAATATAGCCTTAACAATATTTCATAATTTTCACAGATTTTAACTTTACTGTTTACTACTTCAAAAAGTAATCTAAGAACGTGTTATTTAATTTTTTCTCTAACACCTAGCCTTAATGTAGGATGGGTGACCGGTTTCACCGGTTTGATATGTGAGAATGCCTGGGCCCACTTGTGGGTCGTTAATAATGACAAAAACAAAATTCATCAAAATGTTACGTAACTTGTTACGAATTACTTTCGATACAGTATCCCGAAGTGAATTTATGGGACAAAATCCTTCCTAGCTTACACCGAGTAATAAATAAAAATATCACAAAGCATTATGTACATAGCAATAACGTCGGCGCGGACTACATCCAATAACTCCCGGATTAAGCGGCATTATTACACGCGAGAAGAGAGCGCTAATTCTACTCGTCTGGTGTGTTAGGCTGGCCATACATTGAGTGCAAGTTTTACCTAAAACCTACTAAAGTTTACATTGGGTGCAATTTTTTACTTTAACCGAAAAAGGTTACTTGTAAAAATATCTGATTTTGTTATGCTGCTTAAATTTAGGAATAGAATATGATACTTACACGTTCGCGTCACGAATGCAGTGACGTTATTAGTGCAACTGCAGGGTAAAGGTGTATTCACCGTGGTGATGATAATACAATTAAATTTATTTAATGAAATTTTTTTATGAATTTATAATAATACACTTAACTGTGTAAAATCAAAATAAAGTCATATATTTATTTTTTAAATATTATTTTATTTTCTTTCGGACACCGCATGCAGTTGTTATTTTTTGTACTATTACGTCCAGAGTCTATTTAAATCACACTGTTTAAAGTACTTAAAAACATTATAAATTACTTTTCCTTCTCCGCTATGAAATAAACCACTTTTATTTTTACGAATAGGTGAGGTAAAAGAACAATTTGTCTAACGTTGCTTGACTTATTCATTTTACAAATTTAATTCAGTTACACACAAAGCACAGGATACAACTGTTGCGTCACTGTGAACTTGACATTCTAATTAAAAACGATTTGATTGGTTAGGAGGTGTGGTTAGGCTAGCGGAAAAGTATAACGTCACGGCATACTTAACGCGAACGAACTATAGTTGTAAGTTAAAAAAATAAGGTTGTAAAAGTCGTACAAGGGCGGCCTTGCACTGAAAGTGATGTATTCAATTTATTTCTAGTTTTAAAGCAAGAAGGTTACTGTTTGTATATGACAATTAAAATATTATGCAACAATAAAGTACTTTATTAGTAATTGTCACAAAACAAACAGAATTTGCATTGATTGATGATAAGAGATATTTTAATTTAACCAATTAATTGTTCAACAATTTAAAATGTCTCGCAAAGCACAAGAGCTTTCCTTATCTGTAAAATAAGGAGAGGTTTATTGCTTACATAACATTGATCTCTCTTTCATTAGCCCAATATAATATGTCTTAATGGAGAACTTCTATCTAAAGAAAGGGAGAAACGAAATGCTCCTGCTGTTTCTTGCAGGCTCTTCTCAAAGGTCTATTATATAGAGTTACAAACCGACGGACGGGTAGCGACATTGATATTTAATCTTTAATTATAAGGTAGTCAAATCGGGCCACGCTCGTGATACCTAAAGGAGGAGTCGTAGGACTAACCCAAGACGGCTTTGTAAGAATGATCTCGGTATTTACCAAAAAACTTGTGAGAAGACGTTTTCTCATTACAGCGGGATTATATTATTAAAATGGTAAACAACGTTTTAAAGGCCTTACAATAATTATGATAAAAGAAAAGTTGATGCGCTCAGTGTGCCATTACCTCGCAAAGAGCAATCGTTCTTAACGACACAATATGTAAGCTACGGGAGCGAGCAAGTTTGATTAGCCGAAGCTTGTTTGTGGGGCTTCTTCTCATCTTTGAGAGTTACCAAAGAATAATGTATAGGTAGTGTATACATCGGTAGCCACAGCATAGCTGTATACCTCGTAGGTACTTACACTGAATAAAGGTTTTGAGTAAATAATAGTAAGCTTTAAATTACTACGGTTCCGAGTTCTAATGACCTATTCCTACTTTCGAGATATTATTATCATTGATTGTTAGGTGATATGTCCATAATATTTCTGAAAGAAGATTATATTTATTTGCTCATTGTTTATTAAATTATTCAGTTTACTTACATGGTGCACATCAACTTATTAATAGTAATATACGAGTACTTCATCTGTGTAGTCGTACCAATAATTTTACAAATAATAAATAGAACATCGTTTATTTTGCTGAAAAGGATTCCACAAATAATGTTTGAATTACCATGTACAAAAATAAACGTAACAAAATTATTATATTCGTCTACCTTAGTTCCTCGTATTTCATTTGAAACCATAAAGGAAATTAATGTACAACGAAATACATAACCTATTTAAATAATTGTAAAATATTCATTCATTTAATTATGATATTATTATTGGATTTTGTTTTTGTATTCTTATTTAGTATGAGTTACGTGCATTACTTTTAAAGTAATTAGGTACCTAAACTTTTGTGTCTTACGTTGCTGTGTTTAACATTCTTTGTCATACACTTACATATTATTATTGTTGTAAAGCCTCATACAATAAAAATGTTTAATTTAGGGAACTTTAAGTAACAATAATTTGTTCGATGTTATATTTTAAAATATGTAACCAACTGTTCGTTCCTAAATAACAATAAAAATTAAATTAAAAAAAAAACAAAGTTATCCCCTGCGCTTAGTCAGAGACTAGGCAATGAGGACCGCAAAATTAGTCCTCTGCCATAGTCCACGATTCACCAGATAACGACGGCACATGTAGGTATGTAGGTAGGTATGTATGATTATTTAGTGTCCAATATTTATCTTTCCAAAGGGTAAGAAAGAAGTGAGTGCATAGATGACTGATAGAGAAGAATAGAAGAGAAACACATATAGTGCTGACCCTGTCTAATGGGATAAAGGCAGAAAGACGACGACGATGATTTATCATTCCAAAAAAGCGCTTACGTCGGCAATGATTGAGAATTTTTACAATGAAAACTTATTGGTGTTATGCAATCATAAGTTAGTCAAATAAAAAAAGTAGCGACGTCACAGAACGTTGTACGAGAATAACAGATATAAAGCTTTTAATTAAAATCGTATTATCATAAAGTGCTTACATTAAAAGGCGCCGATACGATTGTCATAAACTCTTTTAATTCAATGTTCGCCCAAAAGACTGATACAAAATTTTAAAAAAAATCTTAAATCAAGATCAAAATGAAGCCACTAACTACGGATATTATGTAAACACCCGTGTTCCTGTCTCGGGGATATGACAAAATTATATAATTTACGATGCATCAGGGACGTGAAAATTTTGTTTATAACACTGCCACAAAAAGAAAATGCTCGAAAAATATTATTTATGCTCGGGTTAAGCATAACAATCGTATATATACCAATAAAACGTGTCAGCATGGAAATAATTGGAGAGCAAAATTATTATAATATTATAAATAGTTTAGAGTCTGGGTATAATTTTATATGTTGTATGGGAGCAGGCCACGGCCGTAACTCATAATTTTTGGTGTACTCTGACTTGTGCGCATTGATACTTAGGGATAGTTAATTGATTCTGAGTATATTAAATGTTATGTAAGCGTTTTAATTAAAAACAAAGATAAAATAAATATTGATTCTATATAACATGACTGCTAGAAACCCGCAAGAAATTTCAAGGGCTGGTCAGGTCAAGTGTTTTAAACGTGACAAAAATGACAAAAAAGGAATTCGTGTTTTTTCGTAGGTACTTATCGCCTAGCTGACGGGTCAACGGACGGCCGTATGCGTTAAAATAAATTAGATACTCAAAGACTATCCAATTAAAATTCACAAAATAAATTATTTCATAAAAAATGCGTACGAATTCCTTTTTTGTCATTTTTGTCATGTTTAAAACACTTGACCAGACCAGCCCTTGAAGTTTCTTGAGGTTTCTAGCAGTGACCTTATATACAAAACAAAAACCGTGTTAATGCAATTTACCTATATTCTAGAATAGGTATTAAGAATTGTAGGGTAGAAACTTTTGTTTCTATGTTAATATCCTTTTAGTATTAAATTAATAGCTATTATTTACATACATATATTTCACTCACGACTTTAATCCTCATAAGATTACTCAGATATTAGGCAATGAGGACCGCAAAGAAAGGAGCAAACGGAAGGAACATGTTTACTTTTATATTCTTCTGTTACTACAGAAATAAATGTGTTAATTACATTAATTATACTTAAAAAAGTAGTGACATACCTACTTAGTGCATTTTCTGTCTCAAATTTCAATAAAATCAAGTTCGGGCTATGGATCTGTCGAGCAATCCAAAGCACACTGTGCCGATCTCGACATTGATCCTGATTTCGAACAAAGCGCTTTTGCATCTTAGCCACCAACCATGACGTTATATTCAGTAATTGTTAAAAACTTATAGCATCATCATTGGGTGCAACCTACGTAATGAAGTTTGGAGGTCGGTTCTCGAAATGGCGAAGTCCGTTGCACTGTATAATATCGACCAAACACATGTCGACTCTAAAACGAGTATTCAAAGTATCAAAACCGCTCCACCCCAATACAAATAGACAAAGATTTTATTGTACTTCATAATAAAATAATTCATATAAATAAAAAGAGTCGTTGTTTATTTCGCTACCGCCCGAAACTACAAGTCTGTGTGCTAGAGAGAACATTTTATCGTTTTATTGGGGTTTCTCTCTTGAAAATATCAAGGAAAGGCGGGCGTGCACGATTTATGGGCCGCTTTATTTTTTGTTTCCGCTAAAAAATGTTTCATTTTCACGTGATTAGGAGTGCGGTGTGGCCCCGGCGACGATTAAAGTGCGACCAATCGTGGCGTGTGGGCGGATGACTGATGTCTAGCTTTAATAAACGGCAAAGTTATTGGAAGTAGAAGGAAGAGATGCAGATCTGAAGACGCCACTTCGTCTTTGTAAGTCTATAAACGTGGAGGTCTAAGCCAGATGAACAATTGTTTTCTTTTTTAATAAGTAGATAAGCATTTATCTAGGGGTAGCGATGCGCGTTTGTCTGGCACAGACTATAGCTCGTTAGATTAGTTGTTAAGTCTTAACTACAAGTTAGTTAACTGTTTTTTTAATTATTATTAGTATTGACGTCAATAAGTGGCTGTAAAGGTTTACATTGAATAAATAATTTGACTTTGACTACGTACTGACCCTGCTGTAGAGTATGCTTACCTAATAATCAAAAATACATACATAGCTTTATTATTGTAATTTTTTCATTTACAATGCGATATGGATATAGGTTAAAATGTTTACTAGAAAAAAAAAGTCTCAGGAAAATGAGGCAGTGGACCGGCAATCCAAACGTCATCGGTTCGAATCCCATTTGAGCTTTCCTGAGACTGGTTGTTTTTTTAGTAAACATTTTATTCTATACATAAGTACATACATATAGACTCACGACTATTATCCCCAAAGGGGGTCAGAGACTAGGCAATGAGGACCGCAGAAGCAATACACTGCCATAGTCCGCGTTCCGTCGCCGCTCTTTGCTGTTGGATGCATGTGCAGCAGTCTTTAGTCTGTTAGTCGTCTCTTACGATACCCAAGGGAAGAGATGGGTCAGTAGGAAGTATTGCTCTAATGAGCCTTCACTACACAGCGATATATACGTTACACTAGAAAGGCCCTTCCGAACACGCACTATGTTCCACTCATCTGCGGAGTCGACTCGGCACCTTGCTTTAATGTGGTTTTGACATTCGCGCGTGCGGAGCGGCGAAAATAATTATTTATTTATTTTCAAAGTGTACACCTAGACGTTTACTACAATTCAGTTGTCAAGTAAGTGAAATTAATTGTTATGTAGTTATATCGTATTATTGGAATAGAAAAGATATTTTTTCAATTATTGTTATTGAAAATCTATTTGGGACGCCATAACACATTACGTTGTCTTTGACCGATCTGGCGCTGCGGCGCTGCGATGTCTGTCTGTTGGTTAGACGACATTTAAATGTTTAAGCGCTGCAGCGGCTGCAGCGAACTTTAGGTCTCTCATTCCAGAATTTGAACAAATGGTTTGTATGAACGATCTTGTCTAAACTTCTTGGTCAATGCCACTACACAGATCAAAAATATTCAAAGGCGTATAAAGCTAAGCTTGTCGCGTAGAGGTGAAAGAATACTACCACCCCCTCTCTTCCTTTGGGTGTCGTAAAAGGTGACTAACGGACTAAAGACTGCACATTACACCCAACAGCAAATAACGGCGATGAGCTCAATAGGTGGTGAGCTCATCACGGCCCTGTCACGCTGAGCACATGTGCAGTCGCTTTTTGGTGAAAAATTGACTATGTAGAGAACTGCTTTTATGGTCCACATTGCCTAGTCTCTGACTAACCCTTCGGGGATTATAGTCGTGATTCTATGTATGTATATATAAAGCTGATCATGCAATACGTTGTATGATGTGTACATGTATACATGTTTATGCGGTACAGTCTCGGCCGGTCGCGTAAGTTTGATTACATTGAAGCGGTAATCCGAAGCAGACATAACAGAGGATCAGCGGGAATATCCATAAACGAGTATTGCGGGCGACGGGGGAAAACTTGGGAATTGGCTGGCTCCTTGGCCCGATTAACAGTAACGTTTATACGTGTCTATATTATGCTATCGCATGTATACACCAAAAGAAGGAAAAGAAATGATGTAACAATACATTTACAAAATGGTTGTGTAATACTTTATTTACTAACAGACTAATAAGTTTTATCTGACAATTGAAAAATCGGCCCTTATAGTCATAAAAATTATTATGTTAGCATTAGGATTGGCAATAATTTGCCAGACTAGCTTAGAACAAGCTTAACATTAATAAAACCGATTACAATATGCACCTAGTGTACTAGGTGCATATTGTACTGTAGTACAACATAATTATTATATTGAATCGAACCTGGGTCTGAGAGCGCAGTATTCTAAACTCTAAACCAGATAAAATATTTCTAAACATTGCTAGCATTTTGTTTTGGTCTCGCCGCAATTTCTATGAAGTGCTTCATGAATTTATTTATGCTTTCGCCTGTACATACAGTTTCAGCACAAGTTCAATTTCCAGGTTGGGCAGTGTGTTTTCAGATTTTTTAGTGCATAGCCTGGGTTTGTGAACACCGACACGCATTTTGCAAGCGTGGTGTGGTGATGAAGTAAAAACCCAACATTATAGCGAACACTTGATTCCAACGATGGAGGCCTTTACAGTGGCAATAAGTATACAGGCTGTATTTAAATATTTTATGTATACAGTGGCAATAAGTATACAAGCGGTATTTAAATACTTTATGTATACAATGGCAATACAGTATACAGGCAGTATTCACTTACTTTATGTATACCGTGGAAATGCAGTATACAGGCGGTATTTACTTACTTTATGCATACAGTGGCAATACAGTATACAGGCGGTTTTCACTTACTTTATGTATACCGTGGCAATACAGTATACAGGCGGTATTTACTTACTTTATGCATCAGTGGCAATACAGTATACAGGCGGTATTTACTTACTTACTTTATGTATACAGTGGCAATACAGTATACAGGCTGTGTTTACCTACTTACTTTATGTTCACAGTGGCAATACAGTATACAGGCTGTATTTACTTACTTACTTTATGTATACAGTGGTAATACAGTATACCTACAGGCTGCATTTACTTCCTTACTTAATGTATACAGTGGCAATACAGGTTGTTTAGTAATTTGTATATATTTCTGCAGCTTGGCCATCCTTTTAGTGCAAATAACAACTAAAAAGTATTTCCAGTTTTGTATGGAACAGCTGTTTTTTTCGCTTATTCGAGTTTTTCCCATACAAATAGTTGTACTTTGCACTTAGTAGGATGGTCCAGTTGCTGAAAATATTATTGAAAAACACAAAAAGGGTGTTTGTGTTTTTCAATAATATTTTCAGCTGTACATGATTTTGTGAGGGCTGATTTTTAAATCCTGAATCCCTGATAAAACTTATCCGTCTGTTAATGTATAACACGATCAAACTAAAATGTTACCAGTAAAGAAAAAAAAAAAAATGTAACAATACATTTACAAAAAAGTTGTGTAATACTTTACTTACTAACAGACTAATAAGTTTTATCTGACAATTGAAAAATCGGCCCTTGTCATAAAAAATATTATCTTAGCATAGGATCGGCGTAAATTTGCAAGACTGACTTAGAACACGGCTTAACATGAATGAAACCAATTTATTACAATATGTAGTGCAACATATATTGAATCGAACCTGGGTCTGAGAGCAGTATTCTAAACTTTAGATTACCAGATAGATAGGCGGTAAAATATTTCTAAACATTGCAAGCATTTAGTTTTGGTCTCGCCACAATTTACTTTGAAGAGCTTCCGAAACTAATTTTTAATCAAAAGAAATGACAATAAACATCCAACTTACCGGTCTCTATAAAAACATATTTTTAAAACACTTTCACTGTCTCTCGGGAGCCTTTCACAAATTAAAAATAAAACCCATAAAATGCAAATCACCTTTCAACCCTAAACAATCTGCTCGGAGGATTCATAAATACACCAAAACAAAAAAAAACGAAAGGGGTAAAAAGCGTCCGACAATTAACAAATTGGGAGCAGTTTGGGGTTAATTTTAACCTTCGTACCGTTTCGTGAGCGCGCCGGGGACTTTTTTGTTACGAAATAACTGCGGTAATTCGAGACCACCTTTGAAACAATAAATAGTGGGTGACAATTAAAGTGAAAAGATGTTGCTATTTCAGGGCTTAGGGGTGTCTGTTCGGAATAACAGGACGTAGTTGACGATTTCATTTATTTTAATCAGTCTTTAAACGGCCCACAGCTTGGTAAGCCATTCCACAAAAACAATACAAATTTTAACATACGAGTAGATTATAGGACATATCCTACTACAATGGCTCAATCTTAAGACTTATTTTAAGCGACAGATAGCAAATTCGCTATCATTTTATTTTAAATATTTAGCCAATAACATGGCTAGCTCAGCGGCTTCTATTGAGCTGCAACATACTGACATGCCAATTCAGACTTTGGAATATGTTCCAAATAATTTAAATTAGCTTATAAGACAATAGAGGACACCTCTAGCAAATTATTGGAATTAAATTATAAGACAAAAAAGGAACTCTCTTGCAAAATGTTTGTAAATAAAATGAAATTAAATCAATGTAAAATAGCTTTATAAAAAGCCCCGGTCAATCATTAAAAGAATCTATGATCATTGTTCACCAGAACATTCAAGGAATGATGGGCAAAGATTTAGAGATTGAATTGTTCATGAACTGTAATAATATCGATATTCTTTGCATTACCGAGCACTGGCTTAGAGACCATCAGTTCATGTTCAATTTTAAGAATCATTTGGTAGGAAGTTCATTCAGTCGAGGAAATGCAATACATAGTGGCTCCTTAATTATTGTTAGTAAAAAGTTTAAATTAAAGGAACGCAAAGACATAGTGAGCCTCTCGGTTGAGCGAACAATAGAAATAGCTTGTGTGGAGTTGGAGCAGTTTGTTGTGATAAGTATATACAGACCTCCTTCAGCATTATATGATTTTTTTGAAAAAGTTATGGATGAGACATTGCGTAAAGTCCGCAATGTAGGTAAAACAATAATTATTTGCGGTGATTTAAATATAAATTTGCTAGAAAACTCCACATTGTCAACTAAAATTAAAAACTTATTTCTATCATACAATTTGAATCATTTATTTTTGGAGCCGACAAGAATAACTGCCACTTCGGCCACCTGTATTGATAACATATATACAAATGTAAAACCACTGGCTAAGCAAATTATTAATAACCTGGACTCTGATCATTGTGGCCAAATGGTCAGTTTTCCACACCAGCGTAAGCAAGTGATGAAAAAGAATATCACTGTTGTGCCAAAAACTGCAGGTCGGCTGGAGTGCTTTAAAAGCAATCTAGATACAAAATTAAATTATTTAGAATACAATGACAACCCTGATGTTTTTATAATGATTTTTTTAACATGTATTGTTCAGAATTTAATAAATTTTTTGTTCCAAAAAAGATCTCGGTTAGTGGTACTGTATCTTTTAATGAATGGGCTACAATTGGTATTCACAAAAGTAGGAAACGCCTTTATGAACTTTATGGTGAACGCAACTATAACACCAGCAACGACTTCAAATTATATGTTAAAAAATATTCTAAGTTATTTAAAAGAGTATGCCGATTAGCCAAGGCAAACTATCTGAGTTCTAAGATTAAGAATAGTAATGACAAAATAAAAATGACATGGAATATTATAAATAGTGAAACAGGAAAGGTCAGAAGTCGTAATAATGAGTACCATTTAAATTGTGATAATAAAACCTTGACTTCTGATGCTGATGTTGCTGCAGCATTTGAGAGGTTTTTTACTGACATTCCAGTTTTAACTACAAAAGCCTTGATTTCCTCCCCCACTGTAGCTGAATCTGTTTTGAAATCTAAAATTACTTTCACAATCTTTAACATTCTCCAATGTTAAAGATTGTGAAAGTAATTTTAGTTTTCAAAAAATTTGTGTTATAGATATATTAAAAACATTTAACACTCTCAATAAAAAGAAAACTGCTGATCTGTGGAGTAATTCCGTGGATGTCGCTAAATCAGTAATTATGACAATAGCTCCAGTTTTAGCTTGCATATTTAACGAATGCATTGACTGTGGTGTTTTTCCTGACCTAATGAAACATAGTAAAATAATTCCATTGTTTAAATCAGGTAGCACTTCTGACCCCTCTAATTTTAGACCTATTTCTGTGCTACCCACATTAAGTAAAATTTTTGAAAACTTGATGCTAGACCAAATTCAAATTCATTTTCATAGAAATAAACTTTTACATTGTAAACAGTATGGTTTTACTAGGGGTCGCTCAACAACTGACGCCGGTGTTGAGCTTTTAATCCAAATATTTGATACCTGGGAGGAATCCCAGGATGCCCTAGGGGTATTTTGTGATTTATCCAAGGCTTTCGATTGTGTTTTACATGAAACTTTGGTCAGGAAGCTTAACCACTATGGAATTAGGGATGCTTCTTTGAGCCTTCTAATCTCATACTTGAGTAACAGGATTCAGAAGGTCGACATTAACGGTAAAAGATGTCCGGGATCAGTGGTTACAATGGGAGTTCCGCAGGGTTCAATACTTGGTCCATTCTTGTTTTTGGTTTATATTAATGACTTACCTTATTTTGTAAAAGACAGTCATGAGATAGTATTATTTGCAGATGATACTTCACTTTTATTCAAAGTGAAACGACGACACACAAATTATGACGATGTGAATAATGCGGTCTCAAAGATTGTTCACTGGTTTGGTGTAAATAACTTGCTATTAAACGAGGGAAACACCAAATGTGTAAGATTTGTATTGCCTAATGTTAAGCAAGTTACAACTAGTGTACAAATTTAAGATAACAGTGTAAATCCTGTGCACACCACTGTGTTTCTAGGCTTGACGTTAGATGCCAAGCTTCAGTGGGGCCCACATATAGCTAAATTATCGAATAGACTTAGCTCTGCGGCTTATGCAGTAATGAAAATCCGTCAGTTAACTGACGTTGATACATCTAGATAAGTTTATTTCAGTTACTTTCATAGTGTAATGTCGTATGGCATTTTACTGTGGGGAAATGCTGCCGACATTCAAACTATCTTTGTGCTGCAGAAGAGGGCTATTCGAGCAATCTATAACCTAAAGGCTGGTGACTCTCTCAGAGAGAGATTTAAGGATATAAATATAATGACTGTTGCATCACAATACATATATGAAAATTTGATTTATGTTCATAAAAATATTGAAATATTTTCAAAAAACAGTGATATTCACAATGTGAACACTAGAAGTAAGAACAAATTAGCAGTACCTTATACAAGGCTCCATAAAATAAATAATTCTTTTAAGGGTCTGTGTGTAAGATTTTACAACAAAGTACCAAATGATATTCAGAAATTAGATCTTAATAAATTTAAAATCAAAATCAAAGAAAAGCTTTATAAAAAAGCTTATTATAAAGTGTCAGATTACACAGAAGACAAAGCAGCTTGGATCTAAAATGCTCCAATTACTCCAACAGCTATTTCTAATTGTCTATTATTAATTGATACTTAAATTGTATTGTAGTTTTGTATTGCTTAATTTATTATTTTTTAAATTCATATTTTGTATTTTATGACCTGGTTACGACATATTCTTTTTTTTTTTGTAAATGTCGTTGCTTCTGTGCGCTGTGGTTTCTTGCGCCCGTTCTTTGCCACAGTTAAAAAATGACGTCCTGAATGGGTGGTAGGTTAAAAAGATTTGGACAATTCAAAGTACTTATTAATTGAGTTTATTGAATAAATATATTTTGAATTTTGAATTTTTTGAATTTTTAATGTGGTTTGATAGGTCTTAACGACAACGACGACGTGGGGACTATTTCATTTCGACTGTGATTTTTGCGTAAAATGGCCAATTTTGGAGTTCTCGATCTCAGAAACAAAAATACAATAACAGTTTTGATTTATTGAATAGTGTAGAATAGCTATTGGAATAGTTCGTAGCGTAGCTTTTTGTAAATTTTGCTTAATTTTTTAATTAAACACGAAATTGCAGAGAAAGATTTTCATAAAATGCGCGAAGGCACTTTGAGCTTATCGATTGAACTACTGTTCTAAACAAATGAAATAAAAAATAAATAATGTTATCTCTTATATTGTCGTATAGTGCGTAGTGGCCTCGGAATTTTTAGATATCATTGATTTTATACATAAAAAAATTCTAATTCTAAACCAAAAATCTACGAAAATCGCTTTAAGTTAACTGTGAATTTCTACTATCTACGACAATATTATTGAGCAAAATTTATACCAGAATAATTGTTACTTCATGAGAATGATAAATTTTATAAAAAAATATTATCCTATTTCGATTAAACCGATAAAACACAACTGCAAAATTACTACAAAATGCGATGCGCCGGCCGTCCGAACTCAACTTATTCTCGCAGAGTGGAGATTTGTAATATTAAGCATGAATTTATTATCCTATTTCGATAAAAACGATAAATACAACTGCAAAATTACTACAAAATGAAAACATGGGCATTTTACGCAAAAATCACATTTGATAATTATGTAATAGGCCTCTTAAGGCTAGTTCATTCTTGAAGATAACGTAACGTTGATAAAAGTATCTACCTCAAGTGGGAAGGGTAGACCTTTACCATTGAAAATGGTTATCTGATGCAAATCGCATGAGACGTATTTTTGGCCATAGCTCCGAGGATTTTGGGAGTATCGAGATGGGAATAGTACCAAGAGTTGAGGAATTAATCAAGACACGTGTGAGCGTTTGAATTTTGAAAATCAGCTGGTATCTTTTTTGGAATTATAAAAAAATGTAAAAAATCGGTTTTTTTTTTTACTAAATTGTAAATATTTCGGGAAAAAACAGACTTAAGAAAAAATGAAAAAAAGAGTCCTAGGGTAATAACAAAGAAAATTGAAAATCGGTTAATAATTGTGACCTGTATGTAGGTGGTCCCTTTAGATTTGGAATTGTAGAAAAACGGGTATTTCTGTTTAAAAAAGTGATATAGCTTCTATGATTATTGACCGATCGTCATGATAGAAGTGCATTCGAGTTGGAATTTCGATGAATGAACTTCGCTTAGGTTGTAAAAAAAAGAAAATGTTGTTCTCTGTGTAGTGCAGTGTTATACATTCGTATGTTATAATTCGACTTGTAAGTAATGTAGTTGTGTAATTTTAGGGAAGTATATCTCTATAAAAATTTCTTGTTATTCAACTTGTAAAGTGTTTTGTATTCATTTTTAATGCTCCGATTCTTGCGGGGACTGCGCAATCTGTGATTTTTTTTTTAATATTTCGTTTTTTTTATTTTATCTAAGCGTTATTAACGCAAAAAATCAAATATTACGAATCCTTCATTCTTATTGCGCCGTGGTAGTGGCTTTTTTTTTAGTACTTCTACCCCCTCTCTCCCCTTGGGTGTCGTAATGGACTCACCAACTGTCACACTGAGCACATGTGTAGTCGCTATTTGGTGAAAAGCGGTCCTCATTGCCTAGTCTCTGACTAACCCTTCGGGAACAACAAATTCAAAGTCATTTATTCAATTTAGGCTAAATTAATTGTGCATTTATGAATTTCGCTATGCCATTTTATTCAGCCTATAAACATAACAGCCTAAAAATAGTCGTGATGTTCGGATTGCTATCTCAAGAAAAGCAACCTTGGCAACGACAGACCATTGAATGGGTGGCTGAGTCTTCATCATCTGTGTTAAAACTACCGGTCCCGGACCGAAATAACTCAGGTTTAATTTTTTTTTTTATAAAAATTGCATAACGAAATTGTAAATTTATTACAAGTATAAGTATAGTTACATAAATTCCTTAAGCCTTTTCACAAATTAAAAATAAAACCCATAAAATTCAAATCACCTTTCAACTCTTAACAATCTGTTCGGAGGTTCCATAATTACACCAAAACAAAAAAAACGAGAGGGGTAACCCATAGGCCTGGCCTGGGATCTGGTGAGGGTCGCGGGTAGCCTCTGGATGCAGCAGCACAAGACCGGTCGTGGTGGAGATCCTTGGGGGAAGCCTTTGTCCAGCAGTGGACGTCCTCTGGCTGATGATAATGATGATGATATTAAATCCAAATAAACGGTGTCAAGTAAATATAGCTCGCGGCAAGTACCAACCCGTTATCTTAATATTTTTTATGAACACCACATATGTTTGTTATTCTGTCTATTTCGGTACATCCGAGTGTTTTATCCGTCCCCTGTCATTGTGGCTCAATTAGGAACTCGCATTTCGTTTTTAATGGCGTAAGGGTGCGGCAAGAGAGTAGCGGAGCGGTTAGCGAAATTTAAACAAAACTTAATTGTCTCAAAAAAAATCCAATGAAGCCTAGATTTAGAAAAAAAAAAAATAAAATTAAAAAACCTTTTGATAAACAAGCTTTTATTTAAATGCGCTAAAAATAACAAAATCAACTTTTACTATCAACTTATAACGTCGTTACACAATTTGTATGATTTAAAAGGTTGTCGCGAGATTATGTAAGTACCTAAGTACTCGTATTTAACTATACTTAGATTGAAAATTTTAATCAATCATATCAAGTTATTTAATTTACTTTTTTATTTACACAAGTAAATCTCGCGACAACCTTTTATATCATATAAATTGTGTAACGACAGCGACGTTATAAGTTGATAGTAAAAGTTTATATCTTTCTTTTTAGCGCATTTAAATAAAAACTTGTTTTTTAAAAAGGTTTTTTTATTTTATTTTTTACTTTTTAATATTGGATTTAGAGTCATCTAGTACTAAAGTGCTCGAAAAGATAAATCCAACGAACCCAAACTCGATGAGTTTCCGCCGTTCGTTTAAGAGTTCCTATAGCCACCTCCCGACTCCATCATTAGGACCCTGGACATCATCTAGCACTAAAGTGCTAAAAAAGACAAATCCATTGAACCCAAACTCAATGCGATTCCGCCGTTTCGTTTTTAGGAGTTCCTATGACCACCTCCAGGCTCAGACAGAAGGAGATGGCGGGACGAGCTAGACTACTTACTACCGGAAGGACTGGCAAGTTACAGCCCTAAGCCGTGAGGAGTGGAGGGAGGGTAGGGAGATCTTTGCCCAGCAGTGGGACAAGCCTGGCTGAATAATAATAATAATTATCAGTAGTAAGTTCTTTAAGAATATAGTAGTTTATTAATAAGTTTAACAATAGTTTAATTAGCCTGATAGTCATACTACATTTATATACGAAATAGGCTTTCTGAAATCTATTTTTATACTTACCTAATTGTTTGCAACTTCGCTTTCATTTATCGATCCGATTAATTTAATGTTTTATAACTTTAGAAAACTGTTACTTTACAAGATCATTTTTATGTTTATATGTTCCAGAATCGCTCTGTTTAACGCTACGCTTGTAACGCAGTGCAACCTTCGATATATTTCAATCGTATTCCAGCGGAGCATTAAAGAGAGATTTTTAACGTAATTATATCTCTAATTGAGTAATTTATCGATGTGACGCAAGCTTTATTGAGAATATTATTTATTTTTATGTTTGTACAAGTTATAAAATATGGCAAAGTGTAAGTAAGCATATTGTTGTTTGTAAGTTTACACAAACATTACACATTGTTAAGGAACATGTTCGGATCTAATCTCTCTCACTCTCATTACGAATTCTTGCTTCTTCCTGTGAAGATATCGCACCCCTAGAAGAAAACTCAGGTAAATCAAAAAACCTAACTTTTCAGAAATGACGAAAAATTATCTTCTGTATTACTAGCGGCCGCTCGCGGTTTCACCCGCGTGGATCCCGTTCCCGTGGGAATATCGGAATAAAAAGTATTATATGTGTTAATTCAGGTTAAAAACTATCTGGGTGCGGAATGTCATCCAAATTCAGTAGTTTTTACGTGAAAGAGTAACAAACATCCATCCATACTTACAAACTTTCGCGTTTATAATATTAGTAGGATTAATGTGCCGTAAGTTTGCTTGTTTGTTACACTTTTACGCTTAAATCGCCAATTTGTTTATGTAAATATAGGTGAGGGCCCTGAAGATGGTGAAAGGTTACTTTTTCTGTAATCTGTAATGTAGTAATTACACATGAGTAGATCGGTCGGCAACTCGGTTGAAACGTCGTCGAATATAAAAAGGTATACGTATGATGCCTTTAATAAGTTGTTAGCGGTAAAAAGTGTTTTATTTCTATCTTAACGGCGATGACATTTTTGCTTCGGTCCCCTTTTATCCAAAGCGTGATTCATTTCAGACGACGACGATTCATTCAGTCCTCGACTTCCCGATAGTTCAATATTTGCGTCCCACTTCTTAAGCAAGCTTCTGCGAACCTGCTAGGACTGTGAATTATTTATTTTACCACTAAATTTGCCCAGTGTGACTGGTCGTGAGCCCATTATTGTGTGCAGTCTTTAGTAAACCTATCTTTATTATGGAATTTTTTGCATTCACAATGCTATATAGAAATAGAATAAAATGTTTACTAGAAAGAAAAATCAACCAGTCTCAGGAAGCTCGAATGGGATTCGAACCCATGACCTTTGGATTGCCGGTCCACTGCCCTAACCAATAAGCTACCGAGACCCCAGAAGATTTGTTGAATTCTTTCTAGTAGTTTGATTTACGCTGCAAGCCAGCGGTATTACGTCACTGTGAGGTCTACCCTCACAGTCGAAAGAAATACTATTGCAAGTATTTTCCAATCGGTAAAGACAATCCAAAGATCATGGGTTCGAATCCCATTCGAGCTTCCTGAGACTTGTTGATTTTTTTTCTAGTAAACATTATAGTGCACCTATTTGTTAGTCTTTTTCTTTTACCCAAGTGAAGAGAGATGGACACCACACAGTTAGTTTCTAAGTACATTTAGAAGTTATGAAGAGTAGACGTTAGCCAGTTCTTTTGTGATTGAGGACGTCGGTTTGAGGTGCTTGTATGTTCAGCTTTATCATGATTTACCATCAGGTGAGATGAGAACCCACCAGTTCCAAGAGACTTACTATGACTGCATAGAAAGAGACAAAAACACTTCGCTGCATTTAGATGCATCCTTATGTCTTACGCTTCGGCCAAGAGTATAATTATAATCTTATTATGTTTGTTCCTTCTGCTATAAAAATATAACAAAAGTTTTGAACACGTGGTGAGATGGTATGTTTATTGTCACATCATATTTGGTGACAGCGCCGATGGGACTGTTTTAAAGTCACCCAAAATAGAAATTTAAAAAATGGTTTATGATTCTTGTGTGACATGTTACGGAGCTACTGGTTCGGTGATGTTTACAGTTTTAAAGCGTCTAGTGTGTTGGAACTTGAGCAGCTTAAAAACTTTCTACTGCTGGGTTAGAGACTCCTCACAGGAAATGTTAGCATCTAACTATCTAATCAGCATAACTAACGCAGCTGAGTATAAGCCATTTCTTTTTCATGCCAGTTTTCTCTGTCATGTGCCAGGTTTAACCATTGCTTTCCGACAAGTATGACTATATCGTCAACCCACCGAGCAAATGAAGGTTGGTTACGACAACAACCAGTCGCCCAACTAGCAAATTGGTCATATAAAAACTGTGCTATACGACTTTTGGTTATATAACTGTTGAATTGATGTTATTAGACAACTACAACGTTGTGTAACTGTTATTCCTACAACGATTTAGTCCCGTAACTAAATGGTCCACTAAATAAGTTGAGTAAACGTTTTTACGACTACTTTATACAACGTCGTATAATGGTACAAAAATATAGGTTAAGTAAACGTTTTTACGACTATATTATACAACGTTGTATAGTAGTGCCTGTGTATAGGTTAGGTAGACGTTTATACGACTGATTTATACAACGTTGTATAGTGGTGCCTGTGTATAGGTTAGGTAGACGTTTTTACGTCTGATTCATACAGCGTCGTATAGTAGTGC
Source organism: Scoparia ambigualis (assembly GCA_963921215.1). NCBI lineage: Eukaryota > Metazoa > Arthropoda > Insecta > Lepidoptera > Crambidae > Scoparia > Scoparia ambigualis. Next base: position 13,963,434 of record OY992516.1, on the reverse strand, counting down.
CTGTGTATAGGTTAGGTAGACGTTTTTAAGACTGATTTATACAACGTCGTATAGTGGTGCCTATGTATAGGTTAAATAGACGTTTTTACGACTGATTCCTACAACGTCGTATAGTGGTGCCTGTGTATAGGTTAGGTAGACGTTTGTACGACTGATTCATACAACGTTGAATATTGGTGTTAGAGAATAGGTTACGTGAACGTTTTTACGACTGCTTTAATAATAAATATAAATAGATAATTATATCGTCGTATTATGACGCCAGGTTGTAGGTCGGATAAATAAAAAAAATATGACACCATGTATAAAGGTTTTATTTAAATTAAAGGTTATCTGTTCATGTTTATTATCTCACAGAACTCTAAAATAATTTATCATGGCCGACCATCTTGGTCGCAAGAAACCGCATTATGCGACCTTTTCATTCTATAATTGATGTATAGAAGTCGTTTCTTAACTTAGACAAGATGGCTGATATTTTAGTATGTAAACAAATTTTAAGCAATAGTCTATAATAATTTAATTCAACAAATTCGAAGGGGGCGTAAAAAATTTCATAACAACACACCTATATTTCACCACAAAACTGAACGTCCCATAAGAACTAGGTGCACTGCACACATTTATCCTTACAGTCTGTTCGTGTATAATATTGTTAAAGTAAATGTAAAACTAGTTAAGTAAATTATAACTTATATATACCGTTTAAATTTTGTTTTTGATAACACGCACTTTTCCAGCAAACATCACAGGAACGAATGAATGGAATGAACTGAATGTGTACAATAAACACTTAACCGACATTACAGTCATCTTCCAATGTCAATGCAATTGTTATAGGACTTCAGTGGTTTGATAACCGTCGGTCGAAAACTTTTATGTAACATTTAAAAGTTGTTGACTGACGTTTATTTAACTTCTAAATAACAATAATGTCGTTTAATATGGGCCTATTTCGCGTTGTGTAAACGTCTACGACACGTTTATATGACCCACTTTATAGAACCAAAAGGAAATGTAAAACGTTTTCTCAACTATTATGCAACGATAATTTGTTACTTGGGCGGTCAACTACTAACCGTGCCCTCAGAAGTACAGAAGAACTCGAGTTACATTATTTGATCACCCTTTCCGTGAACAAATTCATATGATCGCAATGGCCTAGCCGCCGGCCGCTAAACCTTTTAGGTATTGACATTTCTACATTGACACTACTTTTGCATCGGAGCTGTAAAAGAAAACTAGGAATAAACTAGTTGTAATATTTCGCAAAGAACTATTAGTTACATAATACGTGATATTATTTAGTTTTTATTGCTGAAAAGGTGTAAAATTACATAATTTTGCTTTTAAATGTTGGCTTAGCTTCCTCGCACAAGTCTATTAGAAAGGCACCCCAAAGATCCCTGTTCACTACACTATATTATCGTGCTAGGAACATGGTCATTGTCAGGTAAGGAAAGCAACGTGACAAGGACTACCACCACCCATTCCCACTAACAACAGCGTACGATAGAGACATGATCTCTCACGTATCGGCGCTGCTGGCAAAATCTTCTCGTTAACAATATTTTTTTGACGATGTTAGCCGGTGACGTAACGGCTAGTGGGAATAGTCTCTAAGCCTGAAGTTCCCAAAGACCTCCTAGGTAGCACGGCAGTTCAATCCGTAACCTCTTCCAGTCCCGCCTAGATGGCGGTAGTGAGATGGGGCTTGGACCTCCGGCGCGCGCGCATCGCGATGCAACTAACGAGCCACCGAACAATGTCTCTATTAGCTTATTCTGGGGTTTTAGATCATCACAGAGGATGGGTGGAGTCGTGTGTCGATTCTTTTTGTGTACCTAATACCTAAAAGTGTTTTTAACATAAAAAAAATAATATTTTATTTTATTAAGAAAACCAACTGCGTAGCAATACAACATTTTCTTACATAGTACTTAAAAATAATCTAAGGCTAATAACAGGTTTCCCTTAACATTACTAATCGCATAAGACGTGAGACAAAAAAAAAGTGATGATATGTAAAATATAACTTAATTTAAAATATTTAAAATACATAAGTAGTCTATAAAACATACATAAATAATAATATTATATTACACAAATAGGTACATTAATACATAATATTATATATATTACATATTATATTATATAAATGATAATTTATTATACTATATTTAACTATACTTCCATATTTTCCAAAATTAGTTTCGCTTTACTTTACTTTGTATAAAAGGGTAAGTAATATATTATATAATAACAACTAATAACGTTTTATTTGTTGTTTTGTCTATCCATAATGTGGGTGAACCAATAAAATCATTTTTTTTATTTTTACATCACGCCCTTTTCCGTAGATGTAGACAGATAACTATGTTACCATTTGTTACTTACTATCCTTCTAAAATTTTATAATGATGTGACATTAGCGCCCGCGAACAAATTTTATTTAATTTGCGAATCAATTATGACCCGTTCTCCCATCATTTTATGAGTAGGCCTAAGCCCAGTAGTAGGACGTTTATAGTTGATGATGACTATTTATTTTTATTGTACTTACTCTTAAAGCAGTTGGTTTAATGCTCTGAGTACTTACTACTTATATCTTACTACATATTGTAACCGCCTGACCTGCACCTCCAGCTTAACTAATGATAAGTGACGAAAAAAGAATAGAAATTAATCTATTATTATAAAAATAAAACACGCACATTTTTTCGCTAACGCGTTTTGAAATTATTTCTAAATAAAATCTTCAATAATTCGGTAATTAATTTAAATTCTATTTTTGATAATTATAAGGTAATTTTGTATGCATTTTTGCATTACATTTTAAAAGCTATTAACATATTAAATAATAGTCTTGTTAGCACAAACTATAAAGCTTGATTTTCTCGCATTTAACTAGAGCGTCTGACCTAACCATTTATTTATTTAAGTAACATACACACACTCACGACTAGTATCCCCTAAGAGTTAGTCAGAGATTAGGGCACGAGGATCGCAAAATCAGTCCTCTGCCATAGTCCACCTTTCACTAAATAACAACTGCACAGGAGATGATCCCATCGCTGCTCTATGCTGTTGGATGTTTGTGCAGTCTTTAGTCCGTTAGTCGCCCTTTACGACATCACAAGGATGATGATGGTAGTATTCTTTTAATGAGTCGCCACACAGCTCACAGCTTCAATAATATTAAAATAATTGTATGGCCGGTAGTACATAGTTGTTTGTGTCCGAAGCGAGCTACTCCACGCCCCTCGCTGTCCCGTCGAACCAGATACGTAGCCTATGCAAATAAAGTTACTAGCAAAAACAAAGCGAAACACGGTAATTACACTTGGTGGAAAATTAACCGCGCAGATACGGGCGACATGCCTGCAGCCGGTGCGGTAATGAGTCGAGATATCGAGAGTCGGGCCCGCTCGGTGCACGCCACTGTAGTTACGCGAATGACTTTTTAATTAGACCCCTGGTTTGGGTCATTTCATTGTTTTGAAGATTTGGTATTCCATTTTTGAATGGTTTATTTTTTTTGTTTTAATGGGGAATTCTTTAGTGTTACTTTTTTCTGTTTTAGGGTTTGTTTTTAGCGTTGAAAACTTTTGTTTTTTTTTGCATTGATTACTCGATTTACTTGATAACTTCGTTAGCACACGTAGTGTATTAACACATTTTCTCGAAATATTGCTTTGCACGTTTCATAGATTTTGGTTGCAAATAAAAACTTACATATTATTATCCTACTAATATGTATTATAAACGCTTAAGTTTGTAAGTATGGATGGATGTTTGTTACTCTTTCAAGTAAAAACTACTGAATGGATTTGAATGAAATTCGGCATACAAATAGTTTATAACCTGTATTAACACATAGGATATTTTTTTTCCCGATATTCCTACGAGAACGGGATCCACGCGGGTGAAACCGCAAGCGGCCGCTAGTAGTATAAATTTTTTAATCTTGTTTATTTACATACTAGTATGAAGGACAGTTTTTCTCTCGGACATACTTCTTTTTTATAAAGTAAGTTTAAAATTAAATTATATTACTTTTTGTTGTTACCAAAAGTTGTAGATAAACAAAGAAGGTAATTTTTGATAAGATGATTTTAGGTCCTTTAGAAAACTAGAAAAATTTGTTTAAATATTGAAATGTTTAGAATATCATAGACAATCAGTTCTCATGGTTGGCCAGTACTCGCCAGCACGTTTGACCAGTTGTCTCCATACACGTATGAGCTACTTTCACACTCCATTGAATGGTATATCCAGTTCTAGCAAATTATAGGCAGGTGGGAATATTACCACGAACTAATGAAAGTTTCAACATTTTAATATTAACTTTGGCTAATTATCGCATTGACTTAGCCGCATTGCACCATTGTGGTGGATTATAGCCCGCTATCTCCCTAAGTGTTGTGGTTCATGTGGGAAAGAAGGAATTGGTATTAGATCCAGTCAGATTCTGGGCATAATTCTCCCTATAGACTTTGGTTTTATCTTTCTTCTAACATGTGAGTGTATGTCAAAGCCAGAGCTTAAAATTTTTTTAACTTACAATAATAAAATTTAGTTTAACTGATGTTAAATTAAATAAAGGTGCATACGACCCCTTCTAAAATATGAATTGGAAATAGAAAAAGGGCATTCGAAAAACTTTAACTGCCCACGTGAGGGTTGAAGCGGACGCGCACTATTCCGATAGTAGATCATTTATAAAATAAAGAAACGCGATCTTTTCTGCATGTGTGGGGTAGGATGGACCATAAATCTGCGGCCAAAGGGTTGTAAATCTCAAACCCCTTTCTGGAGCGAGTGATATACAACCGCCAGTGTATCTTGGCCCCTTCTAACCCCCGCAAAGTAAGGCATAACACGGTAGTATTGCAGGAACCAAAGGGTCAGTGTTATATGGATGTGTGGTTAAAATGCGAATGAAATTTTTAAAGGAGCACAGACATATGTTCCGGTTCACCCTTTCTAGTCGATTTTGTAAATTGATATTGCTCCTTAGCAACGTTTATCTTGCATCGGCGGTTAAATATTAATTTTTGCCAATAAAACTGTATTTAGTACGTGGTTATGTATGCAACTATGGGTAAGTATCCATTGTCATTTGGATAAATAGATAATATTTTATTTGCAACATTATTAAAGATACATTGAACATTATTAGAATGAAACGAATGTAAAATTACAGTTTGGCGCTTTATTAATTCTGACGCAGAATTTGACAGTAAAATAAAATAATAAAATATTATTGTAATGTATTGAGGCTTTTGCCCACTAGTGGGACAGTGAGGGCTAGTATTATTGTTATTATATTGTAATACAATTTAAATTATATATGTTTGTATTTATTAATTATATTCCGATATTTTCCAATATTCAGCTTTGAAGCATTTAAAATTATGTTAACTTTTGATTTTCTCTGACAAATAATAATGATATAAATAAATAGTTAGAAATGTTTTAGAGATTATAGTAGTTCAAACTTTAATAAGCACTTAGTAAACAAAAAACACAAAAATCTCATTAAAGCAGATCTAATATAAAGGTTTTATCTAATCTAAAAATTTTTATCAAATAATAATTATAACTTATTTATTATAGTATTAAACTAAATAAAATCCTTCATACATGTATTCTCCAATAAATTAACGTTAAAAAGCCCCCATCCGATCACGTGATCCCTTGATCTCAAGAACATACAGCAGCCTAACTAAACCCATCAATCTAAGTATCGAACTGCCGCTGTTAAGCCCGTCAGTCTTCTATTTTGGGGGGTTTCTACCTATTTTTTTACTTTTTAGAGTTCCGCAGGTGGATGCACGGCCGGCCATTAAGGAATTGACGCGGGTCCATTCGGCCCTCTATACGGAACCCGCAATAATTCACAAAGAATGCCTACTGCCAATATAGGAGTAGTATTTGGGCACAGATCAAGTGTCGTACAGATAAGACATAGTTATCGGAAAAATGTTTTGTTATTATACCTAACATGGAGTATCGTCATTTTAAGTTAGCGCACATGGAATTATGTATTTATTCTTGATTTTAAAATTCAGGAAAAGGGAATGTAATAATCTTGTTTCTACCGTTTTAAAAAAACATATTCGAGGCAAAGTAAGTTAAAAAACTTACTTAACTCGTTCTCTGTTAGAAGCCGCCTATAACAATTTCACAGTTTTCTAACAGATTTAAATAAGAAGAATATAAATGTCCGTCAAACCCCAAGCGGTCTCATGCGACCGCACCTACAAAAACACACTTGACTTTGTACCGTGTTTTCATAGACTTACAGACTACTTTAGTATGAGCAAGTTTGGTTATTTCGGTTCTGTGGTACAACCCATGTATTGTTATCGCAAGATATTGCATAGTCTATGCTCGATTCTGTCTTGACGTTGACAGTTGCGCCAAAAAAGTGTCAAAAAAAATCCAAGACTCACGGGTTAAATGGTCGGTAAAGCTAGCTATTCAAAATCAAAGTTTTTAAAACTATAACATACATACACACATATTGCTCCGCCTTAGTCCCTACAGGGGGTAGGCAGAGACGATGGATCTCCACTTTGAGCGGTTCCTACACACCTCGCTTGCTTCTCTTACATCTATCAACCTTTTCATGCACGTCTTTTTCTTTTTGCAGAGGAGCCCAGCAGCAGCAAAACTATAAAATGCGAAAGAATAACTAAAAAGGAAATAACAACTAACAAGTGCCCAGGGTGGTGGTGGGTTAAAGTACGATGTTGATAGTTGTACGTAGACAAAGTTGTAAAACTTGTTATTAATGTGAAAAGTATTGTCAAACGCAATTTTTTACGAACATGCCTATCTATCCCCTATCTAATCAAAGACTATAAAAAGTATAACTCAGAGCAGATACAATAAAGTGAACTGATATAGATGTTTATCTGTGGCCAGGGACTGACGCTGTTTTAGATGGTTTTAGACAACATTGGCCATTCATAGTTTAGAGTGTTATTGCCCAAATGTGAGGGTGCATTTAAATAGACTTTGCTGGTGCACTAAGAGTTGTGGCCTTATAAACATTTGTGACAGGAATATCGAATCATTTTAACAGTTTGACATAGATTTAAGCAAAAGAGGAAGATACGGCATGCCCGTTGTAGTATGAATCAAAAAATAGTCCTCCTCAACTACACACGTACTGTACTGTAACAGCTAGTCAACGCTATGCGCAGTAGGTTATATAATAAATTAGTAATGTAACTCGGCCCTATCTTTGAAAAAAATGCCCACAGCCGCGCGGTACGTAAGTTTTATTGCTCCTTGCCATATTAAGTAAGAGGTACTTGAACTTATTTCAATCGAAAAAATCGCACGCTTACTGTATAAAAAACAACACAATATCTGTTCGTCACTGCGGCACATTCGCGATAGCCGCATGCCGTTGCATGCCGAGCGCATGCCGAGATCGGAGCGCGTAGGTATGGGTCGCGCTGCGTCCGTCACTATGAAGTTACAATACTGATTATTACTGTGCTATGCGTGCGGGTCACCAAGCTCCGTGAATTACCACGACGACGACGACGCGCGACAAAATGACACTGACACTTCCTCTTTTGCTAATATCTATGCACTTTGCCAATGCTTTAAAGGTTCAAGCTTCGATTTTATGAGGTTATCGATTTTAAGAGATTTTTTGATTATGCAAATTAGTTACTTACTTAAGCATAGTGACAGAACTAAAAAGTATTTTTTTTAATTATTTTTTTTTAAAGTAGGTACGCAGAATTAAAGTTGCTCATCTGTTGCGATCATCAACAAAACGTGTTGCACTAATGTAGACATATTAATTTACATATATTCACCTATCAACTTTCAATACAAATAAATCGATACGAAACCAAATCCGCGGCTTAGAAAAGCAAAAAAAAGAATGTGAGAATATTCAATTTAATTATTATTCTCTCATTTCTAATGCACATGACATCATCCATACAAAAGGTGACACACGCCATTGTGGGAACCAAGGTGATTCCTAACTGCGGATTTTATAACAGACAGTTATAACGATCACAACACGACCATTTACATACATTTCCGTCAATTAGCATAACGTTACAACTCTGAAAATACATTTTTTGAGACCACAGAAAGAGGTATCTGTCCATTTATTTTTGTGAACATACTAACTTAATATTATAAATTAATAAATGTATTTCGTATAAACATTTTTAAGGTAACTCCGAATCGTAAATCTAGAATTTATATAAGTTGCAAGAACACTTAATAATAGGCAGTATTAGCAGACATATTAATCATATTTTAGTATCATAATTTTGTGAAATATCTATTCTCAAATCTTATTTTCACTAATATCTCAGGGTTTATGACTTATTAGGGTCGTTAGTTCGAGTCCTACTTACGGCATGGTCGTCTTTTCTCAAGTGCTAAATTATCTATTTTACTGTATTTTTTAAATTAATACTTAATACATATTTAGACATGGATTAGAAGTGAAACTTATTTTTATTTATCTAAGCCGAAAGAGACAGCTTCATTTTTAACAATGTTTTACTTTACCCCTAGTTTTGGGAGATTATAAGGAGGTAATTCTAACAAGAATACAGTTACCTACTCCTAAAATATAACCATAAGTCTCAACAAAAAAAAAATAACAAATAAAAAAAAGCGCACACAGTAACATCACACTTAATTACAATTATTAAAAGAGATTTGAATAAATTAATCGTTAATCGTTGCCTGATTAAATCTAATGCCCTGGTATTGTGTGTCTCATAGGAAAGCTTTGTAGCAAAGTCTAAAATTTATGAGCTAGAAAACCTGATTATGCTAATTTCGAATGTATGCTTTTATTCTTCTCTAACGAAGGTCGTTAGGCGACGTATGGTCTAGCGTAGAGTCGATGAACTCTATTGCCCATTTGTCTAATATATATTAATGTTAAGTCCAATATAATATACCATAATAAATTTCGTTCGCATTAAGTTGGCGTGATGGGTTAAAAAAGGTGATAGATGATTTGGTAGTGTAAAGAAGAAAAGTGTTTCTTTAGCACACAATTAATAAACTGTTTGATTCAGACAAACCCTTGGCCTTCTAAGGGCTGCGATCAGGGGTGTCTGAAGGTTGCTGCGATTCGCAGTGTCAAATCTTAACCTAAACTTAAATTCTATGGACTTACCGACTGGTCCGATGTTTAGCCCGCCTTGCAACTTAAGGATGAGGGGTTGGGGTTAGGAAGGAAACAGGAGGATGGCAGCGCCGCCGTTGCTGTGTGTGGGGCGAAGTCTGAAGCGTCGTGCGCCTGACGACTCCGGGAGGCTCGTCCAAATCGCTCACACATTAGCCAATGTGAGCTTCTTAGTACAACTAGCACGCAGCACCTTCCGCGACGCGCCTATGACGCGTGCCAACACGCGAAGGATTTCCAACATATACGCTGCCGTCAGCGTAAGTCCTTCTAACTATACACAATAGCCTCCGTTGGCTTTAAGGATCATTGGAATTTAGTTCGATTTTACACGCAACTCACATGTGGCCATGTGCCGACATGAACAAAGTCAATCAACGCAAACGCGAATCCGAACGCCAGGACTACCATGCGCGCACCATAATCGCGGGTGTTTTTACACCTTAAAATCAGGTCTGGGCTGTCCCAACCATGGGAACCAAATCAGCAAACCGTAACCAGACTTTTCCTGAAAACCAAAACCGAATGAATGCGTACCAACATGACATGACACGTTTTATTTTACCGACCCGTGTTTTTTATGTAATTTTCTATCCTTTGCTGAGGCAAAGAGACCACATCCATACGGCTTTAATTGATTTTAAACACTGTTTTTTAATTATTATACAAAAGATACAGAAAAAACATATACGAGTATGTGCCTAAACTAGGGTTTCCAGCTTTCCTGGAAAAAATATTGATAATAGATAATAGTTAAATAAATAAATAATTAACGAAATAAAGTGCAAAATCACATTACTTAAAAGTTTAAAGAAACTTGTTGGTATTTTTTTACACCATTTTTATAGTCTATTTTTCTATATACAACTAACTCCTTCTAAACTAGCTTCGTAATATTAAATTATATTAAAAGAAAAAAGTTACCGTTTCTAGGAATACTATTAAAGAGAGAGGGACAGAGCTTTTTCATAGCCTTTTTATTTAGTGAAATGTTCCACAAAAGCGGATGCGGCGTTTGTAATTAGCAAATGGACAAAGATGCGGCGCCGATAGAAAAAAAAGAAAAAAAACATACAAAAACGTTGTGCTTCGCTGATACCTATACCAGCGATGCACAACCTTTTTGTATGGTTTTTTTGTTTTATTAGCTTCACCCACCCACTATTTGGTTAGTTTCTTGCTTTCGCGGAAAGGTTTTTGGGGCTGATATCTTTTTGAGGTCTATGAGAGCGACTTGCAATACGTACTAAGTAACGAGTCTAAGCTTTTTCTGTTATTGGCATAGCGGACGGCTTCGAGTAGCGTTCGATGAGATAGTGTTGCAATCGTGAAAGTTAAGCAACTCTCACATTGTAATGTCTTCGGATGGGTGACCATATGTCGAGGCAAGTTGAACCTGAAAATTCTACTAATGCTGTTGTTCACGTTGAAAGGTTTGGTTCATTTTTGTTGAAAGAAACTGTTGTAATGATAACCATTTAAAATGCGAATATTTTTGGTTTTCCCAATATACCTAATTAGGTAAATATAACTTAATTAAGTTGTTGACAAAGAAAACACAACATGTAAACATAACTTCATTAAAATAAATAATTAAGCAACCACATTATATTCTGGAACAATTACCAACTTCTAACATGAACTCAAAACAATCGTAAATATCTCATTAAGACATAAAGAAAACTATGTTACGACCGTCGTCGTAATATGTTTAATGGCCAGCATAGCGTGAACCCTAACGTCTTGGCAAATAGTCTAGATAGGGACTCTTTTAAGTTGGTCTGATGAAGTTTGTGAAGGAGAAAAACCGAATGGTACTATAATAAAAATGGTCTAACAAGCAATTAGAATAAGCAATCGAATAACTTTGTTGTAATACGGATAGCCGTATACCGTTTAAGATTATGAAAAAATCTAACGGTGCCTTTGCCTCCGAACATTCTCAAATTGTGAATAATTTATACAATAAACATTTATATTACTGAAGTTCTTGATAGTTCATTAACGCAATTGTTGGTTTTTCTGAGGCGTAGGTATGGTGGTTCCAAATCGAATGGATGTTTGATTTAGTAATCAATTATGATATTTAATAATGCCGTAGAAAGATTTTATGTGTTGTAGCCTATGATATTATAAAATACTAGCGGCTGCTCGCGGTTTCACCCGCGTGGTTCCGTTCCCGTGGCAATATCGGGATAAAAAGTATCCTATGTGTTAATCCAGGTTATAAACTATCTGTATGCCGAATTTCATCCAAATCCATTCAGTAGCTTCTACGTAAAAGTGTAACAAACATCCATCCATACTTACAAACTTTCGCGTTTATAATATAAGTAGGATCATTGGTTGTGGCCTATTCAGGACAGTTTAGACGTGGACAAATAATAATTGTAGATTTAAGTTTTTTTTTGTATTTTGTATTTATCCTAGTATAAACTTTTGGTCTGTAAATAATGTGAATGTGGTTTTTTATTCTACTTTCATATTTTACATTTACGTTACTTAGTTATGATAAAAGATACTTTTTTCGCATTTACAATCATTTTTAATTATATAATTATTGTGTTTTAAATGAAATGCCGATGTAAATTTACCTTTCAACTAATTTCGATGTCTTCTGAAGAATTTATAATAAAGTTCCACCAACCTGTAACAAAAAAAAAATCAAATTAATATACACGAAGTAAATTACAGTTTTTATTTAGCGCAGCAAATAATGTTTGCCGTGATTATAAATAAACAGTCAGACGAAGGACAAGCCGATGTTATTATTTAATATTAATAATTTATAAATCAGGTCTTATCAAGGAGCAAATAGGTGTTACGTTGTCACTATTTTGTTTATTAAATTGTAAAGTAATGTAATCATGTTACGCGGCATAAGTACTAAGTCTTAACTTAAGTACTAGGTCTGTCTTTTTGGTTCTATTTGGTTCAAACGAGTAGGCGAACTTCCTGATGATACCTAAGTTTTGCGTTGTCAATCTAAAAGAAACCTCTACACCCTTTTTAAGGAAACAAATCTTTATCTTTAAACTCGTGTTTCATTTATTGTGATTCTGTCTAAAAGTATTGAAAAAAGGGTGCGAGCATCTGTTTTTGACATTGTCCTTACTATTTGACATATTTTTGTAGTAACAGTGCAATATTATTACTCGGTGCATACCTACAGTGTGCTGCGCTCGATAACTGAAGGCCTATTACATCTCGACTGTGATTTTTGCGTAAAATGGCCAATTTAGGCGTTATGGATCTCAGAAACAAAAATACCTTACTGTTCTAAACAAGTGAAATAAAAAAAATATAATCTTATCTCTTTTATCGAATAGTGCGTAGCGGCCTCGGTATTTTTAGATAAGTATTATTGATTTTATATAGGAAAAAAATCTTATTCTAAACCAAAAAACTTCGAAAATCGCTATAAGTTAAGTGTGAGTTTCTCCTATCTACGATAACATTATTGAGCAAAATTTATACCACAGTAATTGTTACTTCATGAGGAATAAAATTTTTATAATGAATTTATTATCCTATTTCGATAAAAACGATAAATACAAATGCAAAATTACTACAAAATGCAATGCGCCGGCCGTCCGAATTCTTTTTTTTTAATTTTTTTATTGGCAACGGGTAAGCGCTTGGCCTTCATCTCACCTGATGGTAAGTGACGATAAGGCCGAAGGTGGAAGCGCGCTACACCCGGAATCCTCAACCACTGAGGAACTGGCTATCTTATCTCAAACTGCCGGAACACAACAATGCTATAAACATCGTTGTTATGGCGACAGACTTAGATAAGATGGTGGTAGCTAGCTAGGCGGACTTAACAGCCCTACCACCAACCAAACCGAGCACACAAAGATGTACTCCCCGCTGGGAATCGAACCCGGGACCTCTGGGTCTGAAACAGGTAGCTTAGCCACTAGACCACAGAGGCGGTTAGAAAATTCAACTTATTATGCTCACAGAATGGAGATTTGTAATATTATGCACATATTTATTAACCTATTTCGATAAAAACGATAAATACAACTACAAAATTACTACAAAATGGAAAAATGGGCATTCTACGCAAAAATCACATTCGAGATGTACCTAATAGGCCTCTGAAGGTAGAAACAAAAACTTCCATGGGAAAGGCTTAATTCAAACAGAGTGACCGATATTACGCGATCCAAAGTACAAATCTATACACACACAATTACAAATAATCGCGCCAATAAAAATCGCTGGCGACTCTTTAAGATGTACCGAGTGGATTGTGATGGCAATCGATTCCCGCACTAAGATAAAGGCCGGATGATTTTTAAAAGCGAAAAAAAGCGCGGCCGCGAACAAAGGAGCCGCCGGCGCGGTGAAATTCGCAGATTACCAAGGAATCCGATAAACCAATAACGCGTGTAGTGGGGGTGGAGTGGATTGGTGCGATCGTAAAGTGACTACATTTTAAGGCTAGGATTCCCGAAATTCCCGAAAATAGGGTATTTTAAATTATGGATTACTCGCAAATCACAAGTAGGTACTCTAAATTTGAAAAAAATATATGTTATTCCACAGTCTTTTATCTAGTCATTCCGGCCAGTAAATACTCTATTAGTGATACTTTACTGCATATATATATATATATTATATTAATATTGTAGCTTTATTTTTCTATAGCCGAGTGCTAAGACGGAGATCCAATTCTCGAAAAAGCAGACCCGGCGTTTAATGCTTAAGTAGTATACATTTTTAATTTTTTAATCTGTTATTCATTGTCTATCTGGCAATATCTGTCAACAAATGACAGTTGTTGACAAATGACAGCCGCTAACTGTCAAATGAAACATGACGTGAGGGCATTGTCGACATTTCCCTTTTTAAAAGCAAAAGAATTATGGTTTATGCAGCCACGTTAGACATTTTTAAAGTAACATGTCCTTTTTTTGAAGACTTAGTGTTTTAATATTAAAAATATTTATAATTAAATAACTCTTATCCGCGGTTCGATAAAAACCAGACAAAACTTGGTTTAGGTAGCAAATAATATTAGCTTTATTTTATGACCAAATTCTATTGTAAACAAGTTAAGCATTTTTTCTTTGGAAAGTGCCTGTTCTCCTTTGTATTTCGTATTTTGCGATGCATATTAGCTCAGGTTTACTATTTTATCTTTAAACTTTTGTATACGATCAAGTAAAGTAAATCTTAGTTAAATAGCTTTATGTAAATATCTAATCAAATTTTTGGCGTAGAGGCCATAGCAACAAAACCTATGCCAAAAATACATTGTAATGCAGTATAAGTTCTTACAATCTCCAAATCTATTCTTTCGAATATATTATTGAAGTAAGTTATTGCCGAACCGTTGAATAGTGTTGCGAGTTTCTATACGTATTATTTAGAAATGTGAGGAATTAATACGACTGGTTTATTAGCGAAAATATCAAGACCACTTCCAGTTTCAAGTTTAAATGATGACCAAACTCAGAATTTGTGTTAACGACCAGTCAGTATATAGTATATTGTTAGCATTAATGTACATTAATTTTAGTATTGATTTGATAAATTGATTGAGGCTGATCGATTACCATTGTCTTATCTAAAAATGTCGCCATAACATCAGTTTTACTAGTTCCGTGTTAACTGTGTCGCGTAGCGGTGAAAGTATCTACCAACCCCTCTCTTCCCTTGGGTGTCGTAAAAGGCGACTAACGGACTAAAGACTGCACATACTACCACATACTACCAACAGCATAGAGCGGCGATGGGCTCACCACCTGACATGCTGAGCACATGTGCTGTCGATATTTGGTAAAAAGTGGACTATGGTAGAGGACTGCTTTTGCTATCCTCAATGCCTAGTCTCTGACTAACCCTTTGGGGATAATAGTCGTGATTATAATATGTATGTTGTGTATATATGTGTATGGACAAGTGCTTACCCGTAGATGAACAAAAAACATAATGCGGTACTATGAATTGTACCTATGTTGTAGTAAATAATTTTGAACTGTAGCCCCGACAAATCGTAGTTATGATGACAGGTATTTAGAGAGTATTTGGTAAAAGAAGTTTTGTTAGAAATATATAATTCAATTACTTAGATAAGTATAAAGTAAGTAAATAAGTAAGAATAAACTTCCGTGTGGATCGTATGTCAAAAGTGGCTTTAAAAAATATTCAAATAGAATTAAAGATTAAAAATAGATTACACAAGTGAGATCTTAATCCTTTTAAGAAAATTTCTAGCAAGATATTTATGTCAAGTTTTCATATTTATATTGGATACAGTCCAATTTTTTATTTAAAACTCAATCTTAACAAAAACATGCATTACCTATTACTAGCTACTTGTTGACAGCGATTTTAACTTTGCACCGAAACACAGTCAGTCAAACCCAGTTTTTTTTAATAACATCTAGACATAGACAATCTGACAACTAAAGGGAACTAGTAAAAAATAAAAAATATAGTAAAATGCGAACCGGCCAATTCCGCGCGTCATCAGTATAAAAGACAAAGTGTCAAGATGAAAGAGGCCGCCGCCGATTGTCGCTGCATTGTATCGTCACTCGTTAGTCCGGCATTATCGTAGCAAGATTTATTTTAACGATTAACTGGGTGCCGCAAGCAATAACAGTTTAGCGGGTGGTTTTGTTAAAATGTAAACGTTGTGTTAATTGTGTCTGTATTAAGTATTTAATAATATAGAGAATGTTAAAAAATAACTTTTTTAAGTACTATTTTTTCTAATAGTGATTATGCCATAATTATGTTCTATTATTTTTGCATATTTGTTACCTTTGAGTTGCCAAATTTCCTTTAAATTGGTATAGGTATGTTTTTTTGTAAATTTACGTAGCAATTGAAATCGACTCCGATTTGCACTTGGGCAGTTTATTTTCACATTGATACTATAAAGTGTTTTCCTAATCATTGTTATAAACAAATTACAGTGTATTTTAAGTTTTATTTTTAATGTATTATTCATTTGATACGATACGTAAGTACAAAGATTTTTACACATTTGGTCCGTATTTTTTTCTGTTCATTTCTTCGTTGGCAAGGACAAGTAACCGCTCCAACTTACAACTTGAGACGCACGCCTCCTCAACGATTAACGCTTATAGCTCA
Source organism: Scoparia ambigualis (assembly GCA_963921215.1). NCBI lineage: Eukaryota > Metazoa > Arthropoda > Insecta > Lepidoptera > Crambidae > Scoparia > Scoparia ambigualis. The sequence goes on along the minus strand of OY992516.1, from coordinate 13,947,128 downwards.
AGTCATTAAGCCACAATTGGAACGCGTGTGTACCTTTACGTACCGCGCATCTAGCATTGTTTCACCGAACAATAGACGTCGAATAAATTATTGCCAAAACGGTTATGCTCGGTGCGGCCAGCGCGTGTGCGTGTAACTACACTGGCCTGCAAAAATAAGTATCACACTTTTAAAATTGCAATAACTTTTTAAGTACACAATATATATTTTCGAAACAAAAAGGACTCGAAACAGAGTTAGTTAGTTACTATAGTTTCAAAGAAAGCTGACAAAAGTTGCTGTAAATCGTTTTTTATTTTAAATCTCTAACTTCTACAGTTTAGAAAAAAATGAAATTTTAGAAGTGTGATACTTATTTTTGCAGGCCGGTGTATATGCGAGAACGCTTTGCTTCGTAAGATTCTCAGTTCTTTGGTCCGATTATTAGGGATGTTTACATGAGTACCAATTAATTCCTAATCATACATACATAGAGTCATGACTATCATCCCCAAAGGGTTGTCAGAGACTAGGCAATGAGGACCGCAGAAGCAGTCCACCGCCATAGTTCACGTTTCTCAAAATTACCAACTGCACATGTGTTGAGCATGAGATATGATGAGCCCAACGCTGCACTATGCTGTTAGATGTATGTGTAGTATTTAGTCCGTTAGTCGCCTTTTACGATACCCAAGGGAAAAGAGGGGTTCAAAGTATACCTCCCAAACCCCAAGCGGTCGCATGAGACCGCACCTACAAAGACACACTTGACTTTGTACCGTGTTGTCATAAACTTACAGACTACTTTAGTATGAACAAGGCCGATTATTTCGGTTCTGTGGTACATTTTATGCATCGTGATCGCAACATATCGCATAGTCTATGCTCGATTCAATTCAATTCAATTTCTGTGTCTGAATTTCCACGAGTGAGTGGTTAACATACGGCTCAAAACATTAGGGGTACGAATTAAAAAACCACAAAATACTTTTTTCATCATCGTCATCATCAGTAGCTACCCACATTGACAACAGCACACTTCCGGAGCTCGGAGGTACTCTAGATGTTTTTAATTTTGTCATCTATCCAGTAAGCCGGAAATGCGAAAGTTGGTTAGGAGGGTTTACGTATTTCGGTTTCCCATACAAACTTCCAAGTTGAAATTTTTAAAAACCATTAAGCCAATTTTGATGAAACATTGCATGCTAAAGTAAAACACAGGGTTCTAAATAGTTTGTTGAAAACATTTTTAAAAAACGTTTATTTAGCTGAGTTATTGCGATTTAAAGTCCACTATAGAAAGTTTTAAATCGCAATAACTCACTTAAATAAACGTTTTTTAAAAATGTTCCTAACAAACTATTTAGATCCCTGTATTTTACTTTAGCATGCGAAGTTTCAGTGGTTTTTAAAAATTTCGACTTGAAAGTTTGTATCGGAAACCGAAATGCGTAACTGTGCAAAAAATATAACAATAGCTTAATCAATTGTTATGGCCCATATATGTGGGCTGCGAAGTGTAAACCGGTTAACTGGCAAGATCGCAAATCAAAACTCCTCTGTCGCTGCGCCGTCGAGCTCTTTCTTGACTTTTATACAAAAATCTGTACCTAAATCGATTGATGGAGAATATAATTGCGACAATCAGATATCAAAATATACTTATTTTTCTTTAGTGAAATTGCTTTAAAACGTATGTAATATTTCTTTCTATTTAAATATAAATCCTTAAAAAGAACGTCGTTTTGATAGATATTAAACAAATTAAATCTATCAACTGTTTTTTTATAGATGTTTAGTGTTCATTTAGTGTTTATTTAGTGTTCACCTTAGTACATAGGTTTGTTGAAAACTGCTATAAATCTTTCAAACTTAAAGAACTTACAGATATTTAAAGCAGAATTACAGCATCAAATCTAGATTAATATTCCAATGCGAGCTGACCTGAAACATTTTGACCAACCCACAGACAAGTTTGTCTGTACATACATTCGCATCAGTAAGTGCCATAATGACGGGTGTGTGTCTGATTGTATCTTTGAAAGGTTTAAATGTACCCAACAACACTCGGACCAAATATTAACAACATGTAGAAATCTGCTTTCCTGACATTTTTGGTGTCTTGCGAGGTAATTCATCAACGTTGTTATGTTGAAGATTAAGGGTGATTTTAAACTGAAGATAGTAAAACCAAGAGTTTTGTTAAAAAACAAATTACTGACTTCTGAAAACCGGGAAAATGCCATTGTAAATGTCAATGAATACATTCTTTTTCTGTGCTAATTTTCTTATCTTTTATATAAAAAAAATTTCAGGCTCTGAGAAAGGCAATGAGGACCGCAGATGCAGTCCACTGTCCACGTTTCACCAAATTACAACTGCACATGTGCTCAGCATGATAGGAAGTGATCCCACCGCTATGCTGCACAACAGACTTTAGTCCGTTAGTCGCTTTTACGACACCCAAATTATATTTAAAGGTGTAAACTAAAATTAAAAAATGATTAATTATTTTGAGCCGTTTGGGGTTGAAACCTTGGGGCCGTGGGGTCCGAGTACTCATCTTTTCTTCAAAGAGATGTCAAAGCGTTTGGTCGACTCTTCACGTGACCAGAGAGCTGGTGCTTTTCTCCGCCAGAGAATCAGTATTGCCATTCAGCGTGGCAATGCGGCCAGTCTTCTGGGCACGTTACCCAATGACAGTGATGTGGACCAATTGCTTGATGCGTTATAATTTATAGTTTTTAAATTCTATTAGTACGTAGGTTTAGTTGTATTTATTTAGTTATAGGAAAAACTTTGTAGATATTTAGATTAGAAAATGTATTTTAATTTAGTACGATAATGTGTAAATAATTCAATAGGATCATCATCATCATCATCAGCCTATAAACGTCCCACTGCTGGGCACAGGCCTCCTACGTCGACAATAGCACGTGGGGATATTGGGCCATAACCCACCACGCTGGCCCAATGCGGGTTGGTAGGTTTTAACGACTGTCATCTTACGACAACAACCGGGACCAACGGCTTAACGTGCCTTCCGAAGCACGGAGGAGCCCGAGATGTTTTTTAATTGGTCACCCATCCAGCGACCCGCCATTGCGAAAGTGGCTTAGCGAGCAAGATCGCAAGCCGAACGCGCTAGCCGCTGCGCCATCGAGCTCCTCCAATAGGATAATAAATTCAAATTAAAATATTTTCAACACCAACACGACTGTGACTTCCATCCCACATTTCCGCCACAATTAAACAGCATCCCGCGTCAAAAAGCACCTGCCTGCCAACATCAATAATACTCGGTGCCTTGCGACACCACTATAATTCGCCATTTCGGTGGCTAATAAAATTTTACAATGCGTCCAACCTACATACCTGTTCGTGAAATGACGCCTGCTTTTTCGGCATGAGCTGTTCAATGAAGCAATTTGTGGCTGTGTGTTTTTTATTGCATCCCATATAAGAAACAACGGCTTAATGAAAGTGTACGATAGTAAATTACTTTATTAAAAACAGAAGTAAAGTTCACCCTGTATACTGTCCCACTGCAGAGCCTCCATCATTGAAATAAGTCATCACTCAATTTATGGGTATTGACTTAATCACTACGCTTATTTTATGTTTTTTTTATGTAAATCATTGCATTGAAGTTATTATACAGGATTTTTATTTATTTTTGCACATATTTTTTTAAATAATAGAGTAACTTAATTTAGAGCTACAGATTTAATTTTAATTTTTTTAAGTGAAAAATAAAGAGACTAAAATTGATCAAACATATCCACAAAAATACCGTTGATCATGGTCAATCGACCGGAACCGCGCAACTGAACTCTGACACATTACGATACCACAGGATACCTAGGTTAGGTTTCCTTTACGTTACACGTGATCTTTCGTTTGCCCGGTATCCACCAGTTATTTTTTATTAAGCCGGACAAATTAAATAAAAAATCAATAAATAAAAAATAAAATGAAAATGATTTCTATTAACGTTACTGAATGATATAAAAAATATTTAAAAAAAATCCCTGTATACTGTTTGTAAACTTCAACATAGGTGCTTACTACTGATTTTTAATAATGGTCCATTTTATTTGTTTAAAAAGAGTATAAAAATGTTAAACCAGACTGAAGTCAATATTTTTATTTATTGAGCTTAGAGGATTGAACTACGACTTCTCTCATTCAACCTAAGCATTATCCGTTTGACTACCATGTTGGTTTATGCCTGGAACATTTTTGACGAGCAAGTAGGTATCTTTAGAGAGTAAGAGTCATGGCAAAAAGTTTTCTCTTAGAAAAAATCAGGACATAATGTTAAAATCTTAATAAAAGGGAAACAAAGTTTAAAAAGTTCGTCTTGCTATTTTGTAAACTGCCAGTTTTCCAAAATCGATCTTGAAATCGTGTGAGTTGAGATCCGTCTTCAAAAACAAGCAAAAGCATCTTACCATAACAAGGTATACTTAAGTTTTCCTACACATTACTATCTCATCGGAATTGATGAAACTTCAAATTGATTGAAACACCTTTCTCACCATTATCTGGGCGCATCGTAGCGACGTGATCCGTATGATTGGACTACCATTTATGATAACGAATTCACTTTCAACATTGCTAAAGTGTGTTATTTAAGAATTGATATTTTGATTGAATTAATTAAACGCAGGCTTTTATTGTTGTTTATTCCTTTGGTTCGTAAACGCCTCAGTAGCCTAATGGGTAAGGGTTCCGTCAAGGCCCGGAAAAGTGTGTTCGGTTTTTTTAAATATGGCCCGGAAGCGAATGCCTCTCAATTATTGTAGCGATGACTTGATTTAAATGATGGAAACCTTAGCTCTGCAGCAGGACGGTTAGGTATATGGGCACAAATTAGACATGTATGAATGAAATAGTACAATGGCGGACTCCGTCGCTTTACCAGTCTCAATAACATGCACACCGCGTCGTCTATTTGGTACGGGCAGCTACCCGGGCGGTCAGGAGTGCGATTCTCTAAGTTAAAGCCTTGGTAGCAACGGCTGCCGCAACGCTGAGAATTGACTCTGTCAGAGCAGAGAGCACACAGCAGATCACAGCCATGCGCTCAGCGTGTATGTGTCGCTTAGAGAATTGCATAGCAGTGCGCTTCATACGAAAATCGCTGCAAAGTGGTAAAGCGATGGTGACCCCGACCGTACATATTATACCCACGCTGTTCTCGAGTGGACTGATAAACTTATACAAATTCCAAAATCCTTATTTTATATTGCTTTTGAATTGTCCAAATATTTTTTCCCTACTACTTACACGGTACGGAAAATATATTTGGACAAATCAAAATAAATCAAAATTGGGACATATATTTTAGTAGTAGAGAAGAATGGGTACAAGAAACTCCAAACCTTTATATACTCGTAGAAGCAACGTCATTTATAACAGAATATGTCGTTAACAAACGACAGTCATCTCTCAATAACAGCCTAAAGCTACGGCTACCAGTTACTAAGCTTTAAAAAGCGATGCTTACATAATTGAATATTAAAATAAATTGCTGGCTATCAATATTACCGATTCAACATTTTCCCACTGCAGCTATGGGAATTGCGCCAACACTGCCTACTTAACAGTAATAATTAAACTAAGTCACTATTTGTGACCGGATGGCACGATCGTTCTCGTGGCCCCTACCATTTGCATCGTCTTTGAACTTTAATGGATATTAACAGTTTTCTTTTAGCTTTCGACGAAGTTTTAACAAGAAACTATGTTGATGAGTAACGTAGATGATTTTTTAAATCCAGATTTTATTACTATTATACAGGGTCAATTTTGGACCCCCCGCCAAAAGTAAATATGGGGTATAAAAAGTAATAATGAAATATATGACGTAAAATAATGAATATTATCTGTTTTTAAATATAATTTATTGGCTGCTTTTTAAATCCTATATCTAGGTGCGTGAGCTCACCCTCGCGGTCAAAGCGAACGGCGCGTCATTGGTGGAAGGGGTGAATAAATAGCGGTCACGCGCATGCGCTTTGAAAACGAGGCGGCCCCAAGCTAGGTGACAATGATTTTAATTTTCGTAAGAAAGAATTGAGACAAAAATGTGACAAAAAAAAAAGTTTTTTTATTTGATTATTTGGCTGTACTGCTGTTATAGGATCACGCGAAAAATTTTGGCGGGGCGTCCAAAATTGACCCTGTATAGTATTCTGGGTACTCTGCCTGATGGGGATGATCTTTGCCAATTCTTTTATTTATAGTTTTATACTAATTTAGTTTTTATATAAAACAGAAAAAATAAAAATACTTAATTGCAATCGAGTTCCCTATAAGTATAAGTAAGTATAGAGTCCAATAGTAAGGGACGGGCGGCGAGCAACAAAGCGATTGTCCGATACGATGACAACCGTAATACTTCCAATTGCATCCGATGCTCGGGCGTAGTTTTTTTTTATTTGTTTATCGCATTGCGCGCGCAACATTGTTGCGCTCGTTCATATCTTTATGTGCAATAATTAGGTATAACGGTAACCTTTATTATTTTTAATTATGCACTTTAAGACTCAAACTAATAAATACAATACAATAGTGAATGTACTACAATTCTGGAATAAAATTTTTAGATTCATTAACGGTGTAACAAAAGTGCTATCGAGGGATTTTTAGGAGGGAGGTACGGGTTTAAATCCCGCTCATGGACTGTTTCTCAATGCATTTTCTGAAATATGTAAACAAAAATGTTGTTTTTTATATATTTATTATAATATCTTATCATACCCTATCCTAAAATCCTGAATGTTATTAAATAAATACATATAATACATCACCCGGTAGCTAGAAGGGAAAGGAGCTTTCCCTTCGCTACGATTCTGATCACTGAGCTAAAGACTCTTACACACCACCGTTGCCTCATTTACTATCATAAAATTACCATGTTATTCTAAAATCATACTTAATAGATATCAGTTATTCTAACATACTCACTGAGACGCATGCCATGTCGCTCTCTGTACAGCCAACAAAACAGCCCCGCTCACAAAGTGTCGAATACCGTTTTTCCATCAAGGGAAACTTTCAAAAATCTATTTCCCGTCTGGACGAGCTTCCGGTAATGGCGTCGCACAGTTTCCGGTTATTTTGGAAGGCTATTATTTTGTGAAACGAAGGGTGTGCTCGACAGATTGTTACTCGCGCTGGTATGTTGTGTAAAATATCGAACTTATTAATGATGCGAAGGGTTAGTCAGAGACTACGCAATGAGGACCGCAAAAGTAGTCCTCTGCCATAGTCCACTTTCACCAAATAGCGACTGCACATGTGCTCAGCGTGACAGGTGGTAGCCCATCGCCGCTCTATGCTGTTGGAAGTATATGCAGTCTTTAGTCCGTTAGTCGCCTTTTACGACACCCAAGGGAAGAGAGGGGGGGGTAGTATTCTTTCACCGCTACGCGACACGGTTCGTTAATAAAAAACTAAATAAGTACTACTTTAATTTTACGATGCATAATTCGTATGGGAATTTGCATAGTTAAAGTAGTAGTAGTAGTAGTTTTGGGGGTTAAAGTGACTCGCGTCCGTAGGTTTACCCTTGAGACCCTACACGTGACCCCTGGGTGGTGCTAAATGAGTGACACTGACTGAGTGGTAGAGCTACGCTGCGTTGCAGCACGCATTGGGCCGGCTCGCCCGGCGTAATACCACCCTTTCACGAATATCTAAATATGAAATAATGGCACTTGGTGCTGTTGTGTTTCGTCCGGCCAGCGAGAGTTCCAGAGGCCCCTTCCTGCCCCCCTTCCCCTCACAATTCCTATTCCTTCCTTAAAGGTCGGCAACGCGTCTGCAACGCACGTCGTCTGCGTCTCCTCTGGTTTTGCGGGTGTCCATGGGCGGCGGAGATTACTCTCCATCAGGTGACCCGCCTGCTCGTTTGCCACCTTCTAATATATAAAAAAAAGTATGTTGATGCTAAGGTCCCAAAGTCAAAGTCAAATTATTTATTCAATGTATACCTTTACAGGCACTTATTGACGTCAATACTAATAATAATAATAAAACAGTTAACTAACTTATAGTTAAGACTTAACAACTAATCTAACGAGCTGTTATAGTCTGTGCCAGACAAATGCGCATCGCTACCCCCAGTACCACTGCACGCTGAAACAGAATCGCGTCGAACCGAAATATAAGCCATGGTCATAGAATTGTGTAAACATACGTACCCTGGTACGAGAAAAAATAGCGGGCAAGTGTCTCTCCCCTAGCGACACAAACGGCTAAAATTTATAGGTAATTTATCGTTTTCCCTAGTCTTGACATCGAAAAAGTTGTGTAACTTATGTGATCACAGCCCGAACTCGCTAAAAGCTGTGTCAACAAGTCGAAAATTAATTGGTTCATTTTTATGTCAAACGTTAAAAACAGTTCTTAATTAAAGATTAAGATCTCCAACCACGTTTACATGTATCATAATTAACGAATCAAACTAATACCGCTTAATGTGCATAAATATTATGATACATTAATTATTAATTTATTATGGGAAAATTTTACTCTCCACATTTGTTACTAAAAAAAAGCGATAAAATAATATTTTGGCTATCCATCATATGTATTAAAGCATTGCTGGAAACAAACTATTTGACGAAATTTAAATTAGGTAAAGTTGTAATTAACATTTTTTGATGGTTGTTTACACGCATTTCAAAAACGTCCTTTGTATGCATTGCTTAAAGAATACTATACCCCCCTGGTGTCGTAAAAGGCGACTAACAGACTTCAACCTGTACATACAACAGCATAGCGGCGATGGGCTCACCACCTGTCACGCTAAGCACATGTGCAGTCGCTGTTTGGTGGTAAAGTGGACTATGGTAGAGAACTGCTTTTGCGGTCCTCATTGCCTAGTCTCTGACTAACCCTTCGGGGACAATAGTCGTGAATATGTAGGTATTAAAGTATGTACTGTTCTAAGCGGTGACAATAGATCCCCTGATGGGTATCTAAAATAAATGGAAATTCAGAAATCTTTTATTATAACATTATATTTTTCATTATACATTTGCTACAACGAAAGACTTTAGATAAGATGATGGTAGCTAGCCATGCGGATTTAACAAGCACTACCACCGATCAAACCAAATACACAAATATGTACCCCTCGCTAGGATTCGAACCCGGCGGCCTCCGTGTCTAAGACCGATGGCTTAGCCACTACACCATAAAGGCGGTTAAAAATTATCTTAATTTTTTTTAAATCAAATGGAAAGTATTGCCAACACGTATTCCAAAAAGTGTATTAATTGGAAACGCAAAAAGAAGGAGTCTAAAGCGTCAGGCAAAGCTACATGTCTATATTATGAAGTCATAATTTTATTTAATCCAACAAACTACGAGGAATTAATGTTTTTGGAAACCCGATCATTTCCCAACAATGATTTCAGGTAACTATTATTTTTAATTATTGTGAACCTATCTAAAGGTTAGTAAAGGCAGGCAAAACCAAAATTAACAACGTAACAATACAAATGCCACTGGCGATGTGGGAAGCCCTGAGTCCAACAGTGGGAAATTAATGCGTTGTATAATGATGGTGAAAGCAAACTTATGTAAGTATACAGAAAAATATTCACAGACAAATATCAATTTAAAAATTTTATGTGTCTAACGATATCATAAGAATCTATATTCGTGCCTCTTTAGCATATATATTGTTATAATAGACCATAATTGTTAAGTCAACAAATAATAACTTATATGCGATGGTGAAGCTCGTTCGGCCATCGGGTTTATTAACGTTTCTGTGGAGTCTACCACCCGCGGTCGTAACGCTATACAAGTGAGAAAGTAGACAATTTTTTGTAGGATTTGATGTTACTAATAAACCAGTTTTACTTGAACCAAAGTTAGTGTTGACGAGTTAAGAAAAATTGATGAACAAGATGTTACGCGTATTTAATTAAATATTACTTGCCGGCTGGAAACAAGCTGGAAATTCGTACATCAACAAGAATGATGGTCGTAGGCTGCTGCCTTTATACGTCCCACTGCTGGGCATAGGCTTTCCCACATGGACAACAGCACAGTGATACATAGTACATACAGAGTACATACATACATACATATAATTACGATCATTATCCCTGAAGGGTTAGTCAGAGACTAGGCAATGAGGACAGCAAAAGCAGTCCTCTACCATAGTCCACTTTTCACCAAAAATCGACTGCACATGTGCTTATTGCTACAGGGTGAGTATAAAGTAGATTATAACCTGCTGATTGCTGGTTGATGGGTATAACGACTGTTATTTTACGCCGACGACAACCGAGACCAATCGCTTTACGTGCCTTCTGAAACATGGATCTCTAGATGTTTTTGGTCACCCTCCCAGTGACACGGCACTTCGAAAGTTGCCTAACTGGCGAGATCGCATAAGCCCCTGCGCTATTTATTGAGCGTCTTAATAATAATCGTTACATTTGTTCTTTGTTTTAATTATTCATAATCGTTACATTTTATCATTGTTTTAATTATTCATAATCGTTACATTTTATCATTGCTTTAATTATTCATAATCGTTACATTTGTTCATTGTTTTAATTATTTATAATCGTTACATTTGTTATTTGTTTTAATTATTCATAATCGTTACATTTGTTATAGTATATGTTAAAAATATATGCATACAGTCACGACTATTGTCCCCAAAAAGTTTTTAAAGAGACTTGGTAATGAGTCATTAAAAGCCGCTAAAAGCTCTCAATACACGATTAAAAGTAAAAAAAATCTAAGAGATCACATTCCACTGGTCGTCTCACATCAAGCGGTGGTTACGGCCTATGATAAAACAAATGAATAATCAATGCAGCCCATAGGGGGCCTTTAATTAAATAATTCTCGTCTCATACAAATCGTTTGACCAATGTTTACCATACAAATTAATGTGACTAATGTATACGGCTCTTGTAAAGTATGGTGGCTGGTATCACATGAAATTCGATATGAAAACAAATGGGGCTAGAACTGGTTATTAATGGTACCTATCGGTTGGTTATTATTAATATTATTATGTATACAGATATGTATATAAATATAATTTTTATCAACTAACAACCAACGGTAGTGTAATATGAAATCGTTTGTGGGAAAAAGTAATTAATAATCACGAATTTATTATTATTTTAAGTCGTCGTAGGTGAGGTAGCGAATCGACTTTTTTCGGATGCGGCTTCGTTTCCTAAAGGTAGTTTGTCATGTTGACATGTAATTATTTTTGTGTGTGAAAGATGAATTGGTCGGATCGGTGGTTTTATTTACAAAATGTTGGAACGGATCTTTGTGAAGAATGGAAAGTGGATTTGCATACTAATGTACGTTTTGTTTTTAAGTTAAATGTTTACTTCCCGAAATTGAAACGATAATGAATTCTTATGAGTGTCTGAAATTTCAATTAAGTTTGAATTACAGTTACAATAGATAGTAGGAAATTGACGGATTTGATATTGAATCAAACGAGGCGTGAAGAGGAAACAAAATAAAGTTTTTGTGTTGTCTCACAAAGTGTTGTGTGTGGGGCGGCTGGGTGATGACTGATGCTATGTATCTTACGCTGCACCAGTTTTCCTCGCGGCTGGAATCCACTTCCACTTAGCATCATGATCAAAAAAAGAATTATATTGATGTGATTTAGATAAATAAGAAGGAAACAAAAGCAAAACGTTATAAACTGCATAGGTCCAAAAAGAGGTTGCCAGATAACCTTGACTTTTTTAGGTACAGTAAAATTTTACTTTAAAGCTTATACATTAAGATGTTTAAACGTTGAAAAAAGTTGACTATCTCAGGGTGGGAAAGTATTTAAATAATTATTAATTATTCGTTATTAACGCAAAAAATAACAAATAATATTACGAAAGCTAATACAGTTCGTATGTCTGCTTTCAAAAAAAGTTGTTCCTTTTTGGAACTCCTTAAATAGGCATTACCTGTCTATTTAAGGAGTTCCAAAAAGTAGAACGAAATCCGTAAAGGTATACAAGTATAGAAGAAAAAAACATATGATGCGTACATTTTTATAGCTTATATTCGTAATAGTTTATACTAAGTCTAACATATTTTAAGTTTCATAAAAAATAAACATATGTGTGCACTTACGGAAATTAGATTAATCCCTTTCACCTGACAAATTGACACGATGCATCAAAGCATTACACGTTATGACGTCATAATTCAAAGCCACCATAATTAACTACAACTCCTAATAGTTCAGTTTAACCATCCCGTCAGCGGAGGCAATCAATTCCTACCAACAGTCACCTCATAGTTAACCTGTAAGCTAGTTTACCGTCAATTACAAATGTTATAGCCATCTCCACTTTAGTATTTTACATAAAAAACTATGACAAATTAATTCTTTATCTATACTAATGTGAAAATAAATTTCTTGGGTCACTACCCTATGCCAACGGAGGTCGTGTTCTATGCATAAATATTCTAAAATAACGAAACGTAAAAAAATGAATAACGCAAAACAAGTTTATAATATTCGGCTGTGTTGAACGTTAATACTTCTTCAGTAAAGCCTAGTTTGGCGTTGCAAATACCAGTTGTTGTAACAGTGTTATGGGCAGACGGGCACAAAATGAGTTTGTGAATATTTCAAATGCAATCTTGAGTCGTTGCCCACTAAAGTTGCTATTGTTCTCGCCTGTACCAAATGTATGGCAATGCGCTCTACTACAAATATCGGCAATGGCCAATGTGTGACAAATCGCGAGAAATATTATTTGCTTTAATAAATTTTAGTGGCACAAAAAGGGTTTGGACGATTTAAAAGCACATTTAAAAAAGTTTAATCGATAAAAGTATTTTTGATTTTTTGGAACTAAGGATCGCTTTGCCTAAATCCCAGTGACGATAAGGTCGATAGTGAAAACGCACTTCACCTGAACTTCTTAACAGAGGCGGAAAATAGGATTACTAAGGAACTAGCTATTTTAACTCTAACTCTAATGGTCGATGGACTTAGGTAAGATGATAGTAGCTAACCAAGCGGCCTTCAAACATACCCTAGCACTAAGTAAACCGAGTAAAATATGTAATTAATAAAATAAATAAAATTTTCCTAACTCACACCAATTATCTAGCCCAAGAGAAGCTTCGAAGAAACTCGTTAAATGGTTACTAGACCACGGATAAACATACTTAAAATACTTAAATACATACGTGTTATACGTAGAAAACACCCAGATCCGAGACTATTTAAAAAACAATATTTTCTAAATTGACTTGACCGGGGATCGAACCCGGGACCTCAGAGATGGCGACACCATGGAAATCGGTGTACAAACCACTCGACGAAGGAGGTCGTCTAAATTAAATTAAAAATTGATACATTTGCCAAATAAGTTTGATATCTCTTTTTCGTTTTACTAACACAATTAAGTGTAGCATTGCAATAATAAGAAAAAGTTCTTAGTTAATTTTAACTAAAATGTATTTCTGAAAAGCAATTATGTTATTTCGGAATCCACACACCACCAACAACATTTCAGAAACGGTCTCATAAAAAAGTTATTTGGTTTAAATTCATTAAGTCAACGCTATAAAAGTTAAAGTAGGTAGCAAAGTTCTAACTTATTCCTAAGGCTCTACAGATATTGCGACACGAAATAGAGCAGCTTTACACACAACTAGTTCGGACAAGTCAACAACTTGTCACCGCATTGCGTTGCGGTTTGCTAAAAACAAACAATAGAGAGCCTCTCCATACAATATCCTTTGTCAGCCTTTTTATCAGACCAACCGCACAAGGGATGAGTGGATACGACTCTTTAACATTAAAATTGGTTTTGAAAGTACTTTAAAGGGCTTTGTAGGGACTTTGTATAATTTGTATGGTATTTGTAGTTCATAAGAAAACACAAAGTCATCCAGGTATGAATCAGAATTGAGGAATTAGTTGTACAACTTTAGCCGACATAGATAATAATATCGTTATCTTTAGAGTAAATAAGTTAAATATGAGAAAAAGTTGTGAATGTTGTTGCATGTAATAGTTTTAGTAAGGCTATCTTGAAATTACCAATAGCACTCAAAGCAATAAAATCTCAAATCTTAATTGAAATACCTTCATAATGAAGAATTAACTAAGAAACTTTAATTTGTACATGTAGGCCTAATAATATATTATCACGACTAACAATACAACTAAGTGAACGGTAAATTCTAAGCGATAGCCAGCCTACATGATAAATGAATAAATCCAAGTCAGAACTATGCCAATTTATGTCAAGGCCGCACGGACATGTGTGTAAAGCCAGCCATCGTACGCGACAGGCTTATAGATATCAAACGGGCGTATTTGCATAATCTTTATTTAATTGTCTTCGTATAATATGTATGAGTGTACCATATTGAGGTTGATTTCTAAATTGATATATTATCAAGATCCACAACGGTCACGGAATACCATAAATAGTTGACATAGTTAATTGTAAAAGGAGAAAACGATTAAAAACACACCAATTTAAAATAATTATCAAGTTAGTTATAAAAATGAAATAGCACAAATTACAAATTGAAAAAGACAGTGTCGAAAAAATTTCCAAGAACAGGATTCGAACCCGCACCCTTTTCGAAATCCGAATCCGGGTTATGGTGCTCTTCCCAGTTGAGCTACCGGGGAACTTATCCAGCCCACCGAAATGAATCAACAACGCAATTTTAACGAAAATTTTGTTCGCAACAAAATTTGCGTTAATATTATATAACATTATGATATAGCACAATTTCGAAAAACATCTTAATTCTAGTACAAGAAAATAGAATACGAATTAGATTAATTAAATTTTATGTATCGCCAATAAAGAACGAATAAAATATTTGCAGCCAGCCAATTCGTTTATATGTTTATTTGGTCCAGTTAATTTTATTGTCCCATTAGATATCAAGTTACAATGCCTATAATATTATCTCTCACGATTCGATATTACTAAATCACACACTGGCGAAATTTATATCACATGCTTGTGAGACTGGCGTTTCTAAATTGCGTAGCTGATATGTTATCAGGACACAAAATCCGTTCATAAAATAAATTATTGTAGGCACAATAACATATCAACAGTTCCTGTGCAAACACTTCGGGTCAGATCTGGCTCAGGCGTTCGAGCAAGTGGACGCAAATGCACATTGTTGCATACCCACTCCTCTGTAAGCGTCATATCTTTACCGAACGCTTTAGCGGCTTTCCAGTTCTATTACCCAGAGCTTAAAGCTCACATTTCATTGCACAGATGACAATAGTTATTGGTAACGATAAGCTTGCGACGTCTATTGTTGCGAAAAATTGATTTACGAACAACATCTGTTAGAGCGGTGAGGTTTACGTTCGATAAAGTCGGAGCCATGTTTATGGCAGTACGTTGCGAACAGGTGTGAGCTGCAAGTGGGAAATTTAGAGTTATCTACTGTTTTTTAGTGGGAACTGTGGGAACGGACGGCATAGTGGAGATGGAAAAGTTTGGGTTAACAAGGTCGGAATATTTCTGCCTGGTGAACTAACACCATCTTAGCTTACAATGTTGTAGCAATGTATTGTTGTATTTAACCAGTAAATTGTAAGTTTAATTCCTCAATGGTTGAGGATTCTGTGTGTTACACATTCTTTACCAACATGTGAGATAAAACACTTTCTTAAATGGTATAAAAACAGTTTCGCTCGAAATTTAATGCAATAGCATAGTAAATACGATAGATAGAATTGTTTGAGTATTTAATGGGCTAAATATTGCCACTTTCTCTGTAAAGTTAAGTTAATGTACCGGTCACCAAGGATCCCGTAAAGGTAAAGTGAAAAATCGAAAGTAGATTCTTAAAAATAGTTTAATGTCGTATCAGGTGTGGTATTAATACTATAGTTATGATCACTAATATTTGGAAGATTCTGGCATGCCTGGAAAGCAATAAAAACTGAATACAGCACAATCTTTGAATGCAAAATCTAAAACCACTTCACACTAATCTAATTGCGACTTTAACGCAATTTATCAAGCACCTATAGTATTGGCAATATCTTAACTGTCATATTCATTCACTACCGCCGTCCGTCCGTTCGTCCCACGCGATACTGGTCGCTCCTACTATTTATTGTGCATTATGTAATTAACTGTGTACCTGTTACTGCGTACTCCACTCGGAGCTGTTCTCTTTTGACACGAGATGTGGTAGGTATGATGTAGACACTCAATCATATCGAGTGATCGACATGTTGACCTGCAGTTAGAAATCTTTGAGCTGATTTTGGTCTCTGATAGGGCTTGTTTAGCGATTGCGATCTTCTGATTGTATTTAGAACTTCTAAAGCACAGAAGAAAATCATAAAAAAAGGTTATGGGCTTACACCCAGGTATGAGATGCTCTCATGGTAGATTAACTTTTGCAGTTGTTACATCTTTACTCCTAAAAATTATCTAAAAAGTTAAATTGTAGATTGATACATACTTATCATACATACATATAATCACGACTATTATCCCCGAAGGGTTAGTCAGAGACTAGGCAAAGAGGACCGCAAAAGCAGTCCTCTACCATAGTCCACTTTTCACCAGACTGCACATGTGCTCAGCGTGACAGGTGGTGAGCCTATCGCCGCTCTATTCTGTTGGATGTATGTGCGGTCTTTAGTCCGTTAGTCACCTTTTACGACATCCAAGAGAAGAGAGGGGGTGGTAGTATTCTTTTACCGCTACGCGATAAGGTTAAATGTTATGTAGATTCCTAGGTGGGCAATTTCCCACTCAACAATAAACCAAAATTGTTTCTACACTTCACTTGCTTTGTTTCATTCAGTGAATAGACACCCACTGCTATTAATTTGTAAAGCAAAAATTATATGGTTATTGGCTTACGGATGAAATAAAAAATCAATATATCTATTGTTTTGCCTACGAGTTGGTGCAACAAACACTTTTACCCGACCTGGAAAATGACCCATCAAGACCTCCGAATATTGGACCTTGCGCTTAAAATGATTTAGGGGCAAAACGCTCAATTCGATTTCCTGAGGTCAAACACTTCGTAAAATACATACAAAAAACTCATGCATTAATGAATGACGTACCAAAAACTCAATAAGTATAAAACACATAATACGTAAAGAAATATTAAAAAGAATCAAAGTTCAAAGCGGCTACAGAACTGTGGGAAATAGTGGGAATCCGACCGCTAATCCGTTAATCGAAATGGGACAATCGAAATCGCGCTTACGTCACTCGATTGTGGCACGGACACTCGGGGCTCGATTAATTATCGATGTCGTATCGAGTCGCGGGCGACAAGCAATCGATCATGGCCGCGACTGTAGAGGCGCCGAACTGATCGATTGTCCGTTGTCTACTGGTGAATAAATTAAAAATGAATTGTTTTTTCTTTTCGTTATTGCTGGACAGTATTTTTAACGGTACTCGCCTTGTTCCACCCGCCTCTATTTTTATGCATGTTAATGAATCTACTTGTCTATAAACATACGTACTATCGCGGACACCGTCGTCGCTTTACCTGTCTAAAGGTCAAAATCCCTTGCACACCGCGTCGTCTATTTGGTACCGGAGGGGTCGGCAGACCACAGCTTTTGATTTGATCCAGACACACTTATTTTGCTTAATTAACTGTCTGCTATCTTCATACATGATATTTTTAAATAATCCGTTTAAAACGTTTTTAATTTCAATAAGTAAAAGTTCGGATAAGCGTTAGATTCTAAAATTTGTAAATTTAGAAAACCAAATACTAGTCGGTCGTCGGAAACGTGGTGTATAAAAATGTATGATTAGGATACTTATTTGGTCTATTATGCTTTTAAATACTTTGTTTACCTGACGATCTTCATATCTAGATTGTGCGATGCACGTACTGTTAACATTTTTTTAATATAAGTAAGTAGTTTCAACACTTACAACACTTACAACTAAATATGACAGACAGACGCAGCAATAACGGTGACAGAGTGACCGATTTTAAGGCGACCTCCCGGCGCCCGATCACTGCACTTATTTATACCTATAGACTTGTATAGCATTTTGACTTTTAGTGTTTTATTAAATGCCAATACGACAACTCTCTTGCATTTTATTCTGATCAACCTCGCCTGCATTTTACATAGCAATAATTTACATTTTCTCTGCATTCTGCATCTTGCATTAACATAGATTATATATCTCTTGATTAATTACAACTACGGGCATCATACACACTCATCTAAAATTGTTATTTAACTGACACGTCATTCTTTAATATCTAATAAACTTAATATTTCACTAGATACGAAGTCGCATAGCTCAAATAAAATAATAGCGGTGTAACAACGCAAACGGGTTAGCCGTCCAGTTGCCCAACGCCGGCTATCCGTTCGGATGCCATTAATTTCTCACAATAAATTATTTTAGCAATGAAGTAGAGCAACCTGCGTTGCGTTACGATTTGCGAGTGCGTACAGGTTGTTCGCAAAGTTGATAACGAAATTACTATAACGTTTTGGAGATAAAAGTTCTATTTGTGTTTCGAGTTAGTTATTTCATTATTTTTTATACTTTAAATTAACCGGTTTAGATACAATTCGACACGAATAAAATGATTATTTAACGTTTTTTATATAAAATATATTATGGAGTACTTTCTCTAGTGGTTTAAAGTTAATATAAAAGTATATTCTACATACTGGCAAAGGCAAAGTAGGCAAAGGGGTTTTTATAATAGTAATACCCAAGTGTAACCTGTTACCTGGTTCTAAGTTCAAGTTCAAGGTTTGAAAGAAAAGGTTTAATTTATAAGTTTTAGAGTGCTTGAAATGTTTCAAAAATGCGATTCTCTGTATTTATGGTACAGAAGATTAGCGCATCGTCTTAACATTTTAAAGCTAATGTTATGCTTAGTAAATTGTAAAATTTGGAAATAGCTATCAATCTTATTTTTATGTGAAATTACATTTACTAAATAAAAAAAGTGTTGTTTCATACTAAGAATACGTAGATACTTGTTCAAAATCTGAGAAAGCAAATTATTGCAGCAACTTTAAATAGATTATTCGATCACCTTTCCTATGATCTTTTTTATAACATACGGAACAAACAACCTGTAAAAGACGAGATTGAATAATCTAAAACTTATTTTTTTAAACAACCTGTAAAGAAACGGGATTGATTGAATAGGGTGAAACTTAGAACACCATGTATATGCAATTTGCAATGCGTTCGCCTACTATAGCTAGACGTGGACGCTACACGTTACGTAAGGGCCAAACAATCGAGAGATTGCTCTGTTATTAGATAACTGGTTTTTTTATTTGACTCCATAGACCGAAAAACAGTATAGAATGGATGTGTTACATGGAAATGAAAAGCTGTAACATCGTAAAAGACAGTATTTTATAAATCATCGTAGTAATAGGTGTAGTGCCTTCCCACCAAAAACAAGAAGAGATAGAGAAGACATAAGGTCATAACCTACAAAGCTGGCCAGATCTGTACCTACTTACAATCATTGTTCATTCAATAGTTTGGTTATGGATAAGAAAACTTTGAAAAAGGGTCAACTCCTAGGGTCAAGCTCCAAAGGCAAATCGTATTCTAGTTTGTTCATTTAGGTAGTATAAAAAACTGTGCAAAAGTCATGTCTGATAGATTACCTATTTTTTTACTATAAACTGGCTGAAAAAAAGATTCTGTAGACATATGGAGAGTTTTTTTATAAAAATAATTGTACTGCCCTGTCTGTGACAGATGCACTCTACATTTTATCCGAAAGTGAACCAATCATCTGCAATCGTCTTAATTGATTGTTGTGAATAGTAATATTTATTGGCCCGGTGTGTTAGCGATCGAAATCTGACAAGCGACGTCTGCGCATGCGTGTATTAGCTTTACGGCTCGCATTTAAAAATATCACAATGCACCTCCGACAATGCACACTTAGTGTTGATTGCCGATGAATTAGGAGATAAGACACGTGTCTTAGTTTTTTTTTGTGATACAAATGACTTAACTTCGTTGGATTCACTTTTTATTTTATTACTAGCGACCTGCTCGCGACTACGTTCGCGTGGACCCTGTAACCTGTGACAAATATTCCTTCCGCCGCTAAATACCGCTGGCTTGCAGCGTATCAACTACTAGAAAAATTCAACGAGCCTTCTGGGGTCTCGGTAGCTTAGCCGTTAGAGCAGTGGACCGGCAATCCAAAGGTCACGGGTTCGAATCCTGTTCGAGCTTTCCTGAGAGTGGTTGTTTTTTTTTCTTGTAAACATTTTATCCTTTATCTACATAGCATTGTGAATGCAAAATTTCAATAATAAAGAAATTTTCCTTCATACAAAGCTTGTCCTGACAATTACAAACACAAAAAAAGAATAAGCCGAATAGGTGCAGCCGTGCTGAAGTGATGCGCGTACAAACATTTCGGCAATTGATTTTTTTATTCATCATCATCAGCCTATAAACGTCCCACTGCTGGGCACAGGCCTCCCACGTGGACAATAGCACGTGGGGATAATGAGCAATAACCCACCACGCTGGCCCAATGCGGGTTGGTGGGTTTTAACGACTGCGATCTTACGACAACAACCAGGACCAATGGCTTAAACGTGCCTTCCGAAGTATGGAGGAGCTCGAGATGTTTTCAATTGGTCACTCATCAGGCGACCCGGCATTGCGAAAGTTGCTTAGCGGGCAAGATTGCAAGCCGAACGCGCTAGCTGCTGCGATATCGAGCTCTTCAGATTTTTTTATTAATGTAGATAAATCCTGGGGTTGCTTTTACCACTCGAGGTATTGGTTAGACTTGTCGAAATTTTTCAACGCTATTGACTTTATGTTTTTATTACCTAAGCCTCTTTGAATTTACATCCTAGTCCAACTTACAACACCTTCAGTTTTATCGTCACTTACCTTCAAGAAGCGCTTCTTCATTGTTTAATAAAAAAGACCTACATTTAAGACTACAACTATCAAGGTGTTGATGTATCGGTCGTGTAGGCGTGATATGCCTAAATAATATTGACTAACTGCCTATTCCTACCGACATTAACATATTAAACACCCTTTAATAATGTCCGATGATGATATATGGTGTTGAAAAAGTAATAAAATACAAAACAAGTCGTGTAAATGAATAATTCAGTGCGTTCGAAATTGTTATTTCATAAACTTTTGTATTTTTATGACAAAATTGTTCAAATTGAAGTGTGGGCTTGGAATGTGCGGGCACTAGAGTTATGTCAGAGCCACACTGTTTTATGAATGATGTATGCGCTTTGAACTCGTGATTAAATATTTTTTTATAACTAAAAACAAAAATATTTTTTGATTACACGGTTATGCCCATCTCAAGCAAGTTGAAATAAAGATTTGTAAGATTCGACTGTTTTTATTTTGACCAAAACCGGGATCAATGACTTAACGTGTCCTCTGAAGTATGGAGGAGTTCGAGATATTGTAATTTGGTCATCATCCGGTGACCACCCTTGAGAGGGTTGCTTGATTATTGAAACGCCACGGGAGCGTGCAAGCTGCTGTGTGAGAGCTCTTACTAAGAGCAAAAGAGACATGCATTGTTACACCCAACAGGGTTCATAATGTACTAAATTCCATTTTCTAACACCTTATTCACCATATTATGATTGACAATCAATCTATTGTATTATATTGCATCCCGTGGCTCACCATTACTAAAGTTGCTTGACTTGCAAGATCGCAACGCAAGCCTACCTACCAAGTTCCTCAGAAGAGCAAGAAAGATTACCGTTATGAATCACTGAATTGTTTTTTCAATGTTCTCATTGAAATTTGCAATACATGACATGAAACCCAGTGGGGTCCATGTCTTGATAGACCATAATACGATTTATTTCGTTCTCGCGACTAGGTATAATAACATCTGACTTTGCAATCGACCATTGACATTTATTAGGCTGATGATGATGATTAATATTGTATCCGTAATTATTTCTTAAACCTCTTAAAACATATTACAATAACCTTTTAAATATAATCACTTTTAAGAGTCGACCTTCGGGTCAAACAACAATGCTTTCAACACAATACACGAGGATTTGGGAATCACGGATGTCGTACTCCAAGAGACAGTGAATAGTTTTTAATAATAATAACAATGGTCAATGAGCCGTGTGTGTAGCGACTCACTAAACGAATACCACCGACCCCTCTCTTCCCTTGGGTGTCGTAAAAGGCGACTAACGGACTAAAGACTGCACATACATCCAACAGCATAGGGCGGCGATGGGCTCATCACCTATATCACGCTGAGCACTTGTGTATTTGGTGATGCATGGACTATGGTACCTAGTGGACTACTTCTGCGGTCCTCAATGACTAGTCTCTGACTAACCCTTCGAGGATAATACCTTGTCGTAAATCCATCTACGTAATAGATAACGTACATCGTTACTATCATTAAACAATAGTGAAACAGTTCCTGCTGTTCAAGTAGAATGACCTTTGGTAATTACTAATTTAATGAGTACAGATATATAAAAAAAAATTACACAATGTGTAACGGAGCGTCATTTAGGAAGGGCTCGACCGATTTGGTAGATTTATTTTTCGTTGTAATTGTCATAACATTGTAATGGAAGAAATTTTTTTGACAGATCCCGGGCTACGTCAGAAATTCTCATGCTATTTTTATATAAAATAAATCTTAATGTCATCACATCAATCATCGGTATACAGGTGTCCACTCGTGCAAAGTTCGCGGGGCGGGCGGGCCGAGCGGGCCGAGCGGGCCGTTAGCACTCGTATAATAGAAAAGAGGGTGGCGCTTGTGTAATGTTAAGCGATAATGCGGCGACATTGTAGCACGCTCAATTAAAGAACGCTATCGAAAAACACAGAAGCTAGAATGCAATCAAATAATCTAAGGGTATTTATTGGATCACGAAGTTTGCCAAAAACGGATAGTTGTCCGCAGACCCGGAGCTATGCATCTAAAAACTTGAATGCAAAACAATAAAAAAATACAAATAATAAAACAAACCAAAAAAAAAATAAGGTACCAAAAGAGTTATAATGACGATGTTAGTACAGCAATAAAAACGATAAATAAATACGAATCAGAAGATCAATCCGCCAGTACTGCAGTACAAATCATTAACCAAAAAATAACACATAAATCATAAACAATGGCAAGCACTTTATTAACAAAGTTATTATAAAGATTAAGTACCACAACCTAAAATAATGCAATGTACAAATTGCTTATTGTACACGCTCTTCCTATACATACAAAACATGATTAATAGACCATTGGAGACTGCAATAACACCATAATTGATTATGCGCGTACGCTAGTTGTTCGAATGCTCACAAACAGAGAGCTTATTATCTAAATAGTTTCATTACTAATCACTTCGGGACAGGCAATAATTTGAAATGAATTAATTTCGGCGCGGGAACGTCTCGGACCCCTGCCCCTCGACTATTCCAATCATGCGTTGATCGATTCCTCATTCTGACGAGTGACAGCTGATGTTTCTATTCAACGCGCGCAGTGTCAGCACGATATTAATCGTTTACCGATAATGCCTATAACAAAACCTCTCACGTGTCGGTAAGGTGGAACAGTTTATTGTAATTGTTGCTCTATAATTTGGGGTGTATTGACGGAATTGGCTTGCGTTGCCCTACCTGTACTTACCTGGGTGTTTCAAAATATTTTGATGATCTTTTTAAATAAGTAATGGTGCACCTAGTAGGTAGTTTGTGTTAGGTACCTATGAAAGAAAAATTATAAAAAAAAAATTAATGATTTATTTTTATTATAAACTTTATAAAAATAGTTTTAATAGTTTATTAGTGTTACTGATAAATCCTCGATAATAGAGCCTTTGGCAGTGTTAATATCACTTTCCTGGACTGACACTGATCCCAAGTAAGGAATTTCTTACGTAGGGCTAAAGTAAGTTGTGATATTTTGAGGTGAGTGTTATTGGGCCAGCCTTCAGTGTTTGCGTCGTATAACCTATAATTATAATTCGTGGGTACCTATTAAGTAATATTACTAGTATGGTTACAATCACATATTTTAGTGTACACTTAGCAATAGATAAACCATATAATTAGCACCAATGTAAGTCCCCATGGACAGGATTACCTAGTTTGGGGACTACTAGTAATAAGTAATGTAAGTACTTTTTTTTTTATTTAGTTTAATCCACCTCAGTGGTCTAGTGGTTAAGCCACCAGTTTAAGCCCCAGAAGTTCCGGGTTCGATCCCAGCGGGGAGCATATCTTTGTTTACATGGTTTAGGTGGCGGTAGAGCTTGTTAGGTTCGACTGGTGAGCTACCACCATCTTATCTCAAGTCTGGTGCCATAACAACAAGATTATGGGGGGTTAGGCGGTCAGCGAAAATTTCAGGCCCTCACAGGTGTTGAGCGGTGCGGGGTCCGCAATAATTCGTAAGAGCCATTCACATTTTTATCAAAAAATTACTAAAAATGTTAAGTTTTTTTTGAAATCCAAAACAGTAAATAAATCGAAAAGGAAAATAAGTACCAATGTGTTTATGATTTTATAGGAATTATTGTTGTAAACCACGGTCGTAACGTGCATTTATATGAAAGGGGTATTCCTCGAAACGCACCCATTTTGAAGAGCACCAGACCAAGCACACCTAAACTATTCCTCTATGCGCACCCGTTAGGTGCGCTTCAGAATAGGTAATTAAAATATTATATTTTTATTCCTCGAAGCTCACCAGCAGATAAAATGTGGAAAGAGATGTAATAACTAACGGCAACTATAGGTAACTTCAGGATTTTTTTCTATTGAGCATTTTTTGAAGTCGGTTACAAATAGCCAGTTCCTCTGTGGTCAAGGATTCCGGGTTCGTGCGCTTTCACCTTCGGCCTTATTGTCACTTACCATCAGATGAATTGAAGGGCAAGATGCTTACCGTGTGAATGTGTAGTGAATTAAAAAAAATCGCTACCTGCTACTCAGTACTGTTTACGTTATTATCAAATTATAATGATTACAGAAAGTTCCGCATTATTAAATTTTAGTGTCAACGCGATTTTAGATATTACCTATATTTTCCTCAAGACACAAATAAATTATCACAAGCGTATCAAAATAAAAACTTCTTAGAATACACGTTAACGTTATGTATTACACAGCAGGTGACCACATGACGCGGCGTAACAATGAAAACTGATAAAAAAAACCTAAGTAAATAACACTCCTAAATCAGCGGTCACACCCGAAACACAAGTGACCACTTGACCTTTTAGAGAAAAAAAATAACTCTTTCACATTGTAAGTACAGTAGATACATAGGTACTTCTCTAATACTTCACAGTAAATAAACAGTGTCATTGACATAGTAAATGGCGGAAGAGGTTTTTTTTTAATCTTTATCTATGGCGTTTTGTCACTCACAATAAAATTAACAATGTCACTCCGTTCGAAATAAACCATAGCCGTCTGGCCAAATGTTACATCTCGGTTTAAAGTGACGCTGTCTCGTTTTTGTTATAGAAGACAGATAGAGACAGCGTCAATTAAATCCGAAGTGTAACTTTAATCAACGTTTATTAATAACATGGTAGATTTGATGAAGCAATGTTGACTAAAAAACATAAGCATCAAGCACTGACAAATTTCGACGGTTGAAAGCCAGACCTCGGTAGCCAAGTGGTTAAGGCAGCCGCCCGGAATGCGGAAGGTGCGTGGTTCGATTCCCGCCTGAGGTTGTCGTCTTTTTTCAGTGTTTAAAATTTTACTTAAACATGGTAGAGGTTTAGTGGTAGGTTTAAATTTGAGTAATTTTGATGCAGATACTTGGCAATGGGATTGCAAAAGCAGTCCACTGACACAGTCCACGTTTCACCAAACAACAACTACACATGTGCTCAGCGTGACATGTGGTGAGCCCATCGCCGCTGTGTTCCATTAGTCGCCTTTCACGACACACAAGAGATGGGTTGGAAATATTCTATTAATGATCCTCCACACAGCTCTTAAATTAAGTACTTCCATGCTCATATTGATCAATTGATCAACAACGAAAAGCGAAAGTATATTTATTTATTCTTAGGCGTCATGCGGGTCAAATGTCAAACAATTTTTATGGATTAAAGACTACTTTGCCGTTCATTAAAACTTGTATCTTAAGTGGGCAGTTAAGCAAGTGAGCTTATAAAAATCAGTGAATAATTACAACGACAATACGCACATAAATGATGTACCTTCTTAAACTTAAATCCTCTCGATAACCGCAATCAAGCTCGTTGGTGTCAAGTGTTCAATTATTAATCAACAAATAAGAGATGTTGAATGTTCAGTTCTATTTTTATCTTTCTATTTTATTTTTAGTAGGTAAGTACCTATTTAAATTATGTTTATACTTAGAATGTAAGTATGTACGTTTTCGAAGTATCTCTGCCTCCCTGGATAAGTTGAAATGGCTCCAAGTCGATTTGTTAGCGTTTGCCAAAAGTAAATTAGTAAACAAGTTTACAGACGCGTCTGTAAACTCGTTACAGAATATGACAGAATATTAAGTAGCACATAAAATTTTAAAGTTCTTTAAAAAGTTCTTTAAACTTGTTTAAAGTTCTTTAAATGAGGTATTATTGACTTAATTATGTCACTCCCATACATTTACCATTCTATTCTAAAAACGTTCCTGCTCTTGTCCATAGCCCTCAGGTTGCTCAGGGGCCAAAGAATCTGTCGTAACCAGAATCTGTCCAAACCAGAATCTGTCCTAAGACAAATAAGGGATAAATTTAACCTTAAGTTGCTTTTCAACCAAAGCAGTGCGAGATAGCAAGTGGACGAGTTTGTAGGACTTTGTCGTTTTCCAATAAAATAAGGACGCTCGTTCAATATAAAATATATTTTAATACGAAAAACATGTCTTATTCGTTACACACACCGGACGAGAGAGAGCGAGGTTGCCATGAACCAAAAATAATATTATTTTATTTCTTAATGTTGCCAACAGCAAGTTAGTAATTAAATGACTATATTTCACTCTGCCTTACCGAGGCAAGAGAACCTATTAGTGGATTTTTCCCGAGCACACCTGCTTTCTATCTCGCACAGCCTTGGTGCAAAACTGAGTAGTCTATATCTCGTAACCTCAGTTCACTTATAAATAAAACTAGCCAGCCCCTATTGTTGTTTGTTTTGCGAGTTACTGTAACAGAAGTGTACTATTAAAAATCTATTCATGTTAATGCGTCTACTGCTAAGCCATAAATTAAAAATGTAAAGGCCCCAGTACACATTGGCGTATGTTGGCCTACTGCCGGCCTTCGAAATTGTGTAGACGGGGTAAATTGCGCGCCACTATCGACAAATTGCCCGCCACTGTACACCATTACCCCGTCTACACATTGGCGATGGCCGGCAGTGGGCCAACATACGCCTATGTGTACTGGGGCCTTCAAGTTCGTATAGCCTTTGTACAGTCCTACTGCAGAGGAAAAGGCGTCCATCATGGAATCAAGTCCTCGTTACAATGGATGGGTGCGGCGTAAGAGGACACACTACGTGGAAGTGGCATGCAAAATTCTCATACGAAACACAGAAAAACGACGTTTCGTAGTCCCCTGTTTCCTCCTTCAGAACTGGACCAATTTTTATTACTTTTTCAGTATCGGTTAAAGAAAGAGATTTTTATGTCTATGTCTCAAAACGGAGTTCTTTCGCTAAATTTTGAAGGCTCCTGGTTGTTAAATAAATTACTTATTGCAAAAAATTAAACATACAGACGTAGAAAATCTCTTTCTTTATCCGATGCTGAAAAAAACATAAAAATTGGGCCAGTTCTGAAGGTGGAAACAGGGGACTACGAAACGTTCTTTTTCTGTGTTTCGTATGAGAATTTTGCATGCCACTTCCACGTAGGTAATGTTTCCTCTTAATCATGACTAGGGCTTCCAATCCCGCATCCCATTGCGGGATCTCGGTATCGGCGGGATCAAGAATTTTCATTGGTGCGGGATCCCGGTATAACATCCCGGTATAACGGGATCCTGGTTTTGTGGAGGAGAACGCACGCTCCACTTCTGCGCTTGTAGGCACTATCGACTTTTGGGCATTGTGAGCTAACGTTAAATATTTACCCATCGAGCCTCCTGATTCATAAAGAGTCATCTCTTTCTTTAGGATGTTTTCAATTAGAGGTATTCGAGCAGGCGATGGACAAAAACTTATCATGGTAGAGTTTAAAGACTGCTCTCGTTCCTTTTGCAATGTCAGAGCTTGTGAGTAGCCGTTAGTTCGTCAGTGTCCGAGCGACAGCGCTCGCAAAAGCATATGTATGCCTGTAACACCATTTTACTTCGGCAAATCCCGCGGATCCCGCATGTCCAATCCCGCAGTGAGCGGGACTGAAAAATCGTGCGGGATCTCGGTATACCGAGATTGGAAGCCCTAATCATGACGCTTGCCAAATGCGAGTAGGTGGTCACAAACCCGGGGGCTGTGCATACAAAAATCCGAACACAGTGTACTTAGTAGTTTTTGTAGTTCATTATAATAGTAGATTCATAAAAAAGTGTCTTAATTTTTTTTTAACTCGCTTCAACGTGACTGCTAAACCTTTTTGTTTTTATCGCTTGCTCTGTTGTCAAACGCCAGCGTACAAACGTTGCATCTAGGGTTTCCACCTTTTTTTAGGACGAATAAAGTATTTTTACATTTTGTTAGAACAAAAATAAAGTAGGTACAAAGCATAAAAAACAGTATTTATTTATTTATCATTAAAAACATATTTTTTGTTGCTCTTTGCGACATGTAAATTTGTCTTTTACGTTAATAACTTTACGTAAATAGTATTTTAGCGTACTTTATTGGTGTCGTAGATTATAAAGTACGCCTACATGAAAAAGAGGACAATACTCTACTTTAGGGTACGGGTGGCAACCCTAGTTGCATCCCAAAACACCATCTAGGTTGCCAAACAGCTGTTATGCAAACACTTGCTGTGTTATTCCACTGCTGGGGGAAGGCCTTTATCATTGAAATAAAGTTTTCGCTTATGTGTATTGGCTTAATCATACATACATATAATCACGACTATTATCCCCGAAGGGTTAGTCAGAGACTAGGCAATGAGGACAGCAAAAGCAGTCTCTACCATAGTTCACTTTTCACCAAATAGCGACTGCACATGTGCTCAGCGTGACAGGTGGTGAACCCATGGCCGCTCTTTGATGATGGATAGTCCGTTAGTCGCCATTTACGACACCCAAAGAAAGAGAGGGGGTGGTAGTATTCTCATAATGAATCGCTACGCGACACAGTATACTCATCAATCTAATAATAGATTCGTAAAAGGTGTTTAATCCCAATTTCATGTACTGCCTTACTAGGAAAGCTGAGGCTAGGATTCCCGAGCGCAGAAACTAGTAGGGGGCTGATTGATTGCACATCGCGATTCGCGATTGTCAACTTAGCAAAATATGTAGTACTTGTATAAAACCTACTCTACATACACACTACATACACTATATAAAATCAAGAATTCTTTTTTAATATTTTAACTTATAACGGCCGGAATGCCTTACCTATTCAAAGACAATTACTTTCGCATATTTTTCATTAACTAAAACCAAGTATAATGCAAGTTATACGATATTTAAATTACGATTAGACGGATGTTTGAAATTTTATTTGATGCGGTAAAGTATCACTAAAAAGTATTTAATTGCCGGAATGACTAGATAAAAGACTGTGGAATAACATATATTTTTTTAAAGTTTTGAGTACTTGTGATTTGCGAGTAATCCATAATTTAAAATACCCTATTTTCGGGAATCCCAGCCTTAACGCTGAAGCTACACGCCTTTTCGTATCTCGCTCGCTCTGTTGTCCCAAAACGCCGTCGTACAAACGGTGCATCCCAAAACACAGTCAGATTGCCACATCTACTTCTCATTACTGGCTCGTCTCGTCACAGACAAACAGCTGGTTGTGCAAACACTTGCTGTGCGTGCTATGCGGTGGTCCATTGTACGGGACCACCGTGTCGCATTGTCATCCATTGTGTAGTCACAACTTTCACTAATTAACCGGTAGACGCGAAAGGCAACGGATATTGGGACGCCTTATTAGCGGATAGCTAAATTTAATAACGCAGCTTACCGTAAACGCTTACTACCATAACTAACTATTTAAGCATTGTTTAGTTAAACAATGTTTTGTGTACGTCACACAAAAGTGATTTTGATTTTGAGCGAAAGACAAAACGTAATTATCACTTGAATAGTGTTTATAAGTGAGGGCCTGAGTTTCGTAGCGAGTTAAACTTGAAATTAATACCGTATCAGAGGGCCTACTCTCTTTCTCCGAATCGAAATTTCGGAATATTTTCGTTTGCTATTTACAGCGGTTTCCATTTCTTCCGAAAGTTTATTTATATTAAATAGGTTTGGCATTTAGATTACTAATTTTTATAAAATTGTTTGAAACTTAGAAAATAATTGAAAGCGCTATAAATAGCAAACGAAAATCGGCCGAAATTTCGATTCGGAGAAAGAGAGTAGGGCCTCTGTTGTTTAACTTGCTAGATTTAGAAATTTTACTTAACTTCTTCGCAGTTTCAGCGTTTGTTCTATATATATAACAAATAATTGTTTTTTACAAATAATGGGATATATTGTTGCGGAACTTTTAATGTTGCGGAATTATATACCTTAACATACCCTGTATATATATTTTTTTTATGTAAGAAGAAGGCAAACGATCAGGCGCCGCCCATGGAAAACCAGAGGAGGTCGCAGATGCGTTGCCGACCTTTAAGAAAGGAATAGGGTTATGGAAGCAATAGAAATTGTGAGGGGGGGGGGGGGGGGAAGGGGCCTCCGGAACTCTTACTGGCCGGACGAAACACAACTCCAAGTGCCATTATTTCACGCCGAATATTCGTGAGGTGAGTATAAATAAACATGCAACGTTTTTGTTAGAAAATTACTTTTGAAAATTATCATGTAAGTACTTAGTTTAAGCTGCTACGATCTTACAAGTAAAGCAACTTCAAAAACCACCAACTCACATTGAACCAACGTCATGGATTATAGTCCGATCTTCCCATATGCTATTGTTAACTTACCTTAATTACCAACAATAAGTAAAAAAGAAAAAGTTTCTTCAATTATATCAAAAAAAGCAACACACTAAGACAGACAGACGGACACGTGATACGACTTAAGTCAGTCTGAGAAGTCAGTGCAAAAGCGACCCAACTCGAATACCACTACACGTTGAGAGGCAACAACGTCATATCACTTAGTTGTACAACAAAATAAACAATAAGCACCGGTACTCAACATCAGTCGAGTGGAGGTCACAAACCATTGTCTGTGCTACAAAAAGTCTTAAGACCACGTCTACCGACCGACCGGTGAGACTTAACCTCCCGATGGTGACCGCGCCGGTTTTCCCATGGTACTGTCGACGTCGGAAGTAGCTGACCACTTTAGTGCTGTAGCTTGTTGTATGTAGGATGGATTGTGTTGATGGAATATGGTAATGTGTAAATACACTGGGACTTTTTGAAACTTGTCTTTATCGTCTTGAATTATCGATGGGAGAGTACAACGATGGTGATAAGAAACCTCCTTTTTCAGTTTTTATAGATTTTTTTTGTTGTTTTTTTATTTCTATTGTAAGAAATTTATTTAATAGGAAAAATAGATCGACTGTTGTTTGCATTCAACAGAGAAACTATAAAACCTAGATTTCTCTGTTGAATCTAATATTTTATAGATAGCATAACAGCCTGTACAAAATAACAAAATGAAAGAAAACATTTTAATATATGTTGGCAACATTCAACAATTACCATGTCATACTTTGACCTTGTTAGTTTTTTTAGTTGGTTACAAAGCACATTGCATTGTGGTAGAATATGGCCCGTAGATAGCAGCCACTTTCATACCTATTTTTGCTGTTTCCACTGTTTTACATGGCAGCGTTCCGGTATGAAGAGTACTAGATTACTAGATATAGTAATAATAATAATAAATCTTTATTTTAGGCAACAAACAATGTACAAGTAGTGTATAGTGAAATGACAGGGTATAGAGGCATAAGAACTGAGGCTTCTGTGTGCGTTGCACGCGTCATGCCGTGTCGGCATCGGTCGGTGGCGTGCGTCCACAGCAGGGAGCATAGTCTTTGGTCCATAGGCAAGGTGGCCGCGTGCCATAGGGTTGTTTGCCTTCTCAGTAAAGCAAATTTTATTTATTTATTTAGGTTTGCCAACATTTGTGTACAACATTACTTATGCTTACTTAATTCTATATATAAAAAAACTAATGCATGCAATAATACAATCTTCGCCAAAAAAAAAACTACTCCTATGATTTCTATACTTACTTAAATTACAAAAAAATGTTCCTTTTTTCGTTTTTATGCAACTAATAAATGATTTTATTACTTACGTGTACCAAAAATAAAATAAACTGAAAAAAATCTTTTATAAACCTAAGCAGATTAAGAAAGATAATAGGACAAAAAGGTAATCTTAAGATTGCGCTTTACTGTTAAGCTTGGCCAAAATTATCCTACAGAACTTGGTGGGTAAAGTAAAGTACAGAATGTGTGTGTCATGTCCCACATGTGTAATGTCCCACTGCTGGGCAAAGGCCTCCATCATTGAAATCAAGTCAGAAAAACACGAAAACGCACTTTCCACAACCCGGGAATTGAACCCGGGACCTCCGGATATCGAGCCAAACGATATTAGCCTTCTCAGTGCTATTGAAAAAAACACATAGTGCTACAATAATCAGCGACTTTTGTTATTGACTGTACACTTCGAACCATTAATACCACTACTGTTATTGTTCAATATTATTGGAGGATAATTTATGTTTTAACTGTTTGATGTGTTTTCTTGAACGTTTTAACGATTCGTTTGTCGAACGAGGAAAATACACAACACTATGTTAGATACAATTGTTTGAATACAATGTTATTGTTAAAAGTTGAAGGTGAGGTTTGTTCGTGAGGCGGTTACTTGACTTGTATGGAAATAGATTAATAAGATATATAGGTAAGAATAAGATTAGGCATTTAAACTGAATAAAATTTATTTAAAAAAGTCAAAACCATTATACCGAAGAAGCCCCTTAAATTGTCTAAAAGCAATAGTAACGTATTTCTGAAAACTTACTGTACTTAAGTAATTCTATTTTTATAAAAAATAGCGTAAGTTTTCAGAAATATTTCTTTATAGAGATAGATAAAAATAAACAATAACCATAGCACATTTAAAACAAATGTTAGTCGCACTCAATGGTTGTAGTGTCCAGTTAGGCTGGTCGACTGAAATTTTAAAACCAATGTCAGAGGTTAAGCATTATCTTATGTTAATGCATAGCCGGGTACGGCGTAAATCAATTATCGTACGTGACCCGTGGAGGTCGTGGGTTCGCTTCCCGGCCGAACTTGAGCTTTTACACCTATTAACGTTATGTAACACGCGAAATTGTTACTGCCGCAAGCTGATTCAGCTAGGGTTGGTTGTTGACGGAGGTTGCACGTTCTTATTGAATTCAATTAGGTGTTTTGATTTTTTTTATTTAATAGGTATATGTTGTTAACCGTGTTGGGTAGCGGTGAAAGAATACTACCACCCCCTCTCTTCTCTCGGGTGTCGTAAAAGGCGACTAACGGACTTAAAGACTGAGCTGTGTATTTGGTGAAAAGTGAACTATGTGGAGGACTGCTGTTGCGGTCCTCGTTGCCTAGTCTCTGACTAACCCTTCGGGGATAATAGTCGTGATTATTATGTATATTATTATGTAGATTTGTTGTCCAAAAATAAAACGATAGAAAATACGTAGTAACTAAAGGCATCCTACACATACCTACCTTTTATACCCGATGTTTCGTCCGAGTTGCGCCGGCCGTGGTCAAGGGCTGGCTGTAGGCGTAGTATGTTTTTAATAAGTAGTTTTGTGATAAATCCCGTTTAAATATGTGTGCAGAACGCGAAAGTTTAAAAGTGTAAGTGTATAACCATAGAAAGTAAATATCACACGTGACATGATTCACGGGACAGGGATTGGGATTAACTATGCGTAGGTTAGTTCAATCAATACAATGTTGATAAAACAAACACAGCTGAACAATATTGAATTATTGCTAAGCTAACAATATTGAATAATAGCGACATTATAATAAAATTTTGCAAGAAAAGTTTATTTATTTCTGGTTTTATTCCCGGCGGAGACATGTTTTGTGATCGGTTCAGTTGGTGGTAACCTAGTCATTGTTTCATATGTCTTTTATTTTTAAAAGTTTACTCAACGTATCCAGTCTGCAACTAGTAATCTAATAAGGTAAGTGACAATATGGAGTCATTTTTTTTAAATTACACAATAACAATTCACTGTTAATAACAATTTTTTGATCAAGTTTTATTTCAAACTTTGTTAATAAAAATATAAACATATAATACATACACATAACCACGACTATTATCAAAGAAGTGTTAATCAGACACTAGGCAATGAGGACAGCATAAGCAGTGACCATAGTCCACTTTTCACCAAATAGCGACTGCACATGTGCTCAGCGTGACAGGTGGTGAGCCCAGCGCCGCTCTATGCTGTTGGTGGTATGTGCAGTATTTAGTCCGTTAGTCGCCTTTTACAAGGAAGAGAGGGACGGGGTGATAGTGTTGTTTCACCGCTACGCGACACATTACAATAATATCTGTAAAAACATTATTGTAGTAAATACATTTTTAGTAAAAACATTACTTAGTGACAACCCTAATCCATTATTAAAAGTTTTATTGTTTTGAAATTAGCGTGGCGCGATCGCGATTTGCTTAGGATGACATCATTAGGTCATTTGCACACATATACTTTCTAATCCGTTGTCTGGGTGTGGGATGATTGTAAGGTGGTAGTGGCCATTATGCAAGTGGGGTTATTAAATTAAACGTAAGTATATGCGCATGGTATTGTACATGACCGTTTTTGTGGTGTCGTGGTAAGACAAATGCCGGGTTTGTTTCACTGTTAGGTAAGGTTCAAAGTCAAAGTCATAGTCAAAAGATATTGATTCAATAAACTCAATTTATAAGTACTTAGAATCGTCCAAATCTATTTTAACCTACCACCCAATTCAGGACGTCATTTTTTAACTTTGGCAAAGAAGAAACCACAGCGAACAGAAGCAACGATATTTACAAAAGAAGTCGTTGGTTGGGTTTAAGTCAGCTTGGCTAACAACTGCTACCTTTTTAGGTTTTAGGCTCTTAGCCCTCAAAGACATTGCCAAGCTTATGTCAGTTATTTTCACTGAAGAGGCAGAGTGATAGGAAGGGGTTGCACAAAAAGTGTTTGCAAGTAGATTTGACTGCGAGTACCTAAACCACTGTAGTACCTACTTATACTACTTATTATTTTATTACAAAGTACTATTTTCAAATGTTATTAAATGGAATGGAACTGCAATAGAATATTGTAATTGTTTTAAAAGCATTGTAATTTTATTTTCATATAAAAATACTGTTTTAACATATTTATAAATAAAATTGTTATTAACAAAAATGGATCTTTGTTATCTGATTACATAAATTATTATTATTGTTATTATAAAAAATGCCAACGGGCCGACGACGTGCTGCTGCGAGAGGGAGACCTCTGCGGGCCCCACTAAGATACGATAAGAACTACCATCTTATCTAAATTACAAAAGTTCAATGTTAGGTGCATTGGTTGGGACAGGGTAGTTAGTTTCAGCAGTAGAGGATTCATTTAAAAGCGCTTTAATCTTGGGCTTTATCGTCACTTAATTATCATCAAACAAGATGACAGGTAAACGCTTCCCACTAATAATATAAAAAGGAGTTTCTCTCGTGTCCTTTTAGCAACAACACGTGTTGTGAGACTCCATTTTAATTCAATCTGTAAAACTAAATGTACTTTAAAAATATATACCACTTGAAATTGGTTTAATAATGCTAAACGCGAAGATAATAATTAAGTTAGAATAATAATATAAATAAGTTGTTTTTTTTTATAAAAGGAGGCAAGCGAGCACGCGGGTCACCTGATGGAGAGTAATCACCGCCGCCCATGGACACCTGCAAAACCAGAAGAATCGCGGTGTTGGATAGCACTAAAGAGCTTGAAATTTAGAGCTTAATAACGGATCACCTATCTAAGAAACAGCTACTGGGAACCCTAGAAAGCTTATACCGTATATCGAAGCTTTAAAGTCTTTAAAAAGCCTCTAAGTAGACAAAGTTTTAAAGCTTCACAAACACGCAACACTTTTTTATTCATCCACTATTGATTTGTTCTCCTACCGTACCGTCAGCATAACAGTCGAAGCTCCTTACACAAAAGAGGTTGTGTCGGCGACCAACAATGAAGCAGTGATGACTTGCTGATTCCCACAGATAATCTAATTGTCGGCTTGTAAGATTCGGCGATTGTGTCGACGGCAGACGTACCGTTGGCCTAATAGATTTAAAATGATTCAATCACTCGTGTTTGTTGACGACAGCCAATGTATTAGGCGTGGTTTGAAATTTTAACGACTTAAATACAACAACATACAATAATTGTCTCTAATATTCCATCACGCACAATAAAATTTGGTGACTCGTTTCTTTGTCGCACTTCCAAAAGATGGAATAGTCTACCAGCACACGTATTCCCTCCTACCTATGACTGAGGGTCCTTCAAACGAGGCGTGAAGAGGCACTTTGTGGGCCGGCAGAGTGAGGGTGACTGATGCTACGTCTCTTACGCTGCACCAGTTGTCCTCGCGCCTGGACCTCATTTCCACTTAACATCAGGTGGAGTGGGGTCATTTAACGGGCTTTGTACAAAAAAAAACAAAAATGGATCGCAATTAAATAGAGTAATACGATGTGCTTAATAATAGTTCATCTCATAATTCACATTATAAAATTTTGTCTAATTGTACTACTTTTTGAAAAAATATTTTGTGTTGTAGGAGGCGACTATCGGACTAAAGACTGCACAAGCATCCAACGGCATTGGAGCGGCGATGGGCTAACCACCTGTCACGTTTCGCACACGTGCAGTCGCTATTTGGTGTAAAGTGGACTATGGTAGAGGACTGCTCTAGCTGACCTCATTGCCTAATCTCTGACTAGCCATTCGGGGATTATAGTCGTGATTATATGTGTGTATGTATGTTTTTTATAAAACAAGTCCGGCAAATGACTCCTCTACACTGATGTTACTGGAAATGGTGTCCAGGCGCGAGGACAACGGTGCAGCGTTGCAAAGATGTATTAGTTACTATCACCCTGCAGGTTTACAAGGTGAGAGAGGCATCGTGTAAGCCTGTGTTGTAGGGTGACGGTTGCCTTGCCTCCTAAGCAGTGTTTGAAACAAAAGATTGCTTTTAGACACCTAAGCTAAAGGTAGGTAACCTAAACAAGGTTAAGTAATTTTAAAGTTCTTTTCCCGTTTTTTAAGCAGTAATCAGTTAGTAAGAAAATAATAACTAAAAGATAGATACAATATCACGTCATGTACAAATTGTGGGGAGTATAGTGCCAGAGCTAAGTTATTTGTAACAATACAACTTCTTTTAAATTAATGTTAACAAAATAATCATGACTTCTTTTCCTAGCTGTACATATAAAATAATAACTAAGCCTTAACACGGCCATGTCAAATGTTCAACAAAACGATGAACCATTAGTTATATTAAAATACAGTATTTGGCAACAAACATTATAAGACTTATAATAATATTGACATTAGCACTAACATACACTTAATATTATAATATTATATATTTTTTGTTTGAGATCCGGCTTGGGTGTCCAAACAATGCATTTGTGTTCAATCCACAAAACGAGCGTTTGATATTTAGCTGTTAAAATAACGTTGGCAAATAACTGCTATTGTTGTTTTAGTTTTAACGATATGTTTAACCTTTTGTTATCCATTATAATTTTTTAATGTGTAGTGTTAATTTTATTTTTATGTAAGTATAATAAGTATGTATTTAAGTATTTTAAGTATGTTTATAAGTTGTCTAGTAACCATTTAACGAGTTTCATAACGAAGCTTCTCTTGGGCTAGATAATTGGTGTGAATGTAGGAAATTTTATAATTATTATTATTTTGTTATTATTTGGAATCGCGCAACACGATAGCATTTTTCGCAATTCTTCGGATGGGTAACCAAATTGTGGCATTTTAACCGCCGTGGTATAGCGGTTTATCTCTTAGTGTCAGAACCAGGGTTCCCAGGTTCAATTCCTCGCGGGAGTTTCTATAGCCCTATGGTTTGTGTTCAGTTCTACTGGATATAAAGGGAAGCTACCACCACCTTATGTAAATCTGTTGGCATGGCAACAATGTTATGTGGCAATGTTGTGTTGTGATATTTAGAGGAGAGACAGTCAGTTCTTCAGTGGTTGAGGTTACCGGATGAAGTGCTTTTTTTCGGCCTTATCGTCACTTACCACCAGGTCAATTGAAGGCCAAGCGTTATCCATTCGAAGAATTCTATAAAAATAATACTTTCTATAATAATTTAAAAGCGTTGACAGATATAATTTTTAAATTGAAATATTATATGAAAGCCTAAGGAAAATGCAAAATTATCAAAGACACAAGATTTTTTTATTATCAGATAAATTAACTATAATACCTACGAGAACGCTGCAAATCATGTGGTTTGCTAATGATTTCTATTATTATAGTCGTTTTTTCATATCAAATTCTGCTGTTGTGCTCAACGGTACAAACCAGTTTGCAGATTTATGAAAATAAAGACGATCTAATGATTAATTCCGAAAAATGGAAGTCAACACTCATTTGTTATGCAGAAATGTAATAATTATATCTCTCAAGGTCGAGGCTTTCTATATTATATTAGAATTTAAATTACCTAGATACTATGCCATAGTCTGAAAGGATACAGTTAACTGCACCCGTTTACTACTTCTAAATCTTCGATCAACAATACCAACTAGATAACGCGTCACACAAAATCAAAGCTAAGTTCTGTCCACGTGAATAAATACTTTTTCAAAAACTCCTGTATAAATACTTTTTCAAAAACAAAAACACTTAAAAATTAAAAGACGTCAATAACATTTAGTGGTGAAATCAACATTTAAAAGCAACAAATAAAGTACTTTTTCCTGTTATTGCCTTGCGAGAAAATAAGAGCTCACTTTCTCAAGTGCGCTCTTATTTACCGAGACACATTTTTAGCGACGACCTGACATCTAGTTTTATTGTTGATCGAAGGTCTTAATACTTACTTTATTTGAGTAAAATTTAATTTCTAAGTGAATTGAATGTTTTTTACAAATTAACATAGGTACGTATAATCACAGCTATTATCCCCGAATGGTTTTTTTTAATGTGACACTTCAAAGAGACTACATCCTGCCTATACGACTGTAAGCAGCTGATGCAGTCCAAAATAATGAGAGCGCTCCTCACCGTGGAACAAGCACGGTAACAAGCGCACCCATTCATGACGGCCTGCATAAATGCCGTTTCACGCCCCGTTTATAAGCCCCGGGATTATAGGAGCTGGGAAACATGTGCCGGCAGAGAATTCCAAAGCCGAATGGTCTTACAGAGGAACGATGTGCCAAATTTTTTGGTACGAGTGCTGATATTCTGCACAGTATGATGGTGGTTCCTAAGACCAGCACGGTTAGTTAGAGACTCGGTAATGAGGACAGCAACAACGGTTAACAAATTTACATTGAGTGAATTTGGTTTACTTAAAACATATTATTGTTCAGGTTTTGACTACTTATTGTATTGGAAAGTAGAAGAAACAGTTATTTTGCGGCAATACTAGTACATAACCGTGTCGCGTGGCGGTGAAAGAATACTACAATCCTGATATGACAAGAAAGACAAATACCAGTACATACTACATACGGGGTATTCCTCGAAGCGCACCCATTTTGAAGTGCACCCAGACCAAGCGCACCTAAACTATTCCTTTAAGCGCACCCGTTGGGTGCGCTTCAGAATAGGTAATTAAAATATTATATTTTTATTCCTCGAAGCGCACCAGCAGATAAAATGAAGAAAGAGATGTAGTAACTAACAGAAAATATCGATAACGAATAACGTACGTTTATTTTTAGAGTATCTTCCTCTTTTCATTTATGTCACCCTGGTACTTTTATCACAGAATAAGTAATAGTACTACCGTACTTTTAGTTTAATTATTAACATAATTAGTAAGTTGCAGCACCTAGTCCTACTCGTTTATTTCTGTTTTCCTGATGTTAAGGGTAAGTAAGATGGCTAAGGCGCCTATCTACCTCTTTTCATTTATGTCTCCCTGGTATTTTTAGATCAAGATGACTGTCATGATTCAATTTGATTTGATGAACTTTAATCTAGATTTACCCCAGTGTCGGAGAATCCCCCCCTGAGCGTTCCCGCTCAGGCTGCCCTACGTATTCTGGGGAGGGCAAAAGTTCGCTCGTGTCAAGGCATGCTGCAGGCAGAAGAAAGGCGAGACAATTGGCACCCCCTCCTACGCTTCGCGTGGACTTCTGCAACATCAGGGGAATCCACTCTAACTTGAGCGCCGTCCATTACCACCTCGAGACGGAGAAACCGGCCTTGCTCTTCCTCACCGAGACGCAGATATCCCCCCCTCCTGACATCTCTTACTTGCGCTACCCGGGATACAACCTGGAACATTCATTTGTGCTACGAGCCGGTGTTTGTGGCTATGTCAGGG
This sequence comes from Scoparia ambigualis, assembly GCA_963921215.1. Taxonomy (NCBI): domain Eukaryota; kingdom Metazoa; phylum Arthropoda; class Insecta; order Lepidoptera; family Crambidae; genus Scoparia; species Scoparia ambigualis. Next base: position 13,906,386 of record OY992516.1, on the reverse strand, counting down.
AGAATATGTGCGTCCGTCGCCTTGGCAATCTTGAAGATAAGGACCTCTCCATCTTATGGCTACACGTCGACTGCGGACGTCATCATCGCGTCTACGCGTGCCTGTATAGGTCCCACAGCGGTAACAACGGAACTGACCAACTTATCGAGACCGTCTAAACAGCGACAGACTCCCTTCTCCAACGGATCCCCTCGGCCGAGATTGTGGTATTGGGAGACTTTAATGCCCACCACGTCGAATGGCTTGGTTCACGCACAACTGACCACGCGGGTAGAGCCGTTCATGACTTCGCTTGGCCTACAGTCTGTCCCAATTGGTATCCGAGCCAACACGGGTTCCAGATGTGGAGGGCCATGCATCTTCTCTATTGGACCTTCTGCTGACCTCGCACCCAGACGGCTATCAAGTTTCTGTTGATGCACCACTAGGCTCATCAGACCACTGTCTGATTCGCAGCACTGTGCCTCTCACAGAAACTTCAAAACCGCAACCAGCGGCTAGCCGTCGAGTCTGGCATTATAGGTCGGCGGACTGGGATGGGATGCGAAGTTTCTTTACGTCCTTTGGTGGCGAGTTTGCTTCTCGCTGGATGATCCTGATGTCGCCGCTGACTCTGTCGTTGATGTGATACTGCAGGGATTGGAACTTTTCATTCCAAACTCTGTGGTTCCCATTGGCGGCAAGTCCCAACCATGGTTTGGTCGTTGCTGCAAAATGGCGTCTCGCCAAAAGCGTCAACATTACCAAGCCTGGGCTAATGCGGTGTCATCAAAGGATCCAAACACCAGTGCTCTCAAAAAGAAGTATAACTTTGCCGCCAGGTCTTTTAAGAAGGACATTGCCAAGGCGAAGTCATCATTCATAGGTAGAATCGGCGAGAGGCTAGTGCGTCTTCCTTCGGGGACGCGTGCGTTCTGGTCTCTCGCCAAAGCTATCTTAGGGAATTTTTGTAAGCCGTCCCTACCACCATTGCACAAGACAGATGACTGCCTAGCCTACACTGCAAAGGAGAAAGCCGATCTCTTGGGCTCTCTTTTCGCATCAAACTCGACCTTGGACAACGGGGAAAACTCTCCACTAACTATACCGCATTTTGCTTGTACAATGCCAAACGTTCAGTTCCTGCAAAGGTCAGTTCGTAAGGCTCTTTATTCCCTTGATATCCATAAGTCGAGTGGGCCTGATGCAGTTCCACCCATTGTGCTTCGGACGTGTGCTCCTGAATTGGCACCAGTTCTAACGCGCCTTTTCCGGCTCTCTTACACTACTGGCGTCATCCCGAGCTCTTGGAAGACAGCCCTTGTCCACCCGATCCTAAAAAAGGCGATCGCTCAGATCCGTCCAACTACAGACTAATAGCTATTATCTTAGGTACCTAGAAGAGAACCAGCTACTAAGTGATCGCCAGTGTGGTTTTCGTCGCGGTCGTTCGGCTGGTGATCTTTTAGTGTACCTTACTCACCGATGGGCGGAGGCAGTCGAGAGTAAAGGGGAGGCACTAGCAGTTAGCTTGGACGTAGCGAAAGCCTTTGACAAGGTATGGCACAGGGCTCTTCTTTCTAAACTTCCATCATACGGGCTTCCTGAGAAATTGTGTTCATGGGTTGCCAGCTTCCTTACTGGGCGTAGCATCAGAGTCGCAGTCGACGGTTCGTGCTCCGACATGAAGCCCGTGAATGCTGGAGTCCCGCAGGGGTGTGTGTTGTCCCCTACTCTGTTTCTTCTGCATATCAATGACATGTTGCATAACAACAGCATTCATTGCTATGCAGACGATAGTACTGGGGATACGCTCTACACCGGGCGAGCTAATATTTCTCTGAAAAGCGTCATCGAGAGCCGGAATAAACTTGTGACTGACACTGAGAACATGTTAAGTCATGTCTCGAATTGGGGCCGACATAACCTAGTCCACTTTAACCCCTCAAAAACACAAGTTTGCGCATTTACCGCAAAGAAACATCCCTTCGTCGTACCTCTAAACTTTGAGGGAGCTCCCCTTGATACCAATCCGACTATTGGAATCCTTGGCGTCGATATTTCGAGTGACGTTCGGTTTCGTGGTCATTTGGAAGGTAAAGCTAAATTAGCTTCGAAAAAACTGGGTGTGCTTAATGGAGCGGGTCAGTATTTCACGCCGGCCCACCGCTTACAACTGTATAAAGCACAGGTCAGGCCGCATATGGAATACTGCTCCCATCTTTGGGCTGAGCACCCCAATACCAACTCCTTCCATTTGACCGCATCCAACGCAGAGCTGCTCGAATTATCGACGACGTGGATATTTCAGGTCGGCTCGATCCACTGGCTCTTCGGAGAGACGTGCCGTCTCTCTGTATATTGTACCGTATATATCATGGGGAGTGTTGTGAGGAATTGTTCGGCTTGATCCCTGCCGCTGATTTCCTTCACCGCACTACACGCAATCGACTGTCATTCCATCCACATCACCTTGATGGATGGCGGTCTACTACTGTGCGTTTTTCAAGAAATTTCTTGCCTCGATCTACAGTGTTGTGGAACCAGCTCTCGGCGGCGGTATTTCCGGACCGTTACGACTTAGTGATCTTTAAGAAACGAGCCTATTCCTTCCTTAAAGGCCGGCAACGCGTCTGCGATTCCTCTGGTTTTGCGGGTGTCCATGGGCGGCGGTGATTGCTTTCCATCAGGTGACCCGCTTGCTCGTTTGCCTCGTTCTGCTATAAAAAAAAATATATTATTGACGTAGTATGTTGCTTAAACACCTAGTCCTAGTTTCTATCGACATCAATATTACGAATATTTTAAGCTCCTCTCTATTTTTTACCGTAGGTGCGCTTCGAGGAATAAAAATATAATATTTTAATTACCTATTAGGTTAGTCCGAGACTAGGCAATGAGAACATCCCCTCTCCTTACTTCACTAAGTTTTATTTGTATTGGCACCTCGAGACCAACCGTTAGGTTATGCAAGAAGTGCCAGACGTCCCTGCGCCAGTAGAACACTCGCGCCTCAGTGCCCGCCGCAGCGCGCTCTTCAGGCAATGAGGACAATGAGGACAGCAAAAGCATTCCTCTGCCATAGTCCACTTTTCACCGAATATAGCGACTGCTCATGTGTTCAGAGTGACAGGTGGTGAGCCCATCGTCGCTCTATGCTGTCCGTGAGTCGTCTTTTACTGTCGTAAATGTGTCCCCAAGGGAAGAGAGGGGTGGTAGTATATTATTTCACGTCATGATTAAGAGGGTTTACGCATTTCGGTTTTCCATACAAACTTCCAAGTCGATATTTTTAAAAATTAATAAGCCAATTTTAATAAAACTTTGCATGCTAAGAGTAACGTTCAGGGATCTAAATAGTTTGTTGAAAACATTTTTTAAAAAACGTTTATTTAACTGAGTTATGCGATTTTAAACTTTCTATAGTGAATTCAGCTAAATAAACGTTTTTTAAAAATGTTTTCAACAAACTATTTAGATCCCTGTATTTTACTGTGGCATGCAAAGTTTCATAAAAATTGGCTTTATGGGTTAAAAAAATGTCGACTTGGAAGTTTGTATGGGGAACCAAAATGCGCAAACCCTCTTAAACTAGTGATGAATTGATTTTAATGACGGAGGTATTTGCCCAGCTGTGGGACGTTAAAGACCTAATACTTTAATGTTATTTTATTAGCAATTTATACACAAATTTCATAATTCAATAGGTACATCAACAATGAGATGATAGATACTGATTCTTAAATGGTTGTTAGTTGATACCTAACCTTAGAGGCTTAGGTCAGACGAGGAATGCCTTTGTGAAGTTTTAAATTAACACTACGCTAATAATAAAACTGCCAATTAATGCAAATCTGTGAGAATCGCCTGCCTTCGATAATTTTAAAAAGCCTCTTCTACTGCTATAAGATTTTAACTTTTTTTTTGGCAACAGCCATCGTAAAGATCATAATTTAAGAACTTTATGTAGCGCTTTGAAATCAATTTTGATAACTTTGGTTATTAATAATTTTCTAGCAAATTGTAAACATGGCTATGTGGTATTATGAGGAGACAAAAAGCTAAATTCTGACTAATAAAAACAATAAAAATGTTATCTTACAAAGAGAGATTAGGAGCCCTACTTATAAAAAGATTTAAGCATTATTTAGTTGAACATTGTTTTGTCTATTTTGCTCAAATTCAAATTCGTAAATTTCGTAAATTTGAGTTACGTAGACAAAACAATGTTTAATTAAATAACGCTTAAATAGGGTTTTATATCATAAGTTTATAATTACTATCACAATATTTTTTCTAAGTTTACGCAAATGCTATATATAGGTAAGATCTACATCTTTACAAGGCCTGTGTAACCACGGGTTTCAGTCATCAGACTTATGTGTACAAATTTAACGCCTCGGTGGCAGAGTGGTTATATTGGTTGGCCCGATATCCGGAGGTCCAGGGTTCAATTGCCAGGTGGGGCAAAAAGTGTTTTATATATTTCGATGCACAGCTCGGGTTTGTAATACGAAAAAAGTGTTAATCATAATGAGATTGACTCTTTTCAAAAAATTTTCAAGAAAAAATCTTTTTACTTAAATAAAACATAGTAAAGAAGTAATTAGTTCAGTACACAAAATATATTATTTATCAGAAGACTAATAAACAGGCGCCTAGTGTTCTAAACATCATAAACTGCCGCACTCACAGACGTTCAATTATCATTAATGATTGATTACTAAATATCCAATTGTTCGTTGCAAAATAGTCTCTAACAATGACAACCTAAAAACTTTTTTGGCATAAACAATTACAAGTAGTTTCTAAGCAATCGTTAACGCGATTTGGTGCGTCTTATTGCAGCAGTTAGTCAGCAAACAAACACAAAGTTAAATGAAGAAAACTCAAAATACTTAATTTATTCAGTCTCTAAACAACTTTAACGACAGCTTATGCCGTCTATGTAACGCATTAAACCGCAATGACATAACAAAATAATATGTATATAGAAACGCGTAGTGTATGCGGTACTTGCGTAGTTATATCCTTTATATACCAAGTATATCTGTTTGCGAGTAACAGTAAAAGGAGCTACAAGCAACTTATAGTATATTTACACCGACATAGAGTGGGTGGAAGCGGCCGTTTTATGTATGCTTTCTCTAGGCGTAGGTATATGACTAGTATAAAATTTGATTTGCCGTAAGTGTACAATAATACAAGAAATAAAGACAGCTTTGGCACAATATTTTCCGTGAACCGAAACCAGTGATTACATAATACTGTAAGTACAGTTATGGACTTTTGACTTTTTAACTTTTGTTAGATAAGCAAATGTAATTTACTTAAACGCTACAAAGATAGGATAAGAACCCCCTATCCGTATCAAGTATCGCATTCATAACAAATTATTTTATATTGTTACATTTTAAGTACTTATAAATATAAGATCGATAACAAGCGGTTAAGCGGTCTTGTAATCCACAGATTAAAAATCACAAATTTATTTTGTAAAAATAGAATATTTACAAATTATCTTAATAAAAAAAAACTATTGGATAATTATCGTTAAATCATATTCCACCATTTTCGACATATTTCATATTTTATTGTTACAAATGTCAAATAGCCAATTGATGGGTATTGACTTTATCACTACGCTTGCCGCAATGCGGGTTGGTGATCACAAACGATAAATTTTATTCAGGCCACTTCCAGTCGCTCTATGAGGCTCACACACACTCGCAGTCCGCGGAGCCACCTAATCAACGGTCAAGCCGGTCGTGTGTACGCGTTGTCATACTACTTTCTACATAATTTTTTACTAAGCCAACTTGGTGCGGTCTGTGGCACCAACCTTGTATGCGAGCCTGGGGTTTGATATTAACTCTGTGGCTACTTTGTTCTAAAATAAGGATGTATGGAACACTTTTTACGGATGATACTCGCGTTTCATGTACATAGATAGACATTTTTATTTATTCTTGACGTTTCGTTGTTTTTTTTCTCTTTTATAATAGCTTCGCGCGATCAGCACATTAATTTAGCCAGTGTCAAGTTTTTAATAGTAATTATTATTTTCTTTACATTAAGTGGATGATAATGAGTGATAATGAACGTTTAATGGTTAATGATTTTCCACAAAACAATCAAAACCGACAAAACACAAATTATAGAAAATAATACAAAACTGCAGACATGACGCTTCACTTTCCCGCCAAGAAGTCTCTATTTCGTTGTTTCATTTGTTGTTTGTTCCTTGTTTCATTTCAATGTGTAGTGTTCGGTAAACCTTAGAAAACAATATAAGGATGTATGTTTATGAATACCTTTGTCTAACAAAAATGCAACCAAAATGTGTTGTGTAAAGTCCGCCAAGGCGCCAACTCACTGTTCTATTAACCCCTTGTCTGTCACAAAGACCCCTAGAGGTTATTAACAATTGAATTTCTATTGTGTCTATGGTTTCCCTCCGTATCAGAAGGACAAACTAGCAAAATGCCCATGGGGCATTAACGTCATAAAAGCAAAACGACATACTAGTAAAATGTCTGAAATCTGAAATAGTCATACAAGTAGAACGTCTGATATGTATAATCGTCATGTTAGGTAAAAGAACTTGACTTTTTTTTGTAAAAGAAGTAGGCAAACGAGCGGGCGGGTCACGTGATGGAGAGTAATCACCCATGGACATCCGTAAAACCAGAGAAATCGCGGATGCGTTGCCGGCCTTTAAGGAAGGAATAGGTTTAAGGAAAGAATAGGAATTATGAAGGGGGGCTCCGAAACCCTCACTGGCCGGACGTAACACAACAGCACCAAGTGCCATTATTTCACGCCGAATATTCGTGAGAGGGTGATATTACCCCGGGCGAGCCGGCCTAATGCGTGCTGCAACGCAGCGTGGCTCTACCACTCAGTCAGTGTCACTCATTTAGCACCACCCAGGGGTCAAGTGTGGGGTCTCAAGAGTAAACCTATGGACGCGAGTAACTTTAACCCCCATGGGGCATTAACGACATAAAAGCAAAACGACATACTAGTAAAACGTCTGAAATCTGAAATAGTCATACAAGTAGAACGTCTGATATGTATAATCGTCATGTTAGGTAAAAGGACTTGAATGCTATAAAGTACATTCAAGCGCATTAAGTTTATTATACTGTATCGGTATGCTGTATAAGTAATCCACAATGGTACAGTCACGAGCATTAATATATATACATTTATACATTTTCTAAAATATGTAAACTAATAGTATTTTAAAAATATTTACTCAACAATGTGTTCAAAATTATGTAACCATTAAATTGTGCTAAAATTAGGTATACGTTGGGTTCACATTAATGTAATCGATACATAACCAATAATAAGTACTCACTATGTATATCAAATTTATGTAAACATGAGTATATCTATAACATGTATACAATTTCAATTTTAAACTTATTTGGAAGTGGAGACTGTGTTGGCATAAAAATCAAAAATATGTATACTCAATTCAGGTTCAAAATTATGTAAACAAACGGTAAAAAGTGTATATTCGTTAATAACTATAATATTTTTTACAAGCTTTTATGTCTTTTGTTCGGGTGGAATTTTGCAACTCAATTTTGATCCACTTTCCGGTTACCGATTAAGCTGAAATTTTGTAAACATGTGTGAATCGCTTGACAATGCAATATTATGATGACACGGTGCTAATCTGATGATGGAGCAGGAAGGTGGCCATAGGAACTTCGTTTCGAAACAACATAATTTAATCGAGTTTGTGCTCGTTTGAATCATCTTGACGAGTAGTTTGTCTTTCAATGGTAACCAGGGTCTGATCTGATGATGGAGCTAGAAGGTGGTCCAAGGACACTCAGCAAAGAAACGACGCAACCCCATCGAGTCTCGGCTCGTTTGTTTCGTCTTGACGAGTACTTTGGTGCTAGATGGTAACCAAGGTCTGATGATGGAGCTGGAAGGTGGCCATAGGAACTCAGTAATTAGGCGGCACAACCGCGTCGAGTTTGATTCGTCTTAATGTGTGGACAGTTTTGATGGGTGGTGAGTGGTGGTGGTTTGATGGACGTGAATAAATTTTGTATAACGTTCAGTGAAATGAACAGATGAAAAACGTGTCCAGGGATAACTAAAACAATTTAAAAAAAATAAAAGTAAAAAACCTTTTTTAAAAAAACAAGCTTTTATTTAAATGCGCTAAATACATAAAAATAAACTTTCACTTTAAAACTTTTACTATGAACTTATAACGTCATTCATTACACAATTTATATGATATAAAAGGTTGTCGCGAGATTTACTATATACTATATAATTATGTGTAAATAAATAATTAAATCTAATAACTTGATTTGACTGAATTTAATAGTTATAAATAAATAAATAAATAAGTACATCTAACACCTTGATTTGATTGATTTTAATAGTTAAACACATAATTATACAGGGTTACAGGTTAAGTCGACCTATATCCTTTAAAGGGATGTTGTTTCCATCATTTCTAACTGATTTGACTATGAAACACCGTACCCCAAACCACCGTACAAATTCCATAAAGAACAATTATTGTCCTAGGACTGTCCTATTGTCCTAGACGCAGGGAGTAACTTAAAGTAATACCAATATTTTGATTGCTAGCTGGGAGTCTTTCATTAAAGTTTTTTCCGAGAATCCTGATAATATCCTTATTTGTTTTACCTTGATAGAGAGCTAAGAAACCGTAGTTATTTTTACGATTATCTGCAGCACAAGAAGAAAGAAATAACATTTTATTCCGAATTTAATTCTTTTTTATACCGTTCATCGTCTACTACGATTCAGTTGATACAACTACATGCAATTTTAGTGTTTAGAATAATTAAGCAACTCGTCTTCTACACAAAAATAACCAAAACTAAATAAGCTAGAGGCACAAAACACAAAAAAAGAGGACAATACACCAAAAAAACGGATTTTTTAATAAAAAATATTCAAAGTACTATAACTTGAGACGGTTAAGTTTGGGTTACAGTGTTTAATAGCCAAATCAGTCACAAATTATGGAAACTACATCCCCTTGAAGAATAAAGGTCGACTTAACCTTTAACCCTGTGTAGTATACAGTAAGTCTCGCGACAACCTTTTATATCATATAAATTGTGTAACGAATGACGTTACAAGTTAATAGTAAAAGTTTTAAAGTAAAAGTTTATTTTTTTGTTTTTAGCGCATTGAAAAAAAGCTTGTTTTTAAAAAAAGTTTTTTACTTTTAATTTATTAGTTATCCCTGGACACGTTTTTAATCTGTTCATCTAACTGAACATGTATTATACGCGATTGTTTCACCTAATCACTGAGTTCCTTTGGCCACCTTCCAGCTCCATCATCAGACCCTGGTTACCATCTAGCACCACAGTACTCGTCAAGACGAATCAAACGAGCCGATACTCGATGGGGTTATGTCGTTTAATTACTGAGTTCCTATTGTCATCTTCCATCTCCATCATCAGACCAAGATGGTAATCATGTACCAAAGTAGGGTAGACTGGGTACGGTTGTGACAATTTTCAAATGATTGCCTATAACTTTTTTATTATGCTATTAATCTGAACAAAAAATGTATTCTAATGAAGTTTATTCATTGCTTAACGTATAAACATGAAAGTTATATGTCTAAATCAAATGGTTAGTTCATAAAATGAAATTTAAAAAAAAAGGGAAATTGTCACAACCGTACCCACCCCAAGGGCGGTTGTGACAGTACTGGGGGTCAATAGTGACACGATGAAAATACTGTAATATGATCACAAAATAAGATAAAAATACTCTAAAATGCCAATAAAACACTTTAATTGCAAGAAATATTTATTTATTTTTATATGACAATCAACTAAATTATACTTTCCTAACAAAAGAAATAAAATCTTTGAACATTTTAAACTCTTACAACATCTAAGGCACTATAGGATCTTTGGTTACAATCAGTAGTCTTCTTTAGTACAGTCAGTCTTCATTTATACCCACTATTTAAGTACCTTAAAGTATTTATAACAGTCTGCACTTAAAATTAGTTAAAGTGGACTTAACAAATATAATATATTAATCATGTTCATAATCACATTAGAACTTAAACTCTATTCTATTTTGAAACTAAACTCAAAACATAACAACGTGCTCAAAATCTTTTAAACAGGAACTCATATATTTTTATAGAAATGTAGCATGTGAAAATTTATAAAAGTAAGTTTGACAATTATTCTAATCCGACTCATCACAGTTGTGACAAATATAATACCGACTACCATTTGTACAGTCTACATGGGCCCAAAGGTTACACTGTGCTTGGCATTTAATCCATTTTTCGCCAGGCCTACTTTCAGAATATGGACCAAGGCACACCAAACAAAAATATTCTTCTTCATCTGATATTGATGGTGATTTTTTCCTTTTCGTTGCTTTACCTTTTTCTTTTCCTTTCGGCTCATTGAGATTTTTTTTGATGCCCTTTGCCTTCAGTCGTTTTTCTTTTGCTTCATATTCTTGCCTGACTGCCTCTGTTTCAGGCGTGTCCGTGTAAATCGTAGACTTCTTGGTTCTAGGTCCTCGCGTTTTTCTTTGGGAAGCTTTTGGAAAGGGCCGAATAATTTCAGGAGAAAAAACTGATGGTATGGCAGAAGTAGATGGTTGAACATTGCTAAAATTTTGGCTTGGTGTATTGTCTAAGTTGCACTGTGCTCTTTTAGTCTTTCGTTTGCGTATTCTAGGCATCTAAAACAATAAACAACAGCTTTTACTTATGTCACAACCGTACCCAGTAAAAATGTCACAACTGTACCCACAGATCGTTTTAATAAAAAAACACCACCACGTCAAAACAAAATAACCTACAATAAATGTAACCACTGATATTACACTGCTACTATTTGATTTAAATCGATGAACAACACTCAATACCCTATCAGTATACATGTAATAGCAATTACGAAATAATAATGAATCAAAATACTTACTTTTTGCGTTCGAAAATCAAAATGTGCGCTTGGTCACGTACACTCTGCGCGTCGGATGACGCAACACTGTGACACAGGTTGAGACGTGCAAGGCGCTCGTCTTTCCCCTTGCACGCCCCCCGCTAATCCCTATATTTTCGATAATATAGCGACTGTCACTACCGTACCCTGGCACAACCGTACCCAGTCTACCCTACTCGTCAAGACGAAACAAACGAGCCGAGACTCGAAGGGGTTGAGTCGTTTCTTTGCTGAGTTCCTAGGACCACCTTCTAGCTCCATCATTCGATCAGATCCTGGTTACCATTGAAAGACAAACTGCTCGTCAAGACGATTCAAACGAGCACAAACTTGATGAAATTATGTTGTTTCGAAGCAAAGTTCTTATGGCCACCTTCCAGCTCCATCATCAGATCAGCACCATGTCATCATATTATTGCATTGTCAAGCGATTTACACACGTTAGCAAAAGTTCAGCATAATCGGTAACCGGAAAGTAGATCAAAATTGAGTTGCAAAATTCCACTCGAACAAAAGACATAAAAAGCTTGTAAAAAATATTATAGTTATTAACGAATATACACTTTTTACCGTTTGTTTACATAATTTTGAACCTGAATTGAGTTTACATATTTTTGATATTTAAGCCAACACAGTCTCCACTTCCAAATTAGTTTAAAATTGAAATTATATATATGTTATAGATATTCTCATGTTTACATAAATTTGATATACATAGTGAGTAGATACAATTGGCCAATTTTACGGCAGCTGAGTAAAGTTCCTAACCTCTCATCTGTAAGAAAACCTAGTAACAATCGAATTACTATTGTTTCTGGTTTTACGGCAGTTGATAGCTTAAGTTGAGATGCAGCATGCAATAAAAATAAAAATAAAACTTTCCTACGATCACACCAATTATCTAGCCCAAGAGAAGTTTCGAAGAAACTCGTTAAATGGTTACTAGACAACGGATAAACATACTTAAAATACTGAAATACGTACTTATTATACATAGAAAACACCCAGACCCGAGACAATTTAGAAATACAATAATTTCTAAAGTGACCCGACCGGGGATCGAATCCGGGACCCCAGAGATGGCGACACCATGAAAACCGGTGTACAAACCACTCGACCAAGGAGGTCGTCAAATCTTGATAGACTAGTGAGTTTGTGGAATTTTGGTTGCATTTTTGTAGGCAATTTGCATTTTTTCGCAAAGTATCGTCTGATACCAGGTAATGACCCCGGTAATGAGGGGTATTCCTCGAAGCGCACCCATTTTGAAGCGCACCAGACCAAGCGCACCTAAACTATTCCTCCAAGCACACCCGTTGATTCATTTTATTATTGACTTAGTAAGTTGCTTAAGCACTTATTAGTCCTAGTTTGTATCGACATTAATATTACGAATCTTTTAAGCTCCTCTCTATTTTTTATCGTTGGTGCGCTTCGAGGAATAAAAATATAATATTTTAATTAGGGTGCGCTTGGAGGTATAGTTTAGGTGCGCTTGGTCTGGTGCGCTTCAAAATGGGTGTGCTTCGAGGAATACCCCGTTAATGAATGGTCATTACTCTTTGTCTAAATCAAGAAGTAAATAATAGGGGTATCGTCTGTAGCTAAACGCATAGATGCTCAGGTTGAACACGAGAAATCGTGGTTTAATCCAAATAGCTCCGGTAGACTACTGACGTGTACCAAAACCTCTTGGTCGTAGCCATCTCTGAGGTCCGGTTCGATTTTCGGTCGGGTCAATTTAGAAATAACTGCTTTTCTAATTTGATTTCGGGTCTGGGTGTTTTCCTTGTATAATAATTATAAGTAAGTATGTTTATCCCTTATCTAACCGATAAAAAAGCTTAACTTTTTATACCTAACATATGTTGTAGCTTAACTGTGTCGCGTAGCGGTGAAAGAATACTACCACCCCGTCTCTTCCCTTGGGTGTCGTAAAAGGCGACTAACGGACTAAAGACTGCACATACATCCGACAGCATAGAGCCGCTATGGGCTCACCTCCTGTCACGCTGAGCACATACCTACAGTCGCTTTTTAGTGAAAAGTGGACTATGGCAGAGGACTGCTTTTGCTGTCCTCATTGTCTAGTCTCTGACTAACCCTTTGGGGATAATAGTCGTTATTAAGTATGTATGAAGGCTTTAGCTTTCTGAATAGGTAAAAGGTGTAAAAGAGTCCTGTTAGACTCTTTTACAAAGTTAATTAAACTTTTACAAAGTATACTTTGTGGCAAAGGTACAACAACCCCGTAAAAGACTGAATGAAAAGTTATTTATTTATAATAAGTAGTATAAGGAGGCAAAACACATACTTATTTCTGTGTCAAAGTTATAAGTTTGCCACAGAAAAAAATATGTGTTTTGCCTCAATTCTATTTTATGAAGTTAATTCGTCATATTTCAATTTGGATTATTGTAGCTTAGACACATTGCATTTTTTCGTACAGACAGAAAAAATGGTCAAGCAATAGTAAACTAAAAAAGTCATTTATTTAATGTTCATACTCACAGCATAACATCACAGGTAAACTAGGTAAATAAGCTAAAAACCAAAGAGCATTTCTATCTTTTATTATGAATATGTTCTATTAAATCACAGCAAATTTTCGATATGTGGTGCAAACTTGTGATTTAAAATGGCAGCGAAGAGACTGATATATTTTTCAAATCTATGCTAATTGTCCAACTTAGCGTGGATTCGACCAAACTGGAATAAGACTTACTCCAAGATTAGTCCATACAAATTAGGCGTTTAATCTAGGTATAAGACTTTATTCCAGTTTGGTCGAATCCACCCTTAAACACCTATCGCAATACTCTTCTAGTACAAGTAAGTACATTGCTTTGCTAATTTGCTTATTTATAACTAATTTTAAAATAATCAAACTAATGAAGCAATGTACTTCTACTTGAAAGGTAAGCGTAGAGTTAAGTAGGTAAGTATACAATTTATAAGCCCCCTGATCAGAAATTCGTAGTATTAGCAACACTAGCTCAATTAACAGACATCCGAATAAAAAAAAACAAATGGTTTCGGAGAAAGGATAATAAATTGAAATGATAACTATTAGGGATACTTTTAGTTGTAGTCTTTGATATTCAGTAACAAAATTATTAGTACCTCCAAAAAAATGTTGTCGTCATTTAGATTTGTTGAAGATTAATTTATCTTCGACAAATCACATTTTTTTAAAATGTAAACTAACACATTAAACAAAAGAGACAAGACCCCAACCGACTCGTCACTTTTGAGCTCTTAAGAAACAAGTGGACCGATAGGACTATAACTCATTTTAATTGAATCATTCCGGCTAATAGTACTTTCTAGATGTTTGACAGTTCAGTCATTAGTGATGTGATAGTGGTACATAACTCAAAATGTCGATTAATCGCTACTTTAGTCGCTCGCCTGTTTTAAAGTAAATTGGATAGTCGTAGACGCCTATTTATCAAGTTTTTTTAATATCTCTGTCTTTATCGGACCTCGAATGTAATTTATATCGCAACATCTATTGATGTGATTATTATTTTTTTTGTTAACTGACTTGTTGAGAGCAAGTAGTCTTTGAAAAGCTGCAAGATTGGGTAATTCATGTCAATGAGGGCAATAGTCCACCTCTGTAGACTTTTGTTAGACCACCAGACGTAGACCCAGATCTCAATTACCAGTGCACCGTACATTGATTGTTTAGGTTGATACACTTAAAACAAGCCATTGGGTCTGTGGCTAGGTACAACTAATGAAGATATAACATAACTACATAATAGAAGCTATATAATACATAGCTGCTGATGCACTTTGGGTGATGTGTATACACACGAGTAGCGTTGTATATCATACATATCTAATGTAGTATTGTAATATTAAAATGTCACTGATCAGAGATGATTTAAACATGGAACATTTTAATAAAACTTATTACATTATTAATTATAAAAACAATAGTCGTGCGAAGCCCCAAAAATTAGTGATTAACATTAATTAATAACTCAGCCGCTAACGGTCAACGCGAACGGTCAAAACACCAAACGGCGGCGTATAGAAATCGAAAACAAAACCCGCGAGCCGAGGTGCGTACATAAATTATGGCCACATTCTAATTTCCCCGCTGTAATATCCGCGCCGCGACAAAGTGGCGGTTCCGAGATGGTTATCTGTAGACAAATCGGTGTGGGTGACGCACACAACCACACTGTGAGAACCGAGCACCTGTACCAACCTGCTGGTCGGTAGGGATGTACTCTAGTCAAGCAGGTTGTTATCGATGAATTATTCAAGCTGCGTGTAGCTCTTCTCAATATAAGGAAGATCTCAACTGTGTAACGACTTGTGTGGGTATAGGAGTGGAAGCCATTTTGGTTATTGTTAATCCTCGATTGGGCCGTGGTTAATCTAATGTGATTTTAAAGGCAAGTAGCTTTTTGACTGTTTTTGATTTTTTTGTAGAAAGGAGCTTATGTCTTAAACTCAAGCAATTATCATGATGGCTTATTTTTTTATTTAGGAAACACTAAATTTTTAAAACCTAAGTTTTGTTTTATATCGATAGACATACATATGTTGATAAATTGGTATGTAATTATATTAACTGAGAGACCATCAGACAATTAAGCGAAATGAATGACACTTGAGTTTCAAAGGTAGGTTTATCAAAAAACTTATTAAACCTCACACAAATTCATTTACATAATTCAGCACAAACTATTGTTGATTTTTAGTGGGTCGAGAGTCAATGTTGTATCCAAAATCGACATTGTTAACGATTTCATCGCGGCGTCCCATCACTACGGTCTCACGCAGCGCAGCCCCGGTCCATCGGCCCGTTCGCTCCCTGGCTCACATCATAAATCACACGCTAATAGCCGGTAAACTCACTCGCTAATCCGAATCGAACGACGCGCGACGTGCGCGTACGCAACGAGCGACGCGGGCGCGGGCGCGGCGGCGCACCGACGGATTCTTTCAATTGCATCGATAAATTTATTTTTGTTTATTTTTTTTATGCGACACAACACTATGATTGATTGTGCGTTTTGAACGTTTTATGAAACGCGTGATGTTCAATCTGCGCCCGCTCATTCATTATCACTATTTCTACTTATGTTTTTATTTATGATTAAGTTTAACGTAATCAAGGCGTTATTTACACGCATTTATTTTAAAAAGAAGTATGGAAAACAAAGTATAGAATATAAGTAAGTAGAGTATATTCGTATTAAGTGTTTTACTGCAATGTGTAGTGTTCGCGTTATGGTTCGAGTAAACTTAATAAAACAATAAAGTAACAGTTAGTTACTTACATTCAAATTTATTTATTACTTAGCTCAGCCTATAATTAAGTTATTAAATTGAAACACTTAGTAATATACGGATATACACAGTCTATTTCAATGTTTTGAAAACAATAGATATAGTGCCATATTTTTAATTTGCTGGCAAGCAAAGTCTTAATCTTAATTTTTTTTGCCCGTATTTAACGAATTCTACAACATATCTACCTAAAATTGGTTATTCCAAGTGTTTTAGACAATATACTTACTTAATTAATAAGTATGTTTTTTTTATAAATATGAAATGTACTTATCGATAAACAACCGAAAGAAAGAAACAAACAAACCGACTCGCATTCCGCATGCAATTAAACGTCAATTTGAAATGTAGGTAGGTACTGTTATCTGCGTGGCTGTGTGATGAACATGATACTCCCAGCAATGGCTGTCCCCCATCTGTTTTGTCTGATAAAAGCCTTCCCACACGATGGCCAACCGGTCAGCCTTTGTCAGTTCTGTGCAATGAGGTATTGTAACTAGAGATAACACCACGTAGCTATTTCTTGCGCACTGAGTTGTTCCATGGGGTACAAACGCACAGCTACCGCAACTACGGCCAAATTGGATATATAATGTTTGTAAACAAATTACTGTCATTTCTTAGTGAAAATATCTAGTTTCATTAGGATTTGACTGTTTTTTAAAGGAAGACAGCATTGTTAGTTGTTTCTTTGTAAATCTCACTCAAGAAAATGTAAAAATCCGAGTGCCACGAGACATTCGTACAAAGAAATTTCAATATTTTTTTTTTATCTTAGTGAGGCCTGCGGGCCTAGTATGCGCCACACGAGAAAAAATTTCTCGACCCGTTTTCTCGTGTTATGCCTATACACAATATGTCAAAAATAGACATAATAGTAGTTTTTGCTTGTCTGTAGTATTTTTGTGTACAAACCCTACACTACATGCAACATTAATTTTATCGAGTTTTGACAACTGTAACCGATATAGTTTGTCGTTCCCGCCATCGAAGGAAGAGAGAATATCGTCTGCGTCATATCTCGTGCTAGGCCCGCAGGAGAGGTCTCCCTCTCTCAGCACCACGTCGACTCATTGGGATCTTTTGTGCAATAATTTGTTTACAGACATTCTTTATCGTATTTGCCCATAGTATAGTGTGTGTGACTAGGCGTTTGCATTGGCCGCACGCAAGTCCGTGCGCAAAACATTGCTTTGTAATTTCATCTCTAGGCATAATACCTCAATAGTGCTGTGAGGAGTACCGCTTCTATCCGCAAATCCTGTACAGAGGAATTTGTATATTTCCATTGTTGTTGGCAAAATTGAAGTGAAAGTCTTGCGATTATAATAGGCAATTTGTGTGCGTTTCAACGGTATTTGCTTAAAGAATTATGTTTGAATATTTCAATATAAAAAAATAAAAATGTCTTGCAAGAGAAGGCAACAGATCAGTATGAATTCTTCTTCTTCTTCTTCTTAGCTAGGAGGAAGATTTAGAAAATGATTGTGGCTTTCCGTTTAATTCAAATAATATCTGGCAAACACTTTTTATTAACATTTTTTAGTAGAGATGGACCCCATACAGTCCATCTAGTTAACAAGAATAATAAGAAGAAGAATGTTCTTCACCTTCACCTTCATCTTTCACTACATCTAGCTAACAAGAAGAAGAAGAATCTTCTTCTTATTCTTGTTAGCTAGGTGGAAGATATAGAAAATGATTTTGGCTTTCCGTTTAATTCAAATAATATCTTGCAAACATCTTTGATTAACATTTTTTAGTAGTGATAGTGTCCATACAAACATTGATAATTATATTAACTGCCATGATTGGGACTACAAAAACTTTTCACAATTTGATTGTGGGTATAATTTGTTTTTTATACATTATAAATAACACTTCTTTATTTATTTTTATTGATAATTTAGGTAAACAGTAACAGCAGCATAATGAAAACAAGAAAAAATTAATTGAATCAATTTCGGAGCCGTCAAATTCATTTCACGTTAATCAATGAAAACGCGCACCAAATCGAGCATGAAAATAATTACCAACTAGTCGCAAAGCGATATAATTGGCGGTTGTTACGTACGTGCTGGAAGTCGCACTTGCTATTACGATGTTGATACGCGATTTTAAACCTTATTTTAGAAGTAATAAGGTCGTTGGCGTTCATAACAGAGGCGCTACGGGAACCGCTTGCGCGAGCGCATCAAAAATTGTGTTGCAATTTTCAACCGTGTTCGTATAGGGATAAGGTTGGTTGCTTTTGATGCGGTAATTGTTATAGTTACGCGATAAAGTATCATTAGTGTGATGCCTCTGATAGGATATTACACTTTGTGGGTTTGAGGGATTGCCTAGATTCGTGAGAAATTCTGGACTTGCTGTTTTGCTTAAAGTCAAATGCGAGAGTTTAAACTTTTGCAAATTCGAAATTGACTAAGGGTGGATTCGACCAAATTGGAATTAAGTCTTATACCTAGATTAAACGCCGAATTTATATCGACTAATCTCGGAGTAAGTCTTATTCCAGTTTGGTCGAATCCACCCTAAGTATTTCTCATTTTTGTTAAGTAATGCAGTAAATGACAGTGCAGTATTACTTAAACCCGCTTCAACTTAGTCTATTGTACCACCAGTTTTTTTTCAACCTTTTGTGTCCTAACTATTGACAAAAAATCAATTTCCTACTATGACAAAAATTATTAAATAAGTAGCAATATTTAATAAGTTGTAGGAAAGCTAGAAGATTGCTAAGAAATTTTTATAAAATGGCAGTACGTGACATTTTTGTTTTACTTTTATTAATTACTTAAGTAGGTACTTATTTTACGAAAAGTACAAAACGCACCACCAAAGGTTTTATTTAATCTGTGACCAAGGTCCTTATTTGGTCTTTATGACAGTACCTTGTTTTAGTAACATCCAGGGTAAAATATCCACTTCAAATAAGTATTAACTTTCATTTATTGAAATCTTGTCAGATAAGTTAGTATCATATGAAATTACAAGGCGTGCTAATTACCGTTATTTCCTACATCCGTTTTATAGGTTCTATACCTAGTAAACATTACAAAACCGGTATTCAATTGTGTAAAGTGCAGCGTTTGACGTGACAGTTTGCAATTGTGAACGGTCCGTAACGATTTTAAATCGATCCAGTTTAAATCGAAATTAGGGTCCAGAGGGGAAGAAAAAGGGAAAAGAGGTGAAAAGAGGAAATCGAGGAAAAGCATACTTCTATCTCTTTTTGTTTACCCAATGATAAGTGCACGTTGAGCAGACTTTTACTACTAGTGCCAAAACTATAGCAGAATAATTTTTGAGGGGAAAAGGGGTCTTGAGAGGAGAAATCTCAATTGAGGCGTGGGGAAAGGAAATCATTAAAGTGGAAACACTGAATCGAATGCCTTCTCGGTTCTAGGGCCTTACCATCACCTCTTAAAGCAGTGTTATGTTAACTTTGCTATTCAAATTCTCATACGAATCGTGGCCTCTAGTCAACAAGACGTACTAGGTATACTTACTTGATTTAATTATCTAGTTAGATTCCTTTTTCGTTTGAAAAATGATTATGAACACTTGCACTATTATTAACCATTTGTCACGTTGGCAATATTAACAACATTGTTCGGAACTATTTTGGGAAAAAATAACTCATGAGTCAATTACTTAAATTCGCATCATCAAAGAGGAAAATGGTTCACTACTTCACCTAATTTGAAGGTCGGAGATTTAGTTTTGGTCAAGGACGATCAAGCCCAATTGGTCACTTGCAAGGATTGAAAATGTTCATCCTGGTTTATATGGCAATGCTCGAAAAGTAACTCTACATTCTAAGAAACATGTCTTTCAAAGACCATGCAGCTATCTGCTGAGTTTACCTTTTCTTAGTATTACAAGTGTTCATAATATAAAAGTATTTTGGAAGAGTTTTTATTATTAAGGTTGTAAATTTACATAAATGAAAAAATGAAATAAATCTTTGCTTGTAAGATTCTTATTGATTTTGCGTGAACCGGAATGCACCTGATAAAAACAGTTGACGGTGGAAGCCAATTTAAAATTAATTATGACACTACCTACTCCCAATCTCTCCGTGACCACCATGGTGACCACATACGTCAGTATGTAGTAAGTATTTTTCCTATACATGCACTGTACAAACTTTAGATGTGGATTCTACACACAAATATACATAATAAAACATTACACATAAAACATTCTAATCTCAATAGTTTAGAAATGGCAGCCTTTTTTATTTTATTAACTTCGATTTTTGCGTGAGTGAATTAAAACAACCATACCACAAGTTACTAAAAAAGGTGAAAGTAATCGCAAGTAAATAACAATAAGTAAAGTAGCCATAAGTTCGAACATCAGTAGAAAAAAAACCAAATTACTATGTCGGTTTTCAACACCAAAAATTACGAAAAAACACATAGTAACCAATTTACCACGTAAATTCCACTATTTTAATTATATTTTTTATGATGTTTATTTGAGCTTAGAATCCACTCCTAAAGTTTGTACAGTGCATGCCATTACACATTGTTTATTGTCCCATCGCTGGCCAAAGGCCTCCATTATTAAAATCAAGTAGTTAACGCATCATCGATTCCTCTGGTATTGTCTACGTCCATCCATAGGTGTCAGCATTGAGCTTTCCAAGCTTTCCATCAGTTAACCTGCTGGCTGGTTTGTCATCTCTTAAAAAAAGGTATTGCCACTCTCGTCTCACTGTTAAGCAAAAGCCTACATCCTTGACATCAATCTCTACTTCAATTTATTGGTATTGGTATCATCATCATCACGCTTGCCAAATACGGGTCGGTGATCACAATCGCAGGCGAGCATCGAAACTTCTCAAACACCCGACCTGGTAATTTTACCCTGGATCTCTTTATCAAGACCTAACACTCAGCCACTCTGCCACATCTTGAATAAAAAACAATCTTCACACTAGCCTCTCCATGCCACTGCCGCGCGGAATATTCACGAGTGCACTGTTGGCTTTGGCTATTGTCCCCCGCTTGTTGTGTTGTGACTATATCTCTCTAATAGTTGTGGTCACACGCTGGTTATAACGTAGCGTCAAATGGCTTCTGAAACACTACTCTAAATGGGAATTGAACCCTGGACCTTCTATTATCAGACATAGCCACTCCGTCACCGAGCTCAACACTTCAATAAAAGAAAATCTTCTTAGACACTCGGCCACAAAGCCACATATTGGAGAAAAAAAAGTCTTAACATTCGCCACTCCATGCCACTGCCGTGCGGAATATTCACCAGTGCACTGTTTGCTTTGGCTATTGTCCCCCGGTTGTTGTGTTGTGACTATATCTCTCCAATAGTTGTGGCCACACGCTGGTTACAATGTGGCGTGCCAAATGGTCCGGTCCACTCTAAACATTGATTTTACGACACAAGCACTTGAGTCTTGTGTGGTATTATAGATGTTTTCACACTGGATGTGGCTGAGCGTGTACATGTTCATGGAGTCGATACTGAGACACTAGTCTTATGAGTACTGAATGAAGAATGCGCTTCATGGGGTCCTAAAACACTAGTTGAATGAGGAATAACAATGCGCTTCGGTCAGTTCTAATTTAGGGTTAAGAAGACCTAATGTAATCGGTCCCCTGTGCGAGTTTGGTTTAACTTGCGCAGGGAGGTCTGGCACTTTTACATAAAAGCTGTCGGTTGGTTGAGGTTGCCAGTACAGACTGGAGTGGGATTGGATTAGTGTGTGAGTATAGTGGTCACTAGTTTAGGGTTTTTTAAAAAAAACATTAAGCGACAAACGATTACGACTCTCTTGATAGTCCGCGGCCACTGCGGTGCGAGCGACACCGAGGGCATCACGCGCGCGCAACGCACCCTGAAGCTTTATTGAAGTGGCAGAATTAGGTGTCATGGTGGTTTCAATCTGGTCGAATTCATGGCAAAAGAAAGAAGAGAAGACGTAGAATGCCTTTAATAAGTAGTTAGCGTTAATCGTCATCTAAATGTCTGTGATAAAAGTATGCATAAAATTAAATTGAAAATCTCTCTGCGCGTTTGCATTTTTTGACGTGCCACATCCAGCACAGCATTTATGGCCGCGCAAATCATGGTACTTGTGTACTTACGGTACATGCTTCTATGACATCACGCCTTTGTCCGCGGCAGTGGGCAGACAAAAGCTTGCGAGTGTGTGTCAAGCGAGAA
Organism: Scoparia ambigualis; assembly: GCA_963921215.1. NCBI lineage: Eukaryota > Metazoa > Arthropoda > Insecta > Lepidoptera > Crambidae > Scoparia > Scoparia ambigualis. The sequence goes on along the minus strand of OY992516.1, from coordinate 13,883,893 downwards.
TATATTGACTTTGACACGGATTTCGTAAGATTCTCAACACTGTGCACCGCACTTTGTTGCTAATCCTTGTATAGAGAAGTGCAAATTTTTTTAGGTAATTTTTGAAATTAATATTTACTTCAAAAGATCGCAAATATTTTGTTAATAATAAAATTTTGGTAATGGATTTTTTTGTTCTTCTCTCTTAATGGTCTTTAACTCTACATAAGATTGACAAATATTGTATTTGATGATTTAAATTTTAGTTATCATTTTCAATTAACGCAACTAAGTAAATGTTACAACATAAGTAATAATATTTAGGTTTTATTCTGTAAAATCTGTAATATATTTGTAAAATTGTAAGATTTCGTTCTTTAAATTAAGCATTTATGTATAATTGACTTTTCCAGAGCTTTCTTTTCTTATATTAATTCGTTGTTGTTTAATATTCTTTTTTCAACCGCAGGTTTACTATCCAACGTTATATTTTATAATTAAGCAGTTTTGCAAGTTAAATTAGCATTAAAAATATTTTTGTTTTCTTTGTTTTATGATTGTTGAGACGCTGTAAGTATATTGTTTATTTTCGTGTCTATTGGAAATAAATGATTTGTTTGTTGTTTTGTTTTAAATTATAATCTGTGTAGCGTAATGCCGCATCCACGCTATATACCCACCTCCCAACACCTGACGAACACAATAGGAGCTGGCAGGCTGAAGTGGCCGGCTGTTTGCGCCGTTTGTTTGCCGACGGTGCGGTGGTTGCGTCAGTGCGGGTTTACGTGACCGCTCGCGACCAACAGGCGGTTGGCGATACGCAACACTGTTACTATGTGCATTGCGTGCTTATTATTACCGTTGATTCAGGCGGCCGTAGTACAACGCCCAATGAATTAGAAATCCGCTTAACGTGTCGTCAACCGCTCGTGTTCGCGACTGAGGCTCACACTTTATATTTAAATGTCGAATGTTATATTTGATTATGACAACAATTACGGTTTAACAAATACAATAGTTGAAGATACCTTTGAGGAAATGTGTAACGAGATTACGTCAGTTGTACAAGAATAAGTTTTATTTAGTTTAGTTATGCTTGGTTATCGGGATAGAAGTTTTGAAATATTAAATTGCAAGTAAGTATTTAAAGTTATATACGTAACATTGAATAGTTAAATAAACTTTATTTTCAACAATATAACGCGTCAACCAAACCATGTACTTACTTATATCTACCTAATAATAATGTTCGAATTACTATATACCTATATTAATGTTTTTTTTATATATTTTAGCGTTTTATTAACGCTTAAATATACTTAAGTAACATTTTAAACACTGAAAAAAGACGACAACCTCAGACGGGAATCGAACCATGCACCTTCCGCATTCCGGGCGGCTGCCTTAACCACTTGGCTACCGAGGTCTGACCTCGGTGTGTTAAAAAAAGTGTACCTACAAAAAAATTACTATTTTTTTTTTTCAGTTAATTGTGGAGGAGTAGTACGTTAATGTCTAAACCAACCTACAAATCGAGTCCTATCTCTTATCTTTTTTAATCGTAAAAGGTAATAATTATGTCTGCAAAGTTTCAGCTAGATCCAGTGGGTTGTTTAATTTGTTGAACGTGCTTCTATTGGGATCCGTTTATTACGACAATTTTTTTTGCCATACTTTAATTTGGCATAAAGAGTTAGGCATATTTTTTGTCATTATAATAATTCGACATACCTATTTTTTTTATTTTTTTTATTTATTAACAGAAACATAATTAAACATTTATTATTTACAGAGAAGTACTACTTAAACCTCGTAAGTTTGTGTGTAGTACCAAACAGATTGTTTGAACCAAAGAGAGTTGTTTACTTTTTTATTTTAAAAGACCAAGTGTCAATACAAAGCCATTAATTTTCAGTTCTAACTTGTATTGTATTTTATTTTTTATTATTTCATCAATAGTTACACCCCATTTAGTAGCTTTTTTTAATTTTATTTTTTACTATTATTAAGAATATTTTAAGAACATTGTAGCTTTGTTTAGTTTTAAATTACTATTTTTAATTTATTTATCTGGAGAGCTTAAAGTGGTAAATGTTATGAGTACCTACGCTTAAATTGTCACACAAATCAGAAAAATGTATAATACTTATTTAAGTTTTTTGTAATACGTGTGATGTGGCAGTGCTTTTAAAAAAAAATAAAAATAAAATAAAAAAGATTCTACATATCGCATTTCATCATAAAACGCACGGCAATACAGATCAAACGGTTTGGGTTGGGCAGTGCGATGTCGAACGTTCGTCAGGACTTTTCTTTTTATAATACTAGGTTTGTCAGCGTGCCATGGAGCGTAGCATCCTGGGAGCCTCTTTCGGACCGCATAAGAAATACAACGCTGCGCGCCAAAACTAAAATCATGGACGTTATATCCAAAAGGTCGTTATGCTTAATTGGGATTGGATCAGACACGTTTGCTGCATGTCAAACAAAAGTTAAGCGAAAAGAACAACCAAATGGATCCCATTGAATGGCAGACAAAATGGCGGCAGGCCAAGGGGAAGATGGCGTGACGAGCTTGACTCCTACAGAAAAGATTGAACCGTAGTAGCAGAAGACAGAGTTGTGTGGAAGAAGGAGAGTGAGGCCTTTGCCTTGTAGGGAGAGAAATTAGGCTAAATAATAATTAATAGAAAAATATAAACATACATAGATTTACTTAGGTTAGGGGTTAGTTAGAGACTAAGAAGACCGCAGAAGCAATCCATTGCCATAATCCCCGTTTCAACAAATTATAACTGCCCATGTACTCAGCGCAAAAGGTAAAGGGCCCAGAAACCAACCCCCCTCCTCCCCTAGAAATCCAAAAAATACGTAATGAACTATTATAAATCACAAGAAAATAGTGTCGCCCTACTCTGAAACCTTAGGCACGCCTCTATGTTACAGTGAAGAGGTTGTAGAGTCTACACAATGTAACTTTGCACCGTTCTTATTACAATCGCCTCCTTCATTTATATGGGCTTGCCCCCCCTGGGCCATCGGCTGGCGACGTTCTTGGGTAAGCCCATCGCCGCTCTATGCTGTTGGATGTAAACGTGCAGTCTTTACTCCGTTAGTCCCGTTTTACGACACCCAAGGGTAGAGAGCGATTGGTAATATTATTTTAGCCGCTGCACACACGGTTCTCTTTTTATGTGTGTGTTTATTTATAATAACATATGCAGTATTGTCGTTTTAGTGTAACCTAATATATTACAACACCCATTAGTACCATTACCAACCTACAAATTCAAACCGGCAGCCATATTTAATTGTGGAACAGATAACAATGGAACGCGCCCGCGACTAGTGTATTACGCGCGTTAACATTCCCGGCCGGGTTCAATGGGGCATTAATATATCGGAGGGCCCATTAAAAACCTAAATGTCGTTTATCTTGATCGAGATTTATGATAAGTAGGCCGTGATTGAGACGCTGCCGTTGCGCTGTGCTCGTTGGGCGATGTGAGAAGGATACGGCGCCATTTGTGAATGTTTTCGTTCAACTATGCCATTGAGGTAAATAAACTAGAGACGACAGTGCGAAGCAATGTTTTGCGCACAGAGTTGTAGTTGTAGCTGATAAGCTACAAACGCCTTAGAGATTGTGCGTGATTCAAGTGATTGTCGACGTTGCGACTGCAAATCAGTTTGCGGTGACGCCTCTAGGGGTGCCGTTCGGTTAGCCTAAAATGTTTAGTTCTAATTTCATGTGGCTGAACTGTGTTGGCCTCAACTTTTAACGAACAATAATTATCTAGCCTAACAGTTGTTTTCACATGGCTCCCCCTCTTCACATCTTTTACCCATTCCCCTAACCATCTTCAAATCTTAAATTTTGTGCGTTTTATGTCTGTGCGAATTACAATTAAGTAATTGTAAATAGTAGGGAATATTATTGGTACCGCCCAATGTCGTATTTGGGAAGTTTAAATTCGGCGATAAAGAGTTAGGCGAAGTAAAAATAAGTTTAACACATTTAGGAAAAGTTAAATTGTGCAAAAAAAATTAGGCTTAAAGTTTATATGCCATTGACAATTAGGAGAACAAAAAATTCCGCGATCCAATGTAGACCCCGCCTCTAGTCTACATAAAATAACTCAGTGTAATGTGCGATGGTGATTGGTCTTTCTCATTGTTTTATCCGAAGAGGATTGCGTAGCGCGTAATAAGTAGGCAGGAACACAAGTTGTTCCCATCGTGCTTTGAATTGGCTATTTGACAGTTGTAACAATAAAAGATGAAATATGTCGGAAATGGTAGTTTATGATATAAGCGATAATTATTTGTAAATATTTTATTTTTACAATATAAATTTGCGATTTTTTATCTGTGGATTACCTACAACTCAGAACAATAACTATTATTGTTCTGAGGATTACAAGACCCGAAACACGGGTGGCAAGGGGCGGCCATGATTGAGCTTCATGTGACGTCACATTTCACAAAATTATCAAAAACTATCTGTCAGGTTTCAAGATAAGTTTCTATATTTATTGAAATGTGACGTCACAGAGCAAAATGTCACGTGACCAACCGTTTTCGCACGAAATTTGAAATCAATACAGAAAAATATGATTTTTTCTATTATTTAAAGGTTTTTTCGAGAAAGAAAATATTGTACGGGGTATAAAATAAGCGTTTGTAACTTTTTAAATACTTTTTCGAAAACTGTCAAGTACCTAGGCAATTGTAATCACTGAGCTAAAAGATAAGTGTTTACTTGTTCTTACAAATAAACACATCACTGCTAAGTCATGCTATAAAACCTACCTGTTTCCTACGAAACAATCTTTAAAATTAACAAAAATAACAATCTAAGTACATTGTCAAGCGACACAAAATTAATCTCATTGTGTAATCGATGGACGGATGGACGACCGTTTGCCCGAACGGGGTCATGTCATCTGATCTCCGGATCTCATCTGTGACAATAACGCCACCTGTTAGGAGGTCTGCCGCGTCACGCCGCGTCAATTTATTATCTGTGGGTAATTAGCGACGTTGTGTTGCTATTGTCTTTGCCTTATTTGAAATAAGAAAAAAACCTCCCATTCCCACCATGACCTGAAATAGTAATTTATTTCAACGTTTCATTATTTTAAAGTAAGTACTTATGCGTTATAAGTAAGTGTTATTAACGCCAACAACATTAAATATTTCATAATTAAATTAGTTCAGATTATGTGTATTTTAAGCTGAAACATTGGATTTCCCCAAGACTCAAATCCAGAGCCGTGGTCCAAGCCTTAAAAGTTGTTCTCTTGTTTTCCGCTTTTGTCATTCGACTCAATCGCCAGAATCTATAACTTTCGTTACTCGCAGGCCTACGCTTTCGTTATTATGAGTGTCTAATTAAGCTTGATATTTTTTATGTTTCCCGCCACTCATAAACCTGGTTTGTAGATAAAGTTAGACCGTAAGAGACATACATACATAACAGTTTGTGACAAACCTTCATTTTAATTTACAATTACATGATGTTATTATTTGGTAATGACTTTTACCTGTAGGTATGTGTACTTATTAAATAAATATATCAAAATCAACTTCTGTGTATTACACAGAAGTTGATTTTACGGTGTTTTGGTACCGGTCTGGGTGGCTTCTACCTTCATACCCACTTTACTGTCTATACCTAGTCAACTTCGATTTGGTAAGTACGAAATTCAGTATAATTACTGTACGCAATTCAAGGTTATATCCTCAGATTAACAACTGTCAACGGACTGTTGCGATAACTTTACCTTTAGTAATAAACAAAATACCCCGATTTTCGTCAATTTTGAAAAAATGTGTATCCAGCAGTCTGTCAGTAATATAATAATAACTCATAAAAAATTCGAACACATTTTCTAATGTTATCAACTTTGTAAAGTTTGTTTCTAAACAGAAACTTAACCATTATTAAGATTTCTATGCTAATTCAAATCATCAATCTCGTACTCAATTGACACACTGGAACTCTTAATTTATCGATTTAATACCGTTTTTAACGACCGAATAACAGATCACTGAATCACCATATAATTATGTGACAACTAGTTTCTTTATGGTACTCTGATAGTCTTGTAGAATGTTCTAGACTTCGCAATATCCGATTTGTTAACTCCTATTCAATACGGTATAAAACGGTTTAGTCAATTGAGATACTTTTTGCGATTATGTAGAAACAGTGTCTGCCATAAATAACATTTGGTTTTAGCGTTGACACCTTTTCTCTAGCCCAAATTAAGCATAATATAAAATTAGTATGCTAAATAGTGAATAACAGCAACATTTTTAAAACAAAATGGTGATGAATCGCAAACTAAATGTAGTATGAAAGTGAGAAATATTTGTAAACGACATGCTGAGTATTTTATAAACGATATTACTTTTTAAATTCTTTGTGTTGGCTGCCAGTTAGTGATTACCACAGAATGCAATCTAAACTTTTTATCCTATTCCAAATATGAATAAAACGTGATCTCCGAGTTATTAGAGAACACAATAACAATAAAAAAGAAAACAATGAACAGACTCCGGGTAGCAGTTTAAAATGGAATCGACTTCTGTTTCTTAAAGAGGCGAAATCGAGCGGAATCGATGTCCGCATCGAATTCTCGAATGGAAATCGTAAATCGAATTGCGTTAGCTACCAAAATGGTTTCTGATTAAACAGCGCGTTTTAATGTGGGCAATACTAAAGGTTCACTATTTTTAATAGGAATTAGAATTAAGTGTCAGTGTTGGATTAATAATAATGATAAGTTATTGACATGTTTTTGTTGTCTTTGGAAAAACCTATACCACAAATTATACTGACCGATAGGCAAAAGCCTAAATCATTGAAATCAAGTCACAATACGAATGGTTTCAAAGAATTATTTCTCATAAAAACTAAAATGTTCACATAAAATGAGAATACAAAGTTTGCATAAATAAAAATGAAAATAAAAAAAAACAAACAAAAGTAACAACTTAACTCGCCTTCGATGACATACAAAAGCCAGACATTTATACAAATGCCGAAAATATCAAAGTAGGTACTTACTTAAACATTAAACATTATAAACATTTTTTTTAGTGAATTGATGGGTATTCTGAATCGGCGCTGATCAACAACGGGCTATTCGTCGAAGAATACAAAACCGAACAGGGAATAGAAAAGGACCTATGATATCTAGGCGACTCTGTCAAATAGGCCACCGCTGCGTTTAATAACTGTTTATCAATTTCATCAGCCTATAAAAGTCCCACAGCTGGACACAGGTCTTCCCACGTGTACATCAGCACATAGGGATGTTACTGTACTAATACAAATACAAATATTTTATTTGCATAAACACAGTTATAATAGATCTTCATACATTCATAGAGGTACAGTGTTTAGCCTGCTCGCAGACATGCAAATTTTTTAAATTTGAAGATACATTGAATTATGTGCAAGTAAGACTACTAAGACACTAGACATTCAGCTAATTTTGCCAATCTAAATATTCCTTAGACCTATAAAAACATTTTTTTATTAGCCATTTGGTTATTTTTTTTAAAATAAGACTCCATTTAGGTCTTTCAAATGTTCAGGAAGCAAGTTATATGGTAATATAATGATGTTATATACATTTCTTTTATATATATCCTTGCGGCAGGGAGGTTTATGTCTGTATATTGTTTCCTTAACTGTCTAGAGATAACTTCTTGGCGGGTTTTGTAGTACAAAGGGAAAGATTTAATAAAAATACATGCTTCTCTTATGTAAAGGCAGGGCAACGGTAATATACCTACCATATTTTTTAATTATAAATTATTATAAAATACATTATAAAAATAGTTTATTTATTACGAAACTTACAAACCTATCAAACAGAATTGGGCCAGAGTGGTGGGCTATGACTAAATCTTCCCATGTGATGTAGTAAACTTACAGCTTTATAATGTTGATGTGACATTAAAACGACATTAATTTCAAAAAGTGTCGCTTGCAACTTGTCGTCACCAGTACAAGGCTTTCTATCGCAGTGGACAAACGAATTTCACCTCGATTGGGTTATTTATATGGGCTGGTCGAACAGGTGTGTCTATAGGTTGATGTACAGGCTGCTCCTAATTTTAAACAATGGGATTTAATATTTTTTATATTTTTTTATTTTTGTGTGCTGGTAGCGGCTCCTTAATAGAATAAATAATAAGAATAATACTACCAGCATAGAGCGGCGATGGACCCACCACGCTGAGCACATGTGCAGTTGTAATTTAGTGAAACGTGGACTATGGCAGTGGACTACTTCTGCTGTCCTCATGGTCTAGTGCTACCATTTTTGGCTTTAATCCACCTTTTGAAATAAGCCACTAACTATATTTTTTTATGTAGTGACATTTAACTAAGTACATTTTCGGTTGATTTATAAAAAGACAGAAACTTTTTAGTCGTTTAAAAAATACTCAAGGGTATTTTTTTTAAATAAAAAGGAAATATGAAAATGCAAGAGTAAAACTACTGGTTAAGCTAGGAAATAATTATGGTTTAATTTTATTTTTATTGGGCATTTAGCCGTAGACCGACACGGTCTGATTTTTGTTATGTAAAAATTGTTGAACAATATATTTAGATAAACTTCATCAATTACATATAATATATCAATAATAAATTTTACAATAGTCTTCAAAATATAATTGGGTTTCTCAGTTAAAGTAACATTCAAAACACACATAAAACTATCATTAATTTAAACTTATAATAAGTCAAAACACCATTTACACCGGCCAATTTATCATAGTGTCTTAGAAATTGACGCATATGCAATTCGAAACACACCCTGCCACTTGTCACGAGCAAGTTGCCATATAGCAACATCCTGTATAAGCCGGTCAGTGCCCACAATATTGTTATTAATACGGAATTTGTTACAACCTGTACTTAAAGCGCTCGATATCGTTGTTGGAGTATTACATAAAAAAATACGTAAGCCCGTTGTTTTGTTTTTTTGTTGTATGGCAACAATGGATGGTGAAGAATGTTCTAACTATATTAAAAAAAAACTGGAATTTGTGTCTAGGGAGACCCTTGCCCTTATTAAATGTAGAAAAAGGTTTTGATATCAACTGATGTATTATGGATTCGGGATTGATTGGTGGGACTTTGCGAGCGAGGTTGCTGGAGGGTTTTGGTAGACTTCGCCCACAGATAGATTAATAGGAGCGCGTCGACTATTGGAGGTTATCTATTCTGTGACTTCGCCGTGACTTCGCCTAACAGCGGGCTGAATTAAAAAAAACTACATTTACGTAAACTAATTATTCAGATTCATATCATTTTGCATGTCATAATGCGGTAGGTTGGTAATATTAAAATTAGACAATTTATTAAAGATTAGCTTTGCCTACATGCATTTTTTTTAAAACATCTAAAAAAAAATTCATACTAAATAACGCAAACAACTATCATATAAACTCTAATTGATTTGAGTGTTTAAGCATTATGTCCGGTCACTGGTGACCGTCAAACAATAAAACTTCTATTGTGACCTGTTTAGAGACAGTCAACGTGTTAATCGCCTCCTTCCTTTTTTGAGATAAAAATATCGTAAATGTTTCTTCTATATTTTATTATGTTACTAACTTCGATCAACAATACCAACTAGATAACGCGTCACGTACAAAATCCAAGGTAAATTCTGTCTACGTGAATATAAACATACAGCTACATTTCTTTACTAACGAACTGAGAGAAAAGTTATAAAACAGTTTTAAGTTCAACTTAATTACAACCATGGCACCCAGTAATGAAGTCACAAATCTTCTAAGCACAAAGCTTCTAGCATCTACTGTTCTGTTACATAAATGTAACTGGGAACGAGACGCGGACTGAGATCTCACCTTTACACTGTCAACACACCACCTATACGCACAAAGCGCTTTGCGTCAGTGGAATTTCCTTCCTGCGGATCTGTTTCCTGACACGTCAACCTGGACATTTTTAAGGCAAGGGTGAACAGGCATTATCTAGGCAAGTATGCTACATCCTAGGCCGTATCGTCACTTACCATCAGGTGAGATCGTGGTCAAATACTTGCCTATAAGGAATAAAAATAAAAATAAAATGTTGGCGCGTCTATTGGTCAACGTTGGCCAAACATTTGCAGCGTGGGTTACAATCGGTAATTGTGTTCATTTATTATTATTTGTTAGTTTAAAGCTAAAAATATAATTTATTCTACATGTACCTACTTACCGAAAGTCTCTGGTCGTTAAACTCTGGTCGTTAAATTGCTTTTTCGAGCATTATTTTTGCAACTTTTAAATACACATTGCGGCATTGCGAACGTGATTACATTGGCCGTGTTTCAAGCAAACTAAACAAAATAAGAGCTCACTTCTCAAGTACGCTGTTATTTACCGAATTTTATCGTAGTTGGTATTTTTGATCGAAGGTTACTCAGCCGGCAAACGAGCATACGACCCTTGTGATGGTCCGCGGTCACCTTGCTCATGGACGCGCAGCACCGAAGCATAACGCGCGCAACGCACACAGAAGCCTTAGTTCTTATACCTCCATGCCCTGTCTTTTCACAGGTTAAAAACAATGCTGCTTGACGGCAGAAATAGGGACTAGGGTGGTCGGTATTCTGTGCTGAATACATCCACCAGCAGGCATAGTATAATATGTACACTGCATAGTTGCTATCAAGTTAAGAATCGTTGTTTATAGTTATACCGGGTCCAAAACTAGTTCTTTCTCTGTCTTTCTAGATTGCCCAGAAAGTGACAGTATCAGTTTTTTTTTAATCTGCTACGGGTAAGTTCTAATTGTAAATTGGTAAGTAACGATAAGGCCGAAGTTATTTTATAAATCAGCTAAAAATAATTCTGTCTGTAATGTTCATTTGTAAAGAGGCAAATGTTACACAATAAAGTAGTAGCGTACCTAGTACACACGGCGTCAGATCAACCTACCCAAAACTGTCAAATTTATCCGATCAATATTGATCCTTAGATCAAAACAATAAAGTTTAAAATTGATTGTAGAAATGTGACAGTTTTGGGTAGGTTGATCTGTCGCCGTGTGTACATGGACGCGCGGCACCGAGGCATCACGCGCGCAACGCACACAGAAGCCTCAGTCCTTATGCCTCCATGCCATGTCTTTTCACTGGATTTAAAAAAAATGCTGCTTGACGGCAAAAACAGGGAATAGGTTGGTTGGTATTCTGTATAGAATACAACCACCAGACACAGCTATGTAGCCTGTAAAGTTGCTATCAAGTAAAGAACCGTTGTTCAAAGATAACATCCTTCCTACTAATATTATAAACGCGAAAGTTTGTAAGTATGAATGGATGTTTGTTACTCTTTCACGTAAAAACTACTGAAAGAATTTGGATGAAATTCGGTATACAAATAGTTTATAACCAAGATTAACACATAGGATACTTTTTATCCCGATATTCTCACGGGAACGGGAACCACGCGGGTGAAACCGCAAGCGGCCGCTAGTACATACATATAATCACGACTATTATCCTCGAAGGGTTAATCAGAGACTAAGCAATGAGGACCGCAAAAGCAGTCCTCTGCTATAGTCCACTTTTCACCAAGTAGCGACTGCACATGTGCTCAGCATGACAGGTGATGAGCCCATCGCCTCTCTAAGCTGTTGGACGTATGCGCAGTCTTTAGTCCGTTAGTCGCCTTTTACGACACCCAAGGGAAGAGAGGGAGTGGTAGTATTCTTTCACCGCTACGCGGCACGGTTAATTTTGCAGAAAAATCCCTGTTTATTTTTTAGGCAAATGTTACACAATAGTTAAGTAGCGTACGTAGTACTGTAATATTCTTGCAAATTATCTTAAATTCATAGATATGCATACATTCAAGAATATTATCCTCAAAGGTTTAGTCAGAGACTAGGCAATGAGGATTGAGGACCGCAAAATCAGTCCTTTGCCATAGTCCACGTTTCACCACATAACAACTGCACATGTGCTCAGCGTGACAGGAGGTGAGCCCATCGCCGTTTTATGGCGTTAGAAGTATGTGCAGTCTTTAGTCCGTAGTCGCCTTTTACTTCACGCAAGAAAAGAGATATTATGGGTGGGATGGTAGTATGATTTTAATTATTATTAAAACACCACCACATACCTAGTATAATCCGAGTCAGCCCGTGACCACGGCTGGTGCAACTCGGTCGAAACGTCGGGTATAAAAAGGTATGCGTAGAATGCCTTTACTAAATAGTTTTGCGTTAAATCCCGTATAAATATGTGTGCATAATGGAACGCGAAAGTTTAAAAGTGTAAGTAGTTTAATCGAGTCTTACTACTAACAAGTGAGACAAAACTCGTAGCCAAGCGATTAGTGATTGTTGTCTCATCCCAATCAAGTATGCAAATCACCAGCACAAACGCTTATTACTTCTAAAATTACCTCACTTGTTATACAGCGCCATCTAGCGACGCGCAACGAGTTATGCCTTCCTCTTGCGTTTGCGCCACTTCCTTCATTTAGCAATAGAACATCGACATTTTTCTAAACCCGTCTAGACTGGAATCTTTATTCGCCTCTCGAGAGTCGTTTAACTCTTTCAAATCGTACTTGCATTGCGTTTTAATTAACCATAGTTACTTTAAATGGTGGTAAGTTTTATGTGCGTTTTCTGTTATTTGTTAACGCTTATACGATTTCGTAAACACTCGATTATGCTAGGGTCAATTTCTATGAAGAATTAAACAAGCTGATTTACCTTAAGTTGGTGACTATGGAGTGGTAATAACACATTAACATTAATCACGGATATTATCCCCGAAGGGTTAGTCAGAGACTAGGCAAGGAGGACAGCAAAGCAGTCCTTTACCATAGTCCACTTTTCACCACATTTCGCCTTTTATGACACCTAGGTAAGCGAAGAGAGGGGGGAGATAGTATTCTTTAACCGCTACGCGACTTAGTTTAGGTAAATCTGACAATTTAAACAATTTCCCTGTCACAAAAAAATTAAAAATGGCAAAACCATTGTAATGAAATACATTTGCGTGTATGCAGCTACGGGCAAAAGCTAAAGGTACTCGAACTTGCTCTGTACATCATTATCATCAGCTTATAAAGGTTGCATCACACATATCAGTGAAGTCACAGTTCCGACACAGTACCGGCACAGTGAGAAATATTCTTTCATACATTCTTTCTGAATTTTGTCAAAACGAATACGTCCGTGATTTGCCGGTGGCGGCACTGACACTGAGAGCATTATCACTGATGTGACAAGTGGGGATGCGTTCATGAATGTATGAAAAACACTGTGCCAGTTAACTGTGTCAGAAATGTGGCTTCACTGATGTGTGAAGCAACCTTCAACGTCCCATTGCTCGGCACAGGCCTTCATAGACGCATAGGGAGATTGGGCCACAACCCACCACGCTGGCTGGGTAAATCTGAAAAGTTAAAGTAAGCTCCGTGCAGTCAAAGAGAACAAGTCTAACAAGCTAGCCGCGTAACTCGGATGCCAGCTATTACGCCCCGGGCCAGTCAGCCAGTGATCAGTAATGCAGGATAATGCTGGATAATGCTGGATAATGCTGGCCATCCTAGTAATTGGCTAGCTACGTGATTGTTGGACGTTTACGGTGCCCGCAGAAGCTGATAATGTGATATATAATAATAGTTGTGCTGTGTAGATAATGAGCTAGTTGTATGCGTTTTTGTGTTGAGATCGTGCATGTTAAGTAACGTTTGTAATACTGGGACCGCATGGGTGACCGAATTAAATTAATTTTTTAAGCGCCTCTTTGCTATGGAAGACTCATTTTATGGCACTGAATGGTACATAGAATGGTTTTGTATAAAATGTATAGTTTCTTATATTATAGTGTAGGTAACGTTATAGTGTTTTCCGCATTTTCCTCAATCACACACGATAGACATATCGTAGTAAAAATCTATAAAATTTCTAAGTTTAACGTTAAGACCAGTATTCTAGATAAACAATGTATGAGATCCGCCCGAGTGGTCAAACGGGTAAACTGGAATCATTACGCCAGTATTAAAACTTAACAGAAGGTCTACTGTAGGTAGATAGTGTTTTTTTTAAATTGAAAATGTTTTTTCAGTCCATTTGTACCTACTAAGATTAAGGTTACATTTGCAAATATTATTATCTCAGAAGTCTACTACCTAACTAACTAACTAACTATAGGCTGTCAAATTCTTACGTGACAGTTCAATGGTCGACTAAGTGACTATTCGGACACTTTAAATTCGGACACAGTGTCCGAATGGACATTTTTTAATTTTATTATTTTTTCACTGACAATTCGGGCACTCTTAAATCATTGGAGCTGTTCAGTACAGTCAGATTAAAAAGCTTCAAAATATAATGTTTTTTACAATAGTAAATTTTCTTAAAATTAATCTAAAGAAATCTATAGTAGTTTTTTATCTGACTGTACAAATCAGCTATTTTTGTTGGTGTCCGAGTCGTCAGTGAAAAAAATAATAAAATTAAAAAGTATCAATTCGGACACTGTGTCCGAATTTAAAGTGTCCGAATTGTCACTTAGTCGACACGAGGGAGGAAAGGAACGTCAGCTGTGTGCAGATATTAACCCCTAGCTTGTCGCCAGCTAACCTTGTTGCGTAGCGGTAAAAGAATACTACCACATCCCTTCATCATCATCATCAGCCTATAAACGTGGCACGCGGGGATAATGAGCCATAACCCACCACGCCGGCCCAATGCGGGTTGATGGGTTTTAACGACTGCTATATTACGACAACAACCAGGCCCAATGGCTTAACGTGCCTTCCGAAGCACGGAAAAGCTCGAGATGTTTTTAATTGGTCACCCATCAGGCGACTCGGTATTGCGAAAGTTGCTTAGGGGGCAAGATTGCAAGCCGAACGCGCTAGCCGCTCCGCCATCGAGCTCTTCCCTTGTAAACGCTCTTCCCACGTAAAAGGCGACTAACGGACTGAAGACTGCAAATACTTCTAACAGCATAGAGCGGCGATGGGCACATAACCTGTCAAGCTAAGCACATGTGCAGTCGCTATTTGGTGAAAAGTGGACTATGGTAGAGGACTGCTTTTGCGGTCCTCATTGCCTAGTCTCTGACTAGCTCTTCGGGGATAATAGTCGTGATTATATGTATGTATGTATGTACATACATAATATATATATGCTGTCGCTCGCAGATTATGTGTCTGTCACGTACGAATTTACCTGCCTATAACTAAGCGAGCCAAAATGAGTTTTGGCCTCATACTTAAAGCCTCCATTTCTATCCACCTTCTGGCAGTCACTCGCGTAGAGCCTGCGCAAGTTCATCCTGACCTCATCCCCCAGCGATTCCTGGGACGACGTCATCTGGTCGTCAGTCGTCGGCCAATAGCCAATAGTCTCATGTACGCTTGCTTTACCGCACTATTTTCTCCCATCCTCTCAAGGTGGCTGAGATAGCGAGATCTTTCTGATTTTATCTCGCCGTTTATGTTCGGCTCGCCTACACATCGGAGGGTCTACTGTCACCTCTTAGATCTTACTTTAATATTACGTTGCAAAATTTGTATGGGAAATTGACATAGTAAGATTAAAGTAATACTGTTTTAAGTGGTGATGTAGGCTCTTAGAATCCTGCTCTACATTCTTCCTCCTTCTTTATATAGTAGGACAAAATAGGCTAATAATAAGAATAGATCCATTTAACGTTTTTATTTTGATAAAAAGCATTGTATTTAAATTTGTATTAAAAGTACACGTCTAAACATAGCTTACAGTTCCACAGAACTATAAGGTTGTACCAGTAAACAGCGCTTCTACAGAGGCTGTGATTTCCTGCAGAAAGTTAGTAGGTACATCTTACAACATAAACAAAGCCTTATTTATTGTGGGTGCCTGTCCGAAACAAATCAATCCTTCTGTCCCGACTATTCGTTGGCTAGTGCGGACGACGGGAAAGTGGTCGAGTCACCCGTTACTATGAAAATGTGCTCGCTTGACGCACAATTGATAGAAAATTACGCTCGGCTACCTGACGTTAGGTGCGCCACGAACGGGGCTGTCAGAAATCTATCTACATTTTACACAAAAATAATCTTTGCCGAAATGTTTTTACGCGCATCACTTCAGAACGGCTGCACCTTTTGGCTAATTTTTGTTGTGTTGTCAGGACTACGTTTGTGTATTTTTTTTTTAATTTTTAAACTAAAAAAATTTTGATAGTTGTCGTCTTTTTCCAGTGTTTCAAAATTTTACTTAAGTATATTTAAGCGTTAATAAAACGCTAAAATATACAAAAAAAATCATTTTTTTTTTAAATTCCTCACGGCATACAGGGTCTATGAATTCCTCACGCAGAAAAAGTCACGGGCGGGCCGTTAGTAATAAATAAATTGCAAACGCTTCTAATCATGTCATTACAAACGCTTGTGTTTTTAATGTTACCTAATGTGCCCAATAAATAAATTAAATGCTGTTATTTTATTTTATACGCTGTCTTTTCTATTTGTATTTAGGATAAATATATGTTTTTGAATCTAGTATTATCAAACAAACGATTTTGCAAACAAACTTAAATAGGGTAAAAGTGTAAAAAAATACCACGACCAGTATTCGAACTCTATCAACTTTGCTATCGTGTCTCTGCACGTCTAGAAATTTTGGCAACACTTTTAAAGATAAGATAGATAAGATAGAGATGATGACATTATTTTAGTGCAACTATTTTTTTGTTCGAATTTTCTGTGACTTTTTCCTGATAAAAATGCATTAGACCGCATATTCTTGGATTTGGGGGCAACCAGCGAATTTTGTAACTTTATAAAAAAAATCTCTCTTCTTCTCTTCATACCTACTAAAAACACAGTATTATTTCAAAGCTTTCGAAAGTGGTTTGAGATCACGAATAGTAGGCACCGAGTACAGTTGACAACCCTAGCAGCAACTGGAAAATGAAGTCACTTACGTAGGCGACGACTAAAGTACCTGGAAATACAAAAATAGATTGAGAATGTTGACAGTTTACATCAGTACAGTTAAAAGTCTCATTATGCTGAATGTTAGTGATTTTAGAAAGGACGTGTTTTACATTATTTTTCTTAAATAGGGATGTTATTGATGATAAAGTGCTGTGTATAGCGAGTCACTAAAGAAACTACCAACCCCTCTCTTTTCTTTGGTGTCGTAAAAGGCGACTAACGGACTAAAAATGATGTAATTGAATGATGATAATGCTGTGTGGTATAGCGACTATAAATAAAACTACAAACCCCTCTCTTCCCTTGGGTTTCGTAAAAGGCGACAAACAGACTAAAAATCATGTTATTGATGATAATGCTGCGTAGTATTGCGACTCACTAAAATAAATAATAAATAAACTTTCTAGCATTTACACGAATTATCTAGCCCAAGAGAAGCTTCGCTATGAAACTCGTTAAATGGTTACTAGACAACGGATAAACATACATAAAATACTTAAATACATACTTGTTATAATACTTAGAAATCACCCAGACCCGAGACAATTTAGAAAAACAATAATTTCTAAATTGACCCGACCGGGGTTCGAACCCGGGACCTCAGAGATGGCGACACCATGAAAAGCGGTGTACAAACCACTCGACCAAGGAGGTCGTCTAGAATACTACCAACCCCTCTCTTCCCTTGGGTGTCGTAAAAGGCGACTATCGGACTAAAAACTGCATTTATCCATCCAGCAGCATAGAGCGGCGATGGGCTCACCACCTATCACGCTGAGCACGTGTGCAGTTGTAATTTGGTGAAACGTGGACTAGTGGACTGTTTCTGCGGTCCTCATTGCTTAGTCTCTGACTAATCATTTGGGGATAATAAATAGTCGTAAATATAATTATATAACTAGCGGCCGCTCGCGGTTTCACCCGCGTGGTTCCCGTTCACGTGGGAATATCGGGATAAAAGTATTCTATGTGTTAATCCAGGTTATAAACTATCTGTATGCCGAATTTCATCCAAATCCATTTAGTAGTTTTTACGTGAAAGAGTAACAAACATCCATTCATACTTAAAAACTTTCGCGTTTATGATATTAGTAGGATAATGAAGAAAGCTGCCGACTCAGGCCTTCCTTGTATGGACAACAAGCACATGTGGAGATTGGAACAAAGCTGATTATGATGGCTTCAAGTAACCTATATTTAATTTGGCCACCGATCCGATGACACACCTTTGTGGAAGCTGCTTAACATAGACGATCGCGACGGCTACCCGCGCCAACCAGTTCCCCGTCGCCTCTCATTGTAGGCTATCAAAAAGCTTTTGTAAGAAATCGAACTAAACCATAATAATTAACACCAACATCAGTACTATAGCAACCGGTTTGTTCCGAACAACCGGCCGTTAAGCCAGCTCAGGTGCAATAAACAAAGGTTTTATTACAACACCATTATCAAAAATGAGAAGTTGGTAATGAAAAAAAAACTAGAAAAAAAAGCAACACACACAAAATGAAAGACCACCGATTTCACATACCGATATCGTTTCTTGTCTATAGTTAATTCATTACACATGACAATAAAAAAAAACAACAAAGTCGTCTCGATTCTCGACCGACTCGTATGAATGATCGTAAAAAAACGTCTCTCACTCTATATCTGTGTATATATATAAAAAAAGCTAGCGGTCCGGATTGACATCTGTCCGTCCGTACACCGCTTACGCTCGGTTGGGCAAAATCAGGTATTACAATTAAATTAAAAATCACTCACGAGTTACAATCGATATTACGGTAAGGTCAGCGCGTGAGGAAATGAAGCACTTTGAAATAAGAACTCTTTTTTAAACACTTTCTTACTTCACTTTTTTAATTCAATGTCTCCGATAGATTGCGACGTCGCGGCAGGCCAAGAAGGAGATGGCGGGACAAGCTGGACTTCTATAGGAAGGACTAGCAAGTTACAGCCTTACGAGAGTGGAAAGAGGGTAGGGAGGCCTTTACCCAGCATTGCATATAATAACAATTATAGTCTCCTTTCTAAATTGTACAAAAAAAAAAGGTGTTAATGATAAAGTGAGATTGTATATTAGAAATATAGAAGATAATAATTATTCATGACAACTGCACATTATGTTCATTTGGGAATTCCCGAGTCCAGCATTTTTGCAGCACTTGGGTTTTTTTAAAAAGCACAATTTTTTTTTAGTTAATTAGGTATGAAAATAAAAAAAATAGGTCCCTCATTCTCTTCTCTCCTCCGTTATTCTTTTAATGCTAAAAAAATTATAAACACAGATTTTTCAATTCTCTTTTGCTCACACTACAACGAGCACAATTAATGATAGAATGATTCAATTGAATCCGCGGTATGCGTGCGTTTCCACTCATTGTGGGCCACATCTTTGACGACTTTCTACGGCTAAAGTGTCACATTGCCCAACGTCCACGCTTTGATGACCATCCACCACAAACTTAACAACGACACATACAAAAATAACATGCTCTACAAATCTGAACTCTTTATTAGACCAAATAAGATTGATCAATGACAAGTTTAAAGTAGAATCAACAGTAAAAAGGTTAGAATTGTTTGTACAGTCAAGAGAGGGAAATTTGAGAACTTTTGTTATCGAATGTCCGATGTTGATTGTGCTATTAATTAATCGTGTGTTCGAGTTACGCATTAGTAGTTATAGGTAGCCATTGTTTAATTAGATACATCGCAACCTTACGAGCGCCATTGAAATGTAAGTAGCTGACTGTAAGTTGAAATGTTCATAATTAAAGACATTGTCAGTTTTGTATAATATTTGATTAATTGAATTGATAATGGCAATCAGCTGTGAAAAGGTAGCGAGTTCTGTTAGGAGGAAAACGTAAAATGAAGAAAACATGATCCAAGACTGACCGTAGCGAATGTTACCAGCTTTGTATAGTCTTTAAACATACATAGACAGGTATGACAGATAACAATTTTTTTTTAATTTTTTTTTGTTTTAAGCGATTTATTTCAATTTGAAAGTAGTGTACAATTATTATTAGGTCAAGGATCATAAGACCGCCGGCGGTCGCCAAACAATTGTGTCTGGTTTTACGGTGATCAAGGAGTTAAATGTATATTAACACATAAAAATAATAGGTTTACTCTATCATTTGTAAAATGTCACTACTCTTGTTATTTGTAGCAAATCAAGGAAACGGTGATCTCATAAATGTCAGAAAACAAAACGTTTTCACACTGTCCACGCCACAACAACCAGTAATGTTGCCATCATTAAAAATTTCCATTTCACCTTACGCTCGGCCCATGTAATTACCCACACCCGGTCGGTAAGTCGCCATAAGCATAATGTCCGCTACCTATGATGTTATTTTATCGACATACGAAGCTATTTGCAAAATAACAGCTACCACACACCCAGTTATTACACGTAACGGTGACCAAAACATTAGCGAAACGCCTTTGGGAGATATTCCGTTGAAAGCATTCAAATAACTGATATTATGTGGCGAAGACTCGATTTAATAATACGGCTGGTGATTGACAGTTGCGGGGCTATAAATCAATGCTTTTTTTTCTATGAAAGTTTATTAAAGATTTTAGGGTTGTACGTTCAAAAATTGTGTTATTTTTTAAAGCGGTGGGTAGCTAAACGGGTTACTGGTTGGGTTGAATGCGAGAAAACCGTGGTTTAATCACTCCGTTAGACTACTGACGTAAACCCCTTCCTGACACTAGCTTAAAAATTAGCATTTCTTTTTCTTACCGTTGGTCATCCAAAACCTTTTTTTTAACTTTAAGTTCTATCTCGTTACTAAAAAATAATTGAGCACCGTAAAACCAGACACAATTGAAAATCAATTATTTAGCGACCGCCGGCGGTCCTGTGATACTCGATATAAATAAGTAGGTAGGTACCATCTTATTAAAATTTACAGTTTTCTTTAATTTTCTACCTAACAACCTTTCTATAGAATGAAACATTTTTAGAACGGAACCTTCACTTCGCTAATGGAATTCTCACATCATAGACTAATTAATCGAATTAAAAGAATGCGCGTAAAACTGGCAATCTTATTGCTAATTGACATCGTAATGCTTTTACAAAACACGCATAGTTAATGAGTAATTTGAGATAACTTTTACGAGCTATCGCAGAGATACTTTAGCTTAGCTTCGGTGTAACTTAGTTGATTGCCCTTATTGATTTTTTTAAATAATTAAAAAAAAAAAACAGAAAATTTATCAAAATAAAGCGAAATCTAAAATAAATAAGTTGGTGTGACATTATACTTAAGCATTAAGCTAATTCTGAGGCGGACTTTATCAACAATAAAAAATGAATTGGCAACGTTCACGTAATTTACAACCAAATAAATACATACATACTTATACATAATAATCACGACTAATATCCCCGAGGGGTTAGTCAGAGTCTAGGCAATGAGGACAGCAAAAGCAGTCCTCTACCTTAGTCCACTTTTCACCAAATAGCGACTGCACATCTGCTCAGCGTGACAGAGGTGAGCCCATCGCCGCTCTATGTTGTCGGATGTACGTGCAGTCTTAAATTTGTTTACGCCTGCAGTTTCACTTTAGTCCGTTTCGTTAGTCGCCTTTTACGACACCCCAAGGGAAGAGAGGGGGTGGTAGTATTCTTTCACCGCTACGCGATGCGGTTAAACCGAATGAACAGTCACGAAAAATGTGTGTAGGTACACTAAAGGCCAATAACAACAACGTTAAAAGGTTATTAACACCTACGCAAGCATTAATTAGGAACACAGTGTGTACAAAAGATTACTTTCGAACGATGCCACAAAAGACTGGAGCCAATTCGTTCTTAGAATCGTCTAGAGAAAGCGCTATTGTGAAACCAGCGGTGTATGTACATCTATAATTTTCACATCGATTCGCCATCCGAATCTATCCGATCCAATGTTGCCAGTGGCCGATGGTAAAAATTAATACGAAACAAATCAAAAACTAAAATTTACACTATAAAAGAAACATTACTGTGATATTTTATGAAGAAAACGTCACCCAATGCTGTAACACAAAAAACCTTCTAATAAATTATCAAATTTTGTGATATTTATAGTGCTATTTCTGTCTCTCTCATTCTTTGAGTAAGATATAAAAAAAATATGGTGCTTCAAAATCAATAGACGAGTCAGTCCTTAGCTTAAAGTATAATGCTCGAAGGTTCTTAGACAAGACAAGACTCAAGACTAATCTTTAAAGTAACGTAATAGTAACATTTTGATTTGTAGTAACCATCGAAGAAGTTTGCACACTTAATGAAAAAGGAAAGCTCGCCCAGTTGTAATACGTGTGGGAAATGCAAAGACATACAACATCTTTTGATATAGTGTGATGGAATCGAGGGGAAAGGGAGTCATTCATTAACAAATTTAATATTAACTGTTTCGATGTAGGCATTATTCAATGCATTTCACACAACCCAAATTCGGATGTTGCTATAACTCTGTATAATTTAGTGAAGTTTTGTAGTGAGTGACTCTTTCTTCCCTCGAATTATAATAGGTTTAAGATTATAGTGTAGTTTTAATGGGATTGACATGTCAAGATACAAAAATCCCCAAAAATTATAAAGATTAAAACAAATATATGTAGTAACGTGAATTGAAGTTACGTGAAAATTAACGTAAAATGTAACAAAGGCATTATCCTGGCAACGCCGATCGGATCGATAACTAAAGTAATGAATCCGCTAACATAGTATAGGAGTGTTCTTGTACCGTATAATGTCTTAGCTGCGGGCTTTATACCGTGCTTATTGATATTTCATAATAAATAATGACCTATACAATAGAAATTCGTTTTAAATTATGACACGAAGATACGGCAATTTGGGCGTCACTGCAGTATATTTAATTCGGTATTTCTAATTGAAACAATACGAATGGTCGTAATAAATTCTGAATCTGTCCGGCCTTATAATGGAGTAGACATGATTCTGCGTTGGTGGTCAAGAGTTAGATGTATTTGCTATTGATACGGTGATAGGCTAGTTTTATACCTTGGAGCGTGTCTCGGGGGCTACCGGCGGTAGTAACAGTAATTCTTAATGAATTACTACGGATGGTAAAGGAAATTTGGATGTAGGTGGACTGTGTAGGACTATAGTTTAAATTGTTCGTCGAGCATTACTTCAGTGAGTTAGGAGTACCAAACTCAAATTCTATAAACGTGTTAGTACTAGGCGCAGGGCTTCCCATATGGACAATGGCACATGGGGATCTCCCTCTGTATAAGGGTGGCTAAACCCACCACGCACTACGTCGAAGTGGCATGCAAAATTCTCATACAAAACACAGAAAAACGACGTTTCGTAGTCCCCTGTTTCCTTCTTCAAAACTGAACCAATTTTTATTACTTTTTCAGCACCGGTTTAAGAAAGAGATTTTCTTTGTCAGTATGTTTGACTTTTTTATAAACCAGATACTTAAATACAGCATACATACAGCGCTAAATTGTGAAGACTCCTGGTTATTAAATAAATGACTTAATGCAAAAAAATCAAACATACAGACATAGAAAATCTCTTTCTTTAACCGATGCTGACAAAGTAATAAAAATTGGCCCAATTCTAAAGGAGGAAACAGGGGACGACGAAACGTCGTTTTTCTATGTTTTGTATGAGAATGTTGCATGCCACTTCGACGTAGTGTTTCCTCTTAATGTAATGGTTTTAAGAACTGCCACTTTAGGACAACAACGGAGACCAAGAACTTTACGTGTCTTTCGAAGCATAATATATTTTTGGAAAAGTTTTTGTGATGAGAGGCGAGTATCTCAAGATTTCTCGAATATCAGTGACCGAACCAGCTTTGGAAGTTTTCTTGACAGACAAACTAGGCAATGAGGACCACTGAACCTGTCAACTACCATAGTCCACGATTTACCAAACTACAACTGCACATGTGCTCAGCGTGGTGAGCACATCGCCGCTTTATGCCGTTGGATGTATAGTCCGTTTTTAGTCCGTTAGCCGCCTTTTACGACAGCCAATGGAAAAGAGGGCTACTAAAGGGAAACGAGGAACTTACTATTCTTTTGTGAGCCCGCCATACCACACTTTACGGTATCGGTTTAGTAATCTAGTAATTCACATAATTTATTTCACTTCATATTTATTTATATTTAATTTTATGAACTAGGAAAAATTACTTTAAACTCCACAAGTCAAGTGAAGCAGCCAATCAAACGTCTTCTCAGTTCACACGCGGGACAACGTAGCCCAACAGAAAAAAACAAATCCATTTGACAATTAACAAAGATTTTGTAAACGTCATTCAGTGGCTAACAGTTCAATCGACGCTCAGGGGCCGTAGACTCACGCTGCATGGAATTATTACGTTGTTGGTCCTTTTTGTTGTCGCTCAGCTACTCGCGCATGAAGGTTGGCTGGCTGGATGTAGTGAGCTTTGAACGGATAGACAACGCATTTTTGTTTCTATTTATAGAGGGAGTATTTTTTTTCATAAATGAAGGAGGCAAACGAGCAAGCGAAGCGGGTCACCTGATGGAGAGTAATCACCGCCGCCCATGGACACCCGCGAAACCAGAGGAATCGCAGACGCGTTGCCGACCTTTAAAATATATATTATGAGTAACGTGTCGCTTACCGGTTAATGCTACCACCCCCTCTCTTCCCTTGGGTGTCGTAAAAGGCGACTAACCGACTTAAGACTGCACATACTTTTAAAAGCATAGAGCGGCGATGGGTTCACCACCTGTTACGTTGAGTCATGTGCAGTCGGTATTTGGCGGAAAGTGGAATATGGCAGAGGACTGCTTTTGCGGTCCTCATTGATTAGTCTCTGACTAACCCTTTGATGATAATAGTCGTAATGATATTAAAAGAAGCAAAAGAAGTGAGGCAGCAATAGCAATGGAAAAAGCAAGTGGTACAGCGGCTTACTAAAAGAATACTGCCCGCTCTCTTCTCTTAAGGGACGTAAAAGATGACTATGTGACTAAAGACTGCACATACATCCAACAGCTTATAGTAGCGATGGGCTTACCACATGTCACGCTGAGCACAGTTGTAATTTATTAATGTTTTATATTTTAGCGTTTTATTAACGCTTAAATATACTAAAGTAAAATTTTAAACAATGAAAAAAAAAGCATCAAGCACTGACAAATTTCGACAGTTCAAAGCGAGACCTCGGTAGCCAAGTGGTTAAGGCAGCCGCCTGGAATGCGGAAGGTGCGTGGTTCGATTCCCGCCTGAGGTTGTCGTCTTTTTTCAGTGTTTAAAATTTTACAGTTGTAATTTGTTGAAACGAACTGTGGCCGAGGACTACTTCTGCGGTCCTCATTGCCTAGTCCCTGACTCACTCTTTGGGAATAATAGCCATGTCTGTATGTATGTTTGTAAAAAAAACCAGAAACGTATGTATATGTTTCAACCAAGGTAAAGGCTGCAGCGACGGCCCCTGTACGAACTTAATCCGTTGGTAGCAGTGACGCAACACCAATTTCTGTCCATGATTGATACTAAGCCGCTTAGTAGCGATGTCTGTCCAAAACTCACTGTTCTTGCTGTCGGAAGACCCTGTCAATTGTGAGTGACAGAATGGATGCGGTATTTGATGATAATGTTGAAATGTAAGAGGAATATTTTTTTTTTATATTTCATTTATTGCTCAAAATTGTACGTAAAAATGTCTAAAAAGTATGGCAGTAAATAAAACTGTTACTAAATAAAATTAAAATATGAAATATTGTTGTTAACCTTGATAATGAGTTATGTTAGGTATGTCGAAACATCTTTATTCAAGTAAACTTAAATAAATAAACACTGAATTGCCCAAAAACATTTTTATCTACCAATCTCACAAGTAAAAACTTATTTTAGACAGCGACTAAGAAATATTGTTTATATTTTACTTCGATCAACAATACAACTAGATGTCTGGTTGGCGCTAAAAATATGTCTCGGTAAATAAACGCGCACTTGAGAAGTGAGCGTTTATTTTCTCGCAAGGCAATAACAGGAATAAGTACTTTATTTGTTGCCTTATAGGGTTGATTTCACCACTAAATGTTATTGACGTCTTTTCATTTTTAAGAGACAGGAGTAATTTATTGCTTTGAAAAAGTATTTATTCACGTGGACAGAATTAAGCTTTGATTTTGTACGTGACGCGTTATCTAGTTGTATTGTATATCGAAGATATTTTACCTTTTCTTGGTATAAATAAATCACGAGATAAGTGCCTCATCTGCTGCATTCGTAATTGAATGTTCATCGCAATCGCACTGGCATTTATTAGAATATAATTATCACAGCGGGCACATGTAACAAGTGTTATTGTCTGTCTGCCTTTTGCGGGTACCGTTACCCGATTAGCGTTGAGAAACGTTAACATCGGAGACTGGATTTAAGAAAAAACCCACTTACCCTGTTATATCGAATCATGGAAGTGAAGTTAGAGCTGATTTATTGTTTTGTTTATTTAGATAGTAACCGTTAACCGTGTCGCTTAGCAGTGAAAGAATACTACCACCCCCTCTCATTCCTTGGGTGACGTAAAAGGCGACTAACAGACTAAAGACTGCACTTACATCCAACAGCATAGAGCGGCGATGTGCAGCTTCTATTTGGTGAAATGTACGTATTTTAACATTTTTAACAAAAAATAACACTTACCTTATTATTCTAAACTTAGGAATAAAGTTAGCTGGATTTTAAAATTATGTTCACTACAACCACTACTAGTACTATCATAAATAAATAGAGTTTTCTACACTTTTATGAGTGGTGGAGCAGCAGGTCCAGGCAGGTGGAGTGGAGAGCCACGTTGCGTTGCAGCACGCATTGGGCCGGCTCGCTCGGCGTAATACACCCTCTCACGAATATCCGGCGTGAAATAATGGCACTTGGTGCTGTTGTGTTTCGTCTGGCCAGTGAGGGTTCCGGAGGCCCATCCCCCCCCCCCCCCTCTCACAATTCCTATTCCTTCCTTAAAGGACGGCAACGCGTCTGCGATTCCTCTGGTTTTGCGGGTGTCCATGGGCGGCGGTGATTACTCTCCATCAGGTGACCCGCCTGCTCGTTTGCCTCCTTCTTTATTTGGTGTATGACGAAGTAAAATAAAAAAACTTTTATTTTACTTCGTCATACGGGTGGCAAGTTTAAAAATGGTCTGTTCCTACTTAGCTTTGTAACAAAAGTGAGGCAGTGTAAGTTTAAGGTCAGGGTTTTTTAATCGCTATTTCTATCATAATATTAGTTTTGTAACTCTTGATTTTTCATATTCTTTCTATCTATGCGTATTTAAAAACGGTAACATGGTTGCAAAAGTGGCGCATTCGAGCAAGTGTTCAAAAGTCAAACCACATCACATTTACGATGAGAAAAGAAAACTGCCCGCCTGTCAAATTGGGAACTGATTACCCGCCTAAAACGGACTGCATCAAGGACTTGGGTTTTCATCTTGACCGTAGACTCACCTGCAAAATTCATATAATAAAGAAAATTGATGCGATAAATCTGAAATTTAGGAATTTCATTTGGCTTCTGGGGAAGAATTCTATCCATTCTCTGGACAACAAACTCCTCATATACAATGCAATTTCAAAACCTAATTGGATCTATGGAATTCCGCTATGGGGTACTGCCAGCAAAAGTAATTTAATGTGTCTACAACGAGTTCAAAATAGCATCCTACGTACCATTACAAATGCTCCGTGGTTCTCCAGAAACGACGAGATTCATGAATACCTCAACGTACCTACCATTCAAACTGAAATAGAGAGGCAAAGAATATCTGAAACGTCTCTCCTCCCATCCAAACCCCTTGGCTACCCAGCTAATAAAGCCTTCCTTAGCAATAAAAAGATTGAAAAGGAAGACTATTCTATGAAAGGATTGCGAGCGCTATGAACAAAATATAAAAGTAAGGGTTAAAACAATAAATACATAGCAGGAAAATCAAAGTTACTTTAGAATCTTGCAAATTTGTATTGAATAAAGGTTAACATATATTGTAGGATTTAAGTATAATTAAACTCCTATTTGAAACCATTAATAACTTAACTCATTTTTCATAGCGAAACAGATGACCGATTATAACACATAGGTCAATCACCATTATTTATAATGGCTACTTAGAAAAATCAATTATGGACACTATATTTTGTGGACAACTAATCCCACAAAGAACTAAATGTTTATCCCAACATATTTCACTTGACCCCTCCGACCTTTGATTGCTTCTAATAGATTTCATTTAATAACGCACAGGTTTGAATTAATAAATAAAAAAGCTGTCGAAAAGAGGCGTGCTGCCTAGATTTGATCTTGTTTATTGTGTAGATTACATCGTAATTGTATAACTGTAAATTGATTTTGTTATTAAATAAATTATAATTTCGATAATTGTTGTACGGAGTCGAATGTTTTTCCAATTGGACTTTCCGCTTTTTTATTAGCACGCGTTAGTTTTTCTGGGAAAAGAGGTAGCTTACAACCGTCTACAGGGCCCTTATCTCTTATCTGATTTATGTTGGCATAGGCCAACATTCATCAAAATCGGTTTAGCGCTTTAAGCGTGAAAGCGTAAAACAAACCAACTCATTTTTGTATTTATAATATTAGTTAGGATTTTCGGAAAATGTAATCTGACGGAATGATACGTCTGAATATAGTGATATAGGTAGGTACTTGATATTTTTTTTGTTGAAGTCAAAATAAAAATGAATTAGGTATTTAACTGTTTCCCTTCTAAAAAGTCAGAAGTAGGGAGGGAATAGAAATATTCGTAATACGGTATTTTATTTTCTTTATTTAAGAAGTATTTTAACGACATTAGATAATTCGTTTTTTTATTTCACGGCCAATATTAGTATTCGCAATTTTTCCCGACGCAAAAAATGAGAAGTTAAGTAGATCGTAATAGTTAATTAGGTACATTTTTTTCACAAAAATTATTTTGATGAATATTACTGATTACTCGTTATATCACAGTAATTCTTTTTTATTATTTGACTGTGCTGGGAAAAAAGCACACTTAGATGGCTACCTATTTTTTTTCTTTTACATATATACATACATGTAATTACGACTATTATCCCCGAAGGGTTAGTCAGAGACTAGGTAATGAGGACCGCAGTCCTTTCACAGTCCACTTTTCACCAAAAGCGACAGCACACATGCTCAGCGTGACAGGAGCTCATCGCCGCTCTATGGTTTTGAATGTATGCGAAGTCTTTAGTCCGTTAGTCGCCTTTTACGACACCCAAGGCAAGAGAGGCAACGGTAGTACGCTATGGTAACAAAATAGAGCTGGTAACGGATGCACGAAATTTGGGTGTTGTAATGGATAGTGGACTGAAGTTTGAAAAGCACGTACTTGAGACTGTGAAGCAATGCTTTTACAGATTAAGTGTCCTTTACCGAATAAGGCCATATCTTAGTGTCGAATTACGAATACTTATCACTGAATCCTTAATTCTATCTAAATTAAATTATGCGGATACAGTTATTGGTGGATGTCTTCTTGTTCGTACAAGAAAACTAATACAACGAGTTCAGAACGCATGTGCCCGCTTCTGTTTTCGAATTCCCCCAAGAACCCACGTATCCCCATTTATAAACAACGGCGATTTATTAAACATGGAATCACGGCGCACCCTTCATTTCGCATCTTTATTATTCAATGTAATAAAAAATAAAAAACCGTTTTATCTTTTTAAGAAATTGAATTTTACAAAGCGTGAGCGTCAGTCTCGTCTTTTGTCTTTCAAGTTTAGAACATCTGCGTTCCGAGGTAGTTTTAAATATTGCGCAACAAAGTGTTGGAATAACATTCCACCACCAATACGTAATTCTCCAAGTACAAATAGTTTTAAATTTAAATTTAAAAAACACTTGCTACATCTTCAGAAAACCATACTGTAGGAGTTTCTTTAATAATATGTTTACTAATAATATCAGTAGTCAGTCAATTATCTGTATAAAGGTCGAATTTCGTCTGCTGGGCGACCATTCGTATTAGATGGTCGTTGATGTAGTGTATAAGTAGTGTGTAAGTGTAAGTTTTTGTGTATACGTGTACCTATGTAATATGTTTAAGTGTGTATTGTTGTTGCTTTGTAGTTGTGCTCCCTCCCACACTAATGTGTTCGCGGAAGACCAGCGTCAGGTTTTCCTATAAACTAGGATTCCTGACATCATGCTGAGCGGGCACCTGTTAGTGCCACTTATTTTGTTTCTTTTTAAATTTTAGATGTAATGATTTGTGTGTTGTGCCACTAATAAATGTTTTCTATTCTATAGTATTCTTTCACCGCTACGCGACACGGTTTTTTTGTTTGAGACGCAATGATATTGTATATAGAGGTCATTATTTAGACAGGCGAAAATGCGTTTTGCATACCACTACGCCCAAAACAACCAGGACGCAGCGGCTTAGTGTCTTCCGGCGTAAAGCCGAAGCTCGGCATTTTTTAAAATTAGGTCATTAAAGAATTGACCGAAGAAACTTCTTGTTAAGAGGGTTTACGCATTTTGGTTTCCCATACAAATTTCTGAGTTGATATTTTTAAAAACCAGTTAGCCAATAATGATGAAACTCGGCATGCTGAAGTAAAATATAAAGATCTAAATAGTTTATGAAAACATTTCTAAAAAACGATTATTTAACTGAGTTATTGCGATTTTAAACTTTCTATAGTGGACTTTAAATCGCCGTAACTCAGCCAAATATACCTTTTTTAAAAATGTTTTCAACAAACTATTTAGATCCCGGTATTCTACTATAGCATGGAAAGATTCATTAAAATTGGCATATTGGTCTTTAAAAATTTCGACTTGAAAAATTGTATGGGAAACCGAAATGCGTACTCAGCAACGGAAGCGTTAAATAAAATCGAAACATTAAATATCAAACACAAATCATAAGCCACACGTTCACAATTAAGTACGTGTAAAATGAAATATCATACTGCATTAAATAAATAATACTATCGATAAATTATTTATTTCCTATACCTTAAAGGTGGAGTTACATAAAATATATCCCGAGACGACGCTTTAAAATATTCGTAAAATATATAGTCTTAGTTGTCAATTAAAGGGGCCTGAACATCGATCTCTGAATCGATACACGTAGAATCGATACATCGATTGTAAGCGGCTATACGTCTTTCTTAAGTGTCACCTGATTCCTATCGAGAGATTAGGTTTGATGACATTATTTTTGTAAATGTTTACGTTGACCTTTGCACCGATTGTCAGCTGTTTGGTTTTATAATTTATCGCGTTTTGATGTTGTAAAACTACCGGTACGATTGTTTTTAAAGTTATTAATAGATATTCTGGTCTTTATTAAGCGGTGTCTACAATTACTTGCTATAACCTTTTTTTGGTAAATGTTAATAGTTAACTACCGCGGCGCGTAGCGATGAAAGAATACTACCACTCCCTCTCTTCCCTAAGGTGTCGTAAAAGGCGACTAACGGACTAAAGACTGCACGTACATCCATCAGCATCGAGCGGCGATGGGCTCACCACATGTAATGCTTAGCAAACGTGCAGTCCCTATTCGGTGAAAAGTGGACTACGGTGGAGAACCGCTTTTGCTGTCATCATTGCCTAGTCTTTGACTAATCCTTCGGGGATAATAGTCATGATTATAAGTATGTATGTATTTTATGTTATGAGGAAGAGCAAGCAGAAAAATCAGAACTCGCAAAAATGCGGATTTCCGTCAGTTTTTTCTGTTGTTCATAATTAATAGGGCTATGAGTATACATGGATTTAGAT
Source organism: Scoparia ambigualis (assembly GCA_963921215.1). NCBI lineage: Eukaryota > Metazoa > Arthropoda > Insecta > Lepidoptera > Crambidae > Scoparia > Scoparia ambigualis. Next base: position 13,852,122 of record OY992516.1, on the reverse strand, counting down.
CAACCTACCCTTAACTGTCAAACTTGTCTAATGAATATTGATCCTTAAGACCTAACAATAAAGTTCAAAATGGATTGTAGAAATTTGACAGTTCAGTTTTTTACATAAGACAACACGCCTTTTTCCCGGAGAGGTAGGTATTGCTATCCATTGCTGTAACCCTGATACGCTATATCCTTTGCTTCATTTACTTTCATGAGTAATGCATGGTTATGCCATTAAACCAGTTATAGTAAAAATTCTACGCTTATGATTATGAGTGCTACCGACAAGCGTAAGTTTTTCGCCATCACACGAATGTAAACAGCATCACGTTAAGTCCGTAAAACGTACCTGTCTTACTGCTGGACAAAGACCATCATTGAAATTAACACTTTTTTACGGATTAACTCGCGTTTAATTTACTATTTAGGTACATAGTTTTTATATTATCCTGACGTTTCGAACCCTTTACAGGGTCCGTGGTCACAGGGAGACTGGCAATCTCCCTGTTATTAAACGCGAGTTAATCCGTAAAAAAGTGTTCATTTCAATGTGTAGTGCTCACTTAAACCTCAGAAAACAATAAAAACCATCATTGAAATTAAAAGTTGAAATAATGTACTAACAAAATCGGAATTTGCGACAAACTTAGGTAGGTACCTACTACACATAGGGTTGCCACTAGGGTTGCCTACTTTAAAAAAAAAGTATTTTAGGATAACATAAGAAAAATAAACAGTATTTTAGAAAATGGACAGTATTTTATTTTTTGACTGCGCTGCCCCTGCGCCGCGCGGACAACGTTCGCAACTCTTTTACTTTTTAAACAGGTATTTAATTACCAGTGCACAGTGATACAAAAACAGTATTTTAGATAAGCCCTTTTTTTTGTTCAACAGTAAAAAGTATAATGTAGTGAAAAACAGTATAATAAATACTGTTTTTAACAGTATAGTTGGCAACCCTAGTTGTCACCCGTACTGTAAAATAGAGTATTGTCCTCATTTTCATGTAGGCTTACTTTATAATCTACGACACCAATAAAGTACGCTAAAATACTCTATTTACGTAAAAGACAAATATTTGTTAAATGTCGCAAAGAGCAACAAAAATACATTTTTAAAGACAAATTAATAAATATTCTTGTTTATGGTACCTATGTACCAGTGACGAAAGTTCCATACAACTCGATTCCCACCGGCTTCCCTTCAGAAGTTTAGAACACAACCACTCTCTACTTGAATTGAGAAATGGCACAATCAGTAATTATAAAAGTAAATATATAAAAGAAACATTACAAAACACCTACACTATGGACATTAAATCAACAAAATTTGCTTTTCAACATCATATTGCTATAAAATAAGCCGCAGGCGCGATCGGCTTTTTGGCAGTTAAACTTCTGTACAAAATTTACGTCATGACGTCACATAAAGGTCCATAAACCCACCCGCGTATTAGCAGCCGGTAAGCCGTCTTTATCCGAGTTACTTGATAGAGAAAGTTATACAATTTGCCTGCGCGTGAGCGGGATGGAGGAATGTCGTTTTCGGTTTGTGTTCTGTTGACAGATAATTTGACGTAATTGCAATTCATCATTGAATGCATGACTGTGTTTTATTAGTATTTGAATTTATTAGTTAGTTTCACCTATTAGAATTATTAGACGCGTTTTACCTGAAATAAAACGCATATTAAATACTTACCTCATTAGAAGCTTATAATATTGAGATAGGCATATCCGTTTCCCGTCGTATTTTCCTTCTCTTTTTTCCGGTATATCGCTGTCTCTCTCGCTCATCCCACTCAGTGGCGTCACCAGGTGGCGCGGTGGGGGAACCAGGAGATTTCACACCCGTGCCCATTTGTTCATCATTGCGTCGAAATATGCAATAAGCACCAGGCGGAAATAAAAACTAAGCTTCTAATGAGGTAAGTATTTAATATGCGTTTTATTTCAGGTAAAACGCGTCTATTAAACACTTGACCGTCATTAGAAGCTTATAATATTGAGACCTGTTTGTTATCGCCTGGTGAAAACGCCAATGTGAGAAATAAATTAAACTATAAGTGCGAGAGAGTTAATCATATGATTATGGTTTAAACAAAAAGTTATAAATTAAGTACTAATTATTTACAATTTAAGTCATGTAGGAAAATAATTGGCCAGTCATTGATGAAAAATCAAATAATTTAGCTTGTAAACCACGTAAACGAACATTATTATAGGGAAATAAATATTGTTTACTATTTGATTTCAATCACTTTACAGGGTAAAAATAAAAAATGAAAAACTTAGTGACGCCTGAATCAATATTTCACGACAATAAACTTTGTGAAAAGTATTAAGTAACTAATCTCCAATTATCAATAGTTAGTATATCCTCAATGGGTAAATCTAATCAATCTAGTTTGTAGATGCTACAGCGGAGCAAAACACAACCAGGTGTGGCTGTAATATACATCTAGCTACCACAGTGCATGAAACAGGTGACAGGTGAACCACTCGAAGTTTTAAATAAATTAGTTTAGCCATTTTGTACAATATTTATTGATCCTTTTAACCAGTAGCAATTTCTAGCTTGTTTGTCTGTAGTCCCTACAGACAGTTTTTGACCCAAACTGTCGCCATAATATTACTGCATTGTCCTGAACAAAATAATGTTTGGTGTCCACAGCAAGGTAACAAAGGAGCAATGCGACAATAATATTGCAGTGTTACGAACTGTTTGAAATCTAGTTGATTCTAGGTTTGAAATACATTACAAAGGTCTACAGACTAATATTACTAAAACCTGGAAAAAGGAGGTTTCGTTGTTTTTAAATGTTTAATTGAGATTGATTTTAAAACATGTTTAACTATTACCTCGTCACTAAGATTTCCATACAATTGTGCGCTGCAAAAAGTAGAAACGACAATTTATGGTAGTGTATAGTATTGTAAGAAAGATTTAAAATATTAAGTGTAAATCTGCCAAAAACTGGACTGACTAGACCCATTTGGTACGCGTTCCGCGTGTGGATGGCGCCGCTGCTGCTGCTAACGCCCTTCCTGTACTACTGGACCAAGCACAAGTGCTCATATGGTTTTATAATAACCGGACGCTTGAGTAGGGAAATTTGCTTGTGGTTCCATAACGATATATCATTTAAGCACACCAAATTTCAACGTCATGTCTTGAACCTTGGGGGTTGGCAGGCCTGTGGTTATGTCTACCAGGCGTCTACGTTTCGAATTCCATACTGTGAATGAGGCAGCAATGGGTACCACAATCAGATAAATTCCTGTTGAGGTGTGCTAGCACCCGGGGGATGAGGGAAGGTAGTGCGAATTTCCAAGGCAGAGGGAAGCGTTCTACTTCAGGCTGAAAGCATTGTGAAACATCGCTTCGTAATCATTGAGATAAATCTGCATAGTTTACCCACTACTCGAGAGTTCTTGGATACAAACAGGTGAATTACTGGCCAGGCCCACTTCGCGAATATCGTTTGTGTGAATTCTGGCAGTAGATGCCACTCTAGAGCTTGGCTATGTCGAGACAGTTCATCTGCATGGCTGTTCAATTTCCCTGGAATGTAATGAATTTTGACCACAATTTGGTTGGTGGTCATTTGTTGGTTGGCAATTTGGAGGATTAAAATAAAATTGTCGCAGGTTTCGTGTTCGATGCTTGTAATTCTAAGACTTAGAACAGCCCGCTTTTCTTTTTGATTGCAGTGCAGCTTTTGTTCGGATGCACTCCACCTTCCCGATAGGGCAGAATTGTTGAGTTGTGACCCCCCAATCCTGAAGCAACGGTTGTCAAAAAGAATGTTGGTGGAGGTATATGTATTGGTGTTTCTGATAATTTTTAGCTACCAATATATTTAACTACATCGTAAGGTAGAGTCTATTTTACCGCCCAATTTCTTCTCTTAGGTATCGTAAAAGGCGACTAACGGACCATAGATTGCACATACATCCAACAGTATAGAGCGGCGATAGGCTCATCACTTGTCACGTACATGTGCAGTTATCATTTGGTGAAACGTAGACTATGGCAGAGGACTGCTTTTGCGGTCCTCATTGTTTGGTATCTGACTAACCCTTCGGGGATAACAGTCGTGAGTATATGTAGGTATATATGGACGCTTGTGATTCCTCCATGTATCCTAGTATGTCCTTGCGGAAGACATTGATTTTGGTAAGCGCCCTGCGAGGGCGGTCAAACAGACTTTTTGAAGTTTATGTGGACACCAAAATAAGTAAGTGTTTCTATTACAATGTTGGCATGTCTGGACAGAACCATCTGGTCTTTATGTCTATAAGATAATAGTCTAAGAAAACATTGCCGTGCTCATCTCAAATGGAAGGCATATAATTTTTAGTAATTCGCCTTTGTAGAACAGACGAAGAAACCATTGTGGGATTTGGCTATAGTCAGATGGTAGTACCTAGGTCTGAGAAAAGTAATTTGTACATCTCGTCTCTTGGCCGTACACAGTCCGGAATTCATATAATAATTTAACGACTTCAGGTTAAAAATTTGGACGGAGTGACCTTTCTTGAGTGCTCTTTGGTACTAAGAACTGGGTTAAAACGAAGTTTGGAAAATAAAACTTACTGTTTCTAGAAACCTGTTCCTTCATCTGTGTCAGCATTGCAGACATTTTGTCCGATACAAGCGTGTAACAACTGTCGATTGTAACGTATGGAACCTTGAGCGATGGCTTCAGATAAAACGGTATTCGATACCTTTGTGTTATGATAGAAAACTTGGAGCACCTATTTAGTCCCAACGGTGTTGATAAAGTGCAAATTGACCGGCTCGAAATTTCGGAGCGTCATTGTCTACGTCTTTTGTTACCTCTGTTAGCAGAGAAGATGGACGTTTTTGTCCTGATTGATAAAGCTGCCAAGCCTATGATCCTGGGGATAGAAAGTAAGAACAGCCTCCGTTGTTTATATTGCAGCTACGATGTGGTTCGTGGCTGGCATAAGTATGTCCTTGCTGAGGACATTGTTTTTGTTAAGCGCCCTGCGAGGGCGGTTCATAGCCATGATGTGGTTCGTGGCTGGCATAAGCATGTCCTTACGGAGGACATTGATTTTGGTAAGCGCCCTGCGAGGGCGGTTCATAGCCACGATGTGGTTTGTGGCTGGCATAAGCATGTCCTTGCGGAATACATTGTTTTTGGTAAGCGCCCTGCGAGGGCGGTCCATAGCCACAATGTGGTTCGTGGCTGGCATAAGCATGTCCTTACGGAGGACATTGTTTTTGGTAAGCGCCTGCGAGAGCGGTTCATAGCCACAATGTGGTTTGTGGCTGGCATAAGCCTGTCCTTGCGGAGGACATTTATTATTTAATTTAATTAAAAACGGTTACATAACCATTTACAACAATTAAACGTATTATTTTATTTTTTTATTATTATTTTATTCAAATAAAATAAGGGACATTTAGCATAACATTAACATACATGCATCATCTCGCAAAAACCGCAAACACTCAAGTAATATTACCATTGATTTTGGTAAGCGCCCTGCGAGGGCGGTTTATAGCTACGATATGGTTCGTGCTGGCATAACCGCATAAGCATGCCCTTGCGGAGGACATTTATTTATTAAATTTTATAAAAACGGTTAAATACCAATTACAATAATTAAAAATATTATTCAAAATCAAATTAAATTAAATAAGGTACATTTAGCATTATATTAACATATATGCATCTTCTCGCAAAACCGCGAACACTCATGTAATAACCATTGATTTTGGTAAGCGCCCTGCGAGGGCGGGCAGATTATTGCCACGATATGGTTCGTGGCTGCCATAAGTATGTCCTTGCGAAGGACATTGATTTTGGTAAGCGCCCTGCGAGGGCGGGCATATATAGCCACGATATGGTTCGTGGCTGCCATAAGTATGTCCTTGCGGAGGACATTAATTTTGGTAAGCGCCCTGCGAGGGCGGTTCACAGCATGCTGTGTGTGTGTCTGTCCCATGAACCAGAAGAACAACGCGATAGTACACTATAAGAAGTTTGCCCTTGCGAAAGGTAACAGTTTGTTGTTAGTTCAGGTTTTACTTGCGAGGCATTCCCAGTACTAGTATTTAATAACTGGCCAAAAAGTTTTTTACCAGGACAATTTTTTTTTTTTTAATGCAACTGTAATCTGTTCAGAATTAAACAAATGTGTGTTTGAAGGTAGAATCTTATTCAAAGTAGCAAGCATTAGAGGGTCTTTTACATTTTTATGAGTACCTATCCTCTTTTCGTATATTTATAGTTTCAGTCTACAACCTAATCACCACTGAAAATAAGACCTTTATGAGAGGCATCAGATGTTTGCGACCAACTAGTAAACTGCGCAGACAATTATTAAAAATATCTTTTTAGTTTTAAAATACCAAAACTTATTGGTTGTGCACCAATTTATCAATATTGGTGCTTAAGGCCTAGCTGGCTCTTTTAGTTTACTTTTAAAATCAAAAATCAAACTACACGGAATATTTAAATTGTTAACTGTTTTAGTCAGTATTGGTAACACTTGCGAGGTGCAACAATCGTTGTAAGATTTCCTCTAACGCCCGATAAAGCAGACACATTGTCGTTATCGTCATGAAAGGCGGGTAGGTACGATGACCATGCTTCTTTGAACGATGACGACTAACTCGAACTCAACCTTCGCCGATGCGGTCGGGATTGTTAGAAGGACTAGCTTTAGCCGCTTAGCTACAATTCATTTTTCTCATTATCTAATGTAAGCACTAATTTTTGGTTTCTTATCTAAAATAAAAAGAAAAAGTGCCTGGAGGGTAGATACCACGTATTAAACACAAAAAACACTTTTAAAAATACTATCTTTACTCGAATGCTTTCTTATCTTAAAAGAAAAGGTGTATCTACATCTCTGGCGGGTAAAATAAAAAGTTTGATATACCAGATAAGTTTAAATTATAAATTCAGCGAACGGTAACACCGTTAAGTTAAGAAACTATTCTAAGTACTCACGTGTATTGTAGAAACTCACGAGAACTGTGTTGCAGTTTAAATAAAAATAATTCTATTTCTTTGTCACTTGATCACTATGTAGTGCACAAGTTACGCCGACGGGAAATTTCACGCCAATGATGAACAAATGGGCACGGGTGTGAAATCTCCTGGTTCCCCCACCGCGCCACCTGGTGACGCCACTGAGTGGGATGAGCGAGAGAGACAGCGATATACCGGAAAAAAGAGAAGGAAAATACGACGGGAAACGGATATGCCTATCTCAATATTATAAGCTTCTAATGACGGTCAAGTGTTTAATAGTATTGTAGTTGGACTTTGTTTATTTGTGTTGTGTGTAGTGATGAAAGTAGTTACGAAGACGTACGTTGTAATTAGGTATTTGCGGTAAGTAGATATTGTAATAAGTTGAAATTACGTATTTAGAATAAGTAGATTTGCAAAGTAATCGGTAGAATTGTAAGATGTCGGCATTATTAGCTTTAGATTCTTCCCGGCTTTTATGATAATGTCTTAGCGCACTTTGTAAGAAAGAATAGACGAATAGCTTTAGAGTATAAGTAGTATTATTAGGACTTAGTCTATTAAGTTTTGTTTATTTTACATCATATCATCATTTCACCACAAACGGCTTTTATCAAAGCCACTTCTATTATGCTTGCAAGACACTGTTTCAATATCTCAGTGCTTACACGTATAGTAAAAGAGGACTGAAGATACATCTGCCTATACAAGACTGAAGCCAGGATGCCAATCACAGATTTTCGTTAAGGACTCAAGACTGCGTGCCCGCGCTCGGAGTAGGTAAGCATTTTTTTTTGTTACGGCTTACCTCTCTCATTATTTCACGCTTCGCCACTGCTATGTACCTCCTACTTTATTTTTGTTCTTACAAAATCAATAAATACGTTATTTGTCCTAAAAAGGTTGCAACGATAACTACACAGTACCTACCTACTTACTACAATTTACGTCGAAACTAGTGCTTACGTCATCGAACTTGCGAGATGTCACAACTCTGTTCTTACAAAATCAATAAATACTTTATTCTTCCTAAAAAAAGGTGGCAACGCTAACTACACAGTACCTAGCTACTTACTACAACTTACGTCGAAACTAGTGATTACGTCATCGAACTTGCGAGATGTCACAACCCTCAATAAACAGTTATCGTCGTCAAAGTCCAATTGTTATAAGTACCAATAAATAATGAAGTCGCAACGAAACAGTTCTCACACCGAACAAATTTGAATATACACACAACTATATAAAATTTACCACTTCCCAACTATAATATAGTATAATCGATGTTAAATATTGAAAGGCACGAGTTTTATATCGACGACGGCGACGTTATTTACAAATTCCAATCAATTTCACTAAAGGAGACGGTTGTAAACGAATGATTTACCGTCGCCATCACAAAGGCGGCATTAGTGGTGGCTTTGTGTGAATAAAGTCATTTTGTCAACCTCTGAGATCGGCGGCGTTTGAATATATTAAACTTTCCTAGTATCTCTAGCGCGGTTCTCACAGAGTTGTATGAGATTTTATTGTGCATCCAGAATGTTTTGATATCGGTGTAAAGTTGAGATTAAGGTCGTTCGTGTTGGTCGTTCGGAATGGCTTCGGTTGGCACGTTAACCGCCTTCCCGGTTGTCGTGTGATGGTAGTTGACAACCAGCGAGCGAATAAAAGCAAAAAGAAAGCCTTTAGTACAAAATCCATGGGGATCACAGTACCCGGCAACGTGCATGCTTTATGTAAACGTGCATGCTTTTAATCGCCTCTGTGGTCTAGTGGCTAAGCCACCGGTTTCAGACTCAGAGGTCCCGGGTTCGATTCCCAGCAGGGGGTACAACTTTGTGTGCTCGGTTTGGTTAGGCATGGCATCTCACCTGATGGTAAGTGACGATAAGGCCGAAGGTGGAAGCGCGCTTCACCCGGAATCCTCAACCACTGAGGAACTGGCTATCTTATCTCAAACTGTCGGAACACAATAATGCTAAACATCGTTGTTATGGCGACAGACTTAGATAAGATGGTGGTAGCTAGCCAGGCGGCTTAACAGCCAAAAAAACCGAGCACACAAAGATGAAGTATGTGCAGTCTTTAGTCCGTTAGTCGCCATTTACGACACCCAAGGGAAAAGAGGGTGTGGTAGTATTCTTTCACCGCTACGCGACAGGGTCACAGTTCCGCTGCTATCAACTTTGCCTATGTATTATTATTACCTATACATTTATTATAAAAGTGTTAAGAAATCGATTTAGATATAAATTAGATTAATTAGACAATTTAATTAGTAACACAAGCCCGGGATACTTTTAGTGGGTTGTTGTACATTCGCCACAAAGTTAGTTTGCCACGTTTGTAGAATAAGAATAGAATAGAATAATAGAATAGAATAGAATAACTCTTTATTGCATTAAATATGGTAGGAACAAGTTCTTACATCCATTTAGCATCTCATACTTAACCAAAAATTGGTATGCAAATATAGAGAGAGAGAATTATTAAAAATTACAATCAATAAAATAAAATAAAACAATAATCAAATGAAAAAAAAAAAAAACCATATTACATCAATTAAATGAAGTAAAATAACAAAACAACATAAAACAATAATCAATAAAAATTAAAGAAAATAATTAAAATTGTTATAATTAAAAAATAGTATTCAAATTTTGCACATAATAAATTCATTAACACTATAAAAACATTTCTTACTCATTAACTCATATAGGGAAGATTTGAATTTTTTGATGGGCATGTCTTTCATGTTATTCGGTAGCTTATTATACAATTTAATACAATTTAATAACTGTAACTCCATACATTAAAAGTAAATTCGCCACAGGTCTTCATAGTACATCATTTTTGCATGAAGTACCGGTAACAAGGAAAGTTCGTTTTGAGCGCTCAAAATGAAAGGTAGTTATTTTATTCCAAAATTATTGATGTTTTTACTACACTTATTGTTTGATTTTTCTGCTGTCTGTGTCGAAAATAAGTATGTTGTAATGTTGTTGTACAATCGCCACAAAGTTAGTTTGCCACAAAAAAGTATGTGTAAATTCGCCACACTCTTATTTTCGACATAGACAGCAGAAAAATCAAACAATAGGGGCCAATATAGCCGTTCGGTTTGATTTCTATGTTTTTTCGCTCGCTAGTATGGGACCATAGTGGTGGTTCGATCCCATCACTCGATGTGGTATTGTCGATTTGGCTTGAGTTTGATGATGATAATTCTTTTTTTGTAGTGTCGATAGTTGCAACAATACATCCAGGTGTTCCTTAGTAAATACCCACTCGTAAAAGTATATAGAGAGAAAAGATCTTGCTACTTTACTTACCGTTTCGTCCACAAATGAATCCACTCCCTCCAGCATAAGAACTACAAATTGTAGCCCAAAATTATTTTTATTTATAATTTATCTTGAACCATCTTAACATATTAATAAAACAAACAATAAACTTTTCTTAATTCACCCTTTGTTCCTCCACTTTGTTCCTTCTTAAAAGTTTTAATAGGATTAAGTAATCAGTCAATAACATGCATGCCCTAATTACAAAGCATCATTTATAAAACAATACAAATAACGTCCTATTCCTAAAGCTTTATAATAACAACATTTCTGCAAAAGCTTATCTGCGCACAGATTCAATAAACAAAGCGAAACAAGCTCGCACCGGATGTGTCGTAAATGGAGATTCTGCATAACAACCGGAAACGCATAATAACAATATTGATTACTACGATGACCGGCTAAATAGAAAATTGCGAAGCCTTCGTAGCTACACGGTAAGTAATGTTTCGTTGTGGGCATGTCAAGAATTGTAACCAACTAACTAACTATTCTAACTACTGGACAGCTAGTACTCACTCAAAATAATGTTAATTAATTTCTTATGTCAGTGACTGTAGGGTTTTAAATATGAAAATAAACATTATTAATAGACCCGACAGACGTTGTCCTGCCCAAATCACAAAGACAACTCAACTGACGCGTAAAAATAAATGTCGCAAAGAGGAACTGCAATAAGTTTTTAGTAGGGATGGGCCGAATGTGGTTTGAACCGATCACGAAATTCAGCCGAACATTCGGAAAAAATTCGGCCGAAATTAGGTTATTTTCATGACGCTTTCTCTATTTCAACTACAACACAGTTTAACTAGTTTACGCGCTACCTTCAATTCTTGGTATTGCATCCCGCCCGCAACCCAGCCGCGACCCGCGACAAATGCCCTCGTCCCCCGTCCCGGTCATTAGCAAATATGTTATCCACGCGACAATTGCGTTATTGTTAACATTATTATCTAAGTGATTTTAAGTGAATTAACGAGGTAAAGTAATATATATTTTTTCTTGTTGCAAATACAATGAGTGTAAGAAAAGATCAAGTGTTATTTCAATATTTTCTTGTAGCGAATGTTCGGCATTTGAACTGAATATCGGCCGAAGTTCGGTTCAAGCTGCCGAAATTCGGTTAAACCGAATGTGAAACGAATTTCAGCCCATCCCTAGTTTTTAGCAACCAATAAATTTTTAATACCTATATTTTACGACGTCTTTTTATGTATTCTTTCCCGTTTAAAGCATCCCTGAACTTTCACGAATATTTCAAGATCAAAATTAGCCATATCGGTTCGGTCGTTCTCGAGTTTTTGCGAGACAACCGAACAGAGATTTAAACACAAACCACCACTCCGCGTTGGGCCGGTGTGTGGTGGGTTGTGGACCAATCTCCTTGGATGTACGTTTGGGAAGGCCTATGTGCATAGCTGTGGGACGTTCATATTCAGTTCGCAATATTGCCACCAAATTCATGTGGACCACCACATGCATATCCAAATGTGTGAAGGCCAATACCCAGCAGTGGGACGTTTATATGCTGATGATGATGATGATTACCTAAAGTACCGCCATCATCTTCATCATCATAATTAGTCTATAAACATCCTATTTCTTCGTAATCTTTGATTATTTTCGTTAAAAAACGCTTAAATAAACTCAAAGTTAACGAAACGTTGAAAAAATGTCTACTTCAGGCGGGAATCGAACCCTCGTCCTCTGCAATCCGGGAAGCTGCGTTGACCACTTCGCCACTGCGATATTAGTTAGACCGACGAAAAATTTCAACGCTTTTGACTTTATGTTTTTATAGCAAGAGTGTCTTATCAAACCTCTTAGAATTAACATTCTTGAATGTAAATTTCTGCGCGGATCGCAGAGAACGCGGGTTCGATTCCCGCCGGAGGTAGAAATTTTTCGTCATCCTATTTCAATTCAAACAATATCAATACCATATAACTTGCAATTTCTAAGAATGGAACTGCATTGCACTGCAATTATAATGTAACATTTTTCATTTGTCAAATCAAATACATGCCACTACTTGGATGAGCCAAGCATCTGCTTAATAAAACTTCTATAAGTATCGTTGACAAACAATCTAACTCATCAAATCACGTTAACTGCGTAAATATACAGTAATCCGAATGAGCGAACGATGCACCAATTACCCAACCGCACGCAATAACCCGAAAAGCGAGCGAAATTATCAACTCACTTACTGTTAGCGGGGTAATGCGTGCACTGATGAACGAGGAAGTGTATCGTAGATTGCACCATTTACAATGGTAATGGCGGTAGCCACCTGTCTGCGCGGCGGCAATCTCGAGCGGTTCCATGCTTGTACTCAAATTGTTTCGCTAGTTCGCGGTCTAGAAATTGTAAGTCTTAGTACTTAGATAGTTTGGTTGGTAGTCTCGGTTTACATTGTAAACTAGATACTGTAAGTGATTAGTTTGTTAAGTTGTTTGCCCTTAATTTTTTTTTTAATATTTGACCAAGTTGTAATACAGCTTTTATACTCAGGGATACTTTAGCATTCTATTACTTTTTAAATTGCACCAGAAGTCTTAAAAAAACATAAATTTTTTTTGTCAAACTTCGCAACTTACACACCGTTAAAATTGTTTTGTTTTTCAATAGTATTGTCATTCTGGTTTTTCCATCGTCTTCTGCTGTTGATTGTACAACGTTTTCCAGTTTCAAAACTTTAAATAGTTATAGATGACATTAAGTCCCATTCGTTAGTTAAAGAAATTATACTGTCCGTGTGTCCATTAGCACTTCATTATGCCTCTTAACTCCATTCAACTAATCACGCTTAGAAAGGGAATAAAATAAATTTTTCTAAAGAACTGAATAGCAAGTTTCACACAGACGAGTAACTAAACTACCCAATTCTGTAGCGATTTCCATACAAATCTGGTGCATTAACACTCTTTCGGAATCTGTTTTAACGATACGGTCCGTACTGACGATTTATAAAACAACTTTTGTTTAACGTTATTAATGTGATAAGACCGTTAATCCTCAAAATATAAAATCGTACGAAGGGTTTGCCCTTCTGTTTTCTTCTGTAGTTTTTAAGGAAAAACTGTTTTCCTTAGTTTTTATATGTTTACCAGGTTTAAAGTTGTTTTCAAAATTCTTGAGTTACTGAGTGATGTTACGAGTAACTTGATGAAGGCAAGTAAGTTAGTAAGTAAATGTAGCTTGTCCCACTACAGGGCAAAGGCAATACATAACATATAATCACGACTATTATCCCCGAAGGGTTAGTCAGAGACTAGGCAATAAGTACCGCAAAAACATGTCTTCTGCCATAGTCCTCTTTTCATCAAAAAGCGACTGCACGTGTGCTCAGCGTGGCAGGTGGTGATCCTATCGCCGCTCTATACTGTTAGATGATGTATGTGCAGTGTTTAGTCACCTATTACGACAGCCAAGAGAAGAGAGGGGGTGGTAGTATTCTTTCACCGCTACGCGACACGGAAACTGGCAAAAGCTTCCATCATCGGATTCAAGTCATCGCCATAATTGATGAGTATTGTCTCAAGCCAACGCGCTCATCACCACCCTCGCTAAATGCGTGTTGGTGATCAGTGATCACAAGCCCGGGCTGTGCATAGAAAAATACGAAACACACTGCCCGACCTGGAATTTGAACCCGGGCGTTCAGATATAAAGCCATAAGCCTCGGTGGCCACTTGGCCACCGAGGCGTTAAAATTTGGTAATAAGTATAATGATTACAATAAAAAAATGTGTGCGGTCGTTTTTTTCGCGGGATTTTATCAGCACAAGTTCTCCCGGACTTACGGAATAAATTACAACAATATGGAATCTTGAACGTCCAGACATTATTTAACAGTCAAGATAGCTCATATTTTGAGTGACTCGTATAGCTACAAAAACTTTAAATTAATATTTTTTATTGAAATCTATTTCATCCGTCTTCACCCAGTCGTAATTATTCAGTTTACGTTACGTTAACGACAACAGCGTTCGGGAAGCTCTATTATCTCTGGTCGATTCTTCTTCTGCTTTTTTTTGTCGGACTCGAAACGCCAAAGCGGCGGCCCTTTGCGCCCACGCATGTCAACTGACAGTTGTCTTTTTTCCCGCTTTGCTTCTTTGGTTTTTGTTTTTTTTATGCCGTGGACGCTAACAATCATACAGGTGACTCAATTGTCTTGGACGCAACGAGTTCCGATTAAGTATGGCTGTTATAATAATTGTTATTTCAAATTCGAGGTTTGCATAAAGTGTTTAAAGGTCATTTCGTTTTGTTTTCGGTCTTACAATTCAATCAATTGAATGATTGTAAATAGGTACATGAAAAAGTAGTTTAAAAAGTGTTCGGATTAAATGAGTATATGATATAATTTGTTGGCTCAATGTCTTCAAATTGAGTGTAATTGTTATTAAAGAATCAAATATGACAATATTATTATTCAAATTCGAAATTCGAGACCTTAATCAAAATTTTGTTATAAAGTGTTAATTGAAATCTAATCTAAGTATTTTCTATTTTCTGAACCAATGTTTAATTATGTGACAACAGGTGATTTTTTTTAATTCGCTATTATATTACAAAATGACGTAACCGAATCAATACTAAAACACAAAACGATGATATTATGTCATCATATTTTAGCACCAACTTACAACGGATATTTTCTCAAGCGACAGTTATTTACCGAGTAATTACTGTCAAGATGATTTAGAAACCAATAAAGTTATTTACGAATATCGACTACCTTTCTACTTTAGGATTCCAATTAACTTTAATTTTTATTCTATTCCAATAAAATAAAAATAAACGGTAGGCTCTCAAGTAGCTGCCGTTTTATGGTAGGTTATTAATTTTTAAAAATAGAAGACACTTTTATAATGTTAACCTCCTTCGAATTTAGCGCTATGATTTACGAGAGCAAGTGTTTTCTTCTTAATTTAAAGTATCACCACATCTTACGTCAAACATATTTTTTTTAATTAGTCCGAACTCCTTGATAAATAAATCAACACCGGCCAATGGTAGAATGTTGACAAGTGAGATGAAGTCATAAAAAGAACAAGCGCGGAGTTACGGTTAAAATATCTGTATTTTTAAGCAGATGAGACATTTTACGAGTAATAAAAGCTGAGTGTGAAGATCCAAGATCCCTCTCCCACGCGTTCGATGGCCATCTTTAAAACAATAGTGTAGAGTAACATGTGACATTTGACAGGTGGTTAGATAAAACTGTTATGCGCAGTTGTGAATATCGAATTTAGATACTTAAGCTCTTTGTTATATGAATCGTGTGGGTTGGACGATTTTATCTATGTTGAATGCGAAGTGTGCTAACTAAACTAGCATGAATTGTACGCAATGATGTCAATACTAATCGACATTTCGGTATTATTGCATTATTGTAGTTATTTATGGTAGTTACGTAAATTGTATTAGTATTAAATAATAAACAATATCAATTAATCTTGTTGGTCGCTATTGTTAATGAAAATTAATTGCCATTTAGTTATTTAACTACACGGCCGTTTGTCTCTTCATAATTTAATAAATAAGAGAGCAGTCGACCGTAGTCAATGTTGTGACAAAGAAATTGTGCATTTTATTTAATAGGTACTTATTTTGTAAAATTTAATTAACGAAACTAATTAATAGGACACCCACAAAAACACTGGGAGATTAACGCACCGCCTATTGCGGGTTGACGGGTTTTGACATCTTTGACATAAAACCGGAAACAACGGTTTAACCTACATAGGTATGGCAGCATAATATACTGCACCAGAGTAGCTTATTTTTTTTAATGTGCTTACCCATCTGCCAACTCTGCGTTGCAATACTTATAACTTGCAAAACACTATTACAAACACGCTCCTTGCATGGAAAATCTTAAAGGAGTAGAAAACGAAACTCTTCTGCCCAAAAAAAGAACACAAACTATTTAGATACTTTATACCTCAATTTAAAAACCGCCTAAGCCAGTGCAGATTAGACTCTATAACTAACGAGGTAAGTCTATAATCTCGTAATAAACTACTTCCATAGACAAGTGGGGAGACGACAGGTGCGCGCATTACGATGATTGAACCATTGTTTCCCACGGCCATAGACAATCGGAAAGAGACAATCATCCAGATTACCAGCTTTTGTAGGATATTGCAGTTGATAGATGGAAGCGGCTACTACAAAGCTAATCTGCTTATTTGGAAGAGATTAAATGATTTATGTGTTTACATTATCATCATCAGCCTAAACGTCCCACTGCTTGGCACAAGGCAACCTATATCCCATAACCCACCAGGCTGGCCCAATGTGGGTTGATGGGTTACATTCACATGAGTTTGAAGCAACTTTTAGCAGCCAGCTTGAATGTCGTATGGAAACGAAACTGAGCAAACACATTAGGGTAATGTCACAGTGTGAAATCTACACAATAACACACATATATAATCACGACAATTATCCCCGAAGGGTTAGTCAGAGACTAGGCAATGACGACTGCAAAAGCAGTTCTCTGCTATAGTCCAATTTTCACCAAATAGCGACTGGTTAGCTCAGCGTGACACGTGGTGAGCCCATCGCCGCTCTATGCTCTTGGATGTATGTGTAGTCTTTAGTCCGGTAGTCGCCTTCTATTAATTAGCCGTTACCAGCACAGCATTAGCGTAATGTCCACAGTGTGAAATCGTACGGTCGCATGCTGCACAAAAAGATTAAAAAAACATTAATTAAACGTGAAAACGGGGAATTTGTCGGCTCAAATGTTTATATACAACAAATGATGCGTACGTCCATTCTCTATTGTGATATTAATTGTTGTGGGACGCCCTACTGCGCGTAAATATGGTGTCAGTCAGCTGTCTGCTGGTGATGGACGAACTGTGCTTAAGCGGTGCATACTACTCTCTAGTGTATGGCCGACCTTAGTAGCTTAGCACTTCGGTACAGTAAGCCTTACAAATAGCTTAATTTTAAGATTATGCTGTTGATCTTTCTTAATAAAAAAAACAGGTACTTCTGAGGCCGACTGCTGTACTTTACCTTAGAATGCAAAGTTTCTAGAAAATAGGCTTATTGGTTTTTGAAAATTTGAAGTTTGTATGGGAAACCGAAATTTGTAAAACCTTATAATGTGCTGAAAACCCCCAAATGCGCAGCGCAATAAACATATTACAGCACTATAAGTACTTAGACTTGTAGTTGTATGAGAGTATGCTTCATTGTTCTGTGAAGTTTATATTAGTACATTTATAAAAAAAAACTATTATTATAGTTTTCAATTAGGAAAAAGACAGTCAACACTTATAGTTTTTACAATTTAATCAAAACGAAATTTTTCTCATGTGATTTTGTGATTATGTGTACTCCCGTCCTTTTGGAAATCTGTCTTTTTGAGAATCTCTATTTTTGAGAATCTGTCCTTATGAGAATAAACCACACTTCAATGGCTTCTCTGAAAATCAGCTTTGGAATCAGCAGCGGGCTCCTATTAAATTTGTTTTAACAATGTTATTAGTATTAAGTTTACAAACTAAGCCTAATTATGTGACATCGAATAAATATTTTAAGTTTGAGTTTTTCACACCGACAACCAACTGACACAATAAATAAGCAACATTTCGAATGATTCCAACGATAAACTCCGATGGCTATGTACACACGATATTTTCCTTATTGTTGGTGATACAATGGCCCATTACGAAGGAATATTGCAACTTAATGCGCGCAGAGCAAGCAAAGATAATTTATGTTTACAATGGGCCAAGTCACGATCCGTAAGTGTTACGTGTTGTGTGAAGCTTTTATTCCCGGCTGTTGTACCACTCGTATGACAGCTGATGTGGAAGCTGTGCGTTTAAGATCATCTTTTGCCAAGAGCTCAGATGTCGTATTATCAGACAATAGCAATTTAATTTTTACCAACCCCTAGTAGTCTTAGTGGCAGACAAGAGGCTAAACATCTATCTGTATATGTTTCTACTCCGCCGTCTAAGTATGTGTAAATTCGCCACAGTTCTATTTTTATCAAGTGAATTCGCCACACTCCTATTTTCGATACAGACAGCAGAAAAATCAAACAATAAGTGAAGTAGAAACATCAATAGTTTTAGAATAAAATAACTACCTTTCATTTCGAGCACTCAAAACGAACTTTCCTTGCTACCGGTAATTTATGTAAAAATGATGTACTATGAAGACTTGTGGCGAATTTACAATATCCCTTACCTACCTGTGGCTAATTTACTTTCAATGGAGTTACAAAAACGTGGCAAACTAACTTTGTGGCGAATGTACAACAACCCGAGGACTCTTCACTTATTTACCACTCTTTGTGTTCTTGTGCTAGCCTAGCTAGTTAGTAACAACATTCAAGTTAGTAAGGAAATGACAATTGTCTTTTCTTATGTTTGTTTTATAACCTATATTATTATTTGTGTTATTAAATTGACCGTGTCGCGTGGCGGCGAAAGAATACCTACTATTACCACCCGTTCTCTTCCCTTGGGTGTCGTAAAAGGCGACTAACGGTCTAAAGACTGCACTTAAGTACATGCAACAGCATAGAGCGGCGATGGGCTTACCACTACCACATGTCACGCTGAGCACATTTGCAGTCGCTATTTGGTGAAAAGTGGACTATGGTAGTGGACTGCTTTTGCTGTCCTCATTGCCTAGTCTTTATAGTCAATAGTCAATAGTCAATAGTCAAAATATGTAATCCTACGGGGATAATAGTCGTGATTGTATGTGGTTATTATAGTTAATTAGTGGAGATAGTCGTGTATCGTACGTATGTAATAAAAATGTATCTCTCTCCCTCTTTCTATCACTCTCAAATGTACCTGTTCTTCCTAAGCCCTAGAAAGATAACCATGTTACAAATTAAGTTAAATATAACCATACGCTGTATAGGCGCTAGCTTCTCAATTAAATAATTATATTTTAAAATAATTTATAAAAAATTTTCTTGCTTAAAAATGTAAAAATTACGATAAAACTAAAAGAGAAAAATATTTAATACTCAAAAATTCTGGATTTTTAAACACTATTCTTTCACATACAAACTTTGTATTGACGATTTCACAACAAGAATTTTTTTTTTGCCAAATGGGAGTTAACAAGTGATGCCCCGCACATACATTGGGCAATTCATGAAGTATTACTTAAAATTACTTTTTTTTTAAATAAATTGGCATTGTTCTACTTCAAATTATAGGCATACTTACGCATACCTTTTTATACCCGACGTTCGACCGTGTTGCACCGGTCGTGGTCAGGGGCGGACTACCACGACCGGTGCATTTCGGTCGAAACGTCGGGTATAAAAAGTTAAAAAGGTAGGCGTAGTATGCCTATAATATGAAGTTAGCGTTAATCCCCATCTAAATGTGTATTTTTAATGGAACGCGAAAGTTTAAAAGTGTATATTGTTCTACTTCTAAGAAAAAGTATTCTCGATTCCATTTATGCGTTTCTGTCTCTGGCAGTTTTCAGCAATCTGTATCTTATTTATTCTAAACAACTGTTTTTAACAATTGAAACATTTGATCAATAATCTTAGTTAGCTGAACAACGTTATAAGTAAACAGCAAACAGCATTAGAAACGTTCAAATCGTAATTCTACTAAGACCATTAGTCTTGCCACGCATGTTCGAAGAATTCTAATAGATAGGTTATGTACGTTTTCATATAGTTAGATATATACTCGTATATACATATAATCACGACTATTATCCCCGAAGCGTTAGTCAGAGACTGGACAATGAGTCTGCCATAGTCCACTTTTCACAAATAAATAGCTACTGCACATGTGCTCAGCGTGACAGGTGGTGAGCCCATCACCATGTTGTTGGATTATGTGCAGTCTTTAGTCCGTTAGTCGCCTTTTACGACACCCAAGGGAGAGAGGGGGTGGTAGTATTCTTTCACCGCCACGCGACACGGTTATAGATAGAGATAGATATACTAAATATCGTACTTAGTGTTGGACAAAAAAAATCAATCGACTAAAGCGTCCTTAATTTCACCGTAACATATTGCTGGTCTAGTTGCCGAAGTTTGACAGTTTGTGTTTTTGTTGTGGTAAAATACTTTATTGTAAGTAATTTTATTAAAAAAGCCATTGTGAAGAATTGAGTATATTCCTATTGTTAAACCAAGATAGGCTGAAAATCTGAAACGAAAAAAGCACTCGATTACTTTTTCAGGTTTGTTTTTTTATTATTTTACTTTATTGCTAAAGAACAGTCTACACTAACTTAAAACAAAAAAAAAACAGTAGTAAAAAATGATAAGTTAATGCCATGTGTATTCAACAAGCAACACCTGATGTTAAGTGGAAACGAAGTCCATTAATGCGAAGACAACTATTAAAGCAGAAGTTTATAAATTAGATAAATTTATGATAAAAATTCACACTTCGCGTACCCGTGACCCATAATTTAAATGAGGAAGCAAGAGTCTTCATAAACTTCAAAAGTGACTTTCAATCCTATCGTGCATAGATGGTAATTACCCGGGCGGACTTCAAACTTGTCTTACTACATCTCTACGTGACAGTTCTACGGTCTGCGGGATGGGGGACGAAAGGTAGCGGGGGCGGGAAAGAAGTGCGCGCGGGGCCGCGTAGTAGGAACGTCAGTTATGTGCAGATGTCACTCCTAACCTATACCAACCTTCGGACATCTTTTTGACCCTTTAGCGGACATTATCTCAATTGTATAAAGTTCAATATTATGGTGTCAATATATTACACAGCCCTTTGAAGGGTTACGTACGAATTTGCCAGCTATACGGACATTGCTTCAACACCACAAGTCATATCCATCATGTTCTAACATCCCGGTAGCTTAAGCGTTTCTTCGCTAAGTCAGTCGACAATCAACCTAGGTTTTGCAAGAAACCTATGTGGCTTCATACCCTTATAAGGGTGGCACCGAGACCGTCTAAAAACTGGTAAGCGGCTACCTGCCTTAGCCGCTCCGATTGTGAGCCAACTGTCCGCCGCAACGCGAGCTGCTTGGTATTCTTAGAGCTCGTAATTAGTTTTAGAACGTACAGTCAGGTGCAAAACTCAAGTTCTGTACACCTGACGTGAGACAATAAAATTATGAATTATGAAACTCAAAGGATCCCAGCACGTTTGGCAATAATAAAAAGCACCAATATTTTTTGAAAATTTATATTTAACAATAATAATTACACTTTTAAGTTTACACTTTTTAAATTACATAAAAATATTTGAAAGTGCTTTAACGCTCTCTGTCTTTTGTCTCGCTGTCTTTTCTTAGCTTTGGTCCCATATGGTGGTGGGGTCAACATACAAAGTATTTTTATTTTGACAATTATCTAGTGTAATAATAATAATAATAATAATAAACTCTCCTACACTCACACCAATTATCTAGCCCAAGAGAAGCTTCGTTATGAAACTCGTTAAATGGTTACTAGACAACGGATAAACATACATAAAATACTTAAATACATACTTGTTATACATAGAAAACACCCAGACCCGAGACAATTTAGAATAACAATCATTTCTAAATTGACCCGACCGGGGATCGAACCCGGAACCCCAGAGATGGCGACACCATGAAAACCGGTGTACAAACCACTCAACCAAGGAGGTCGTCAGTGTAGTTGGCATCTTCAGAAAAGTGAAGTATAATCTATATACTGTCACACTGTCATCACTGAAATAAAGTCATCTTGCCAAATGCCGTCACGAACCTATGCGTAAAAATCCTATAATCAGTGAATTATAAAAAAATAAGTTTAAAGTTTACCTCACTTGTGCTCACTTTTGGTGATCTCTGTACGTATAATAAGAAGCTAATAAGATTGTCTATAAGATCCCACTCGATTGAGGTTTCTCTCATCAATAATGGAAGGGAATCAATTATTTTTCATCTTTATTAGGAAGTATATCTGTTGGAATTGGTTTTATTTATATCTTCTTGAAAAACAAAGAGAAAATTATAGGGAGAACACAATACATAATTTTGTTTAAAAAAATCTAAGAGTTAAATTTAAAAAGTTAAAACCCAGATTGTACATACATTACATTGCACTGAGAAAAACCGGCAAGAAACTCAGCAAGGGCCTGTCTTTTCTCCCTATCTTTTACTGCGTCAAATAAAAATTGGAAAATGCCCTCTCTAATTATCATGGAAGAACACTTTCTATTACAAGGTATATAAGTTAAACACTGTGTATGCTTAATAATAATTTAATACAAGAGTATAAAGATAACGGTACAATTTGTTCTAGAAATTCTAAAGACTGTGTCGATACCTGTTTTATTGGCATGTCTTCCGATATTTTTATGTTAATGTATATAAAATGAGATAACAAAATTCGTTTCTCAGCAATTTATAGTGACATAGTGGACACTGCAAATGCAAAATATACAAGATATTCTTTTTCATACTATTATATATTATATTTGATATTTGTAAAGGCATTAATGTCATCGAAACTATGTATTGGCAGATGTTACAAGCGTGTCACAGGTTCGGTTCCCACGGCTCTTTTTCATTGTAAGGACAATAATTTGGACAAAATGTTATTATTAGTTAAATTTATAGTAGTTTTAACCTATGCCTACCGTACACAAAGTCGCGGGTTTTAATCCCGCGAGAGGTAAATGTCAATCTTCTAATAAATAAAAATGTATGGGTCTAACTCAAGAAAAATCTGTTCAGGTACCTGTTTATTTGTTTGCACCTGATTCTGTTTATTTGACATCAAAGCACAGAATCACAGAAGCACATAATGACAATCAAGAAATATTTTGACTAAGTAGGTATCTTTCCAGACAATAGAAATATTACTAGGTAAGTAATATTTACACAAAATATTTTATTATATAGTCATTCTTGAGGTATCTAGGTATTCATTTTTCTAACGTTTGGTTATCTTCAAAAGTATATTAATTCAGTTTCGACAATATTCTAATTGCTCATTATCAATTTAATGTTAACCCTTGCAAGTGATAAGAGTTCTTAAAAAAAAATTAACAAAATATTGTTTCACCGGTCCCGATCGGTGCTTTACAAAACAAAACGTCTTAAGCCTTAACGAATGACGGTTGCAGCGAGTTACGACCGCGTTGTAAGATATTATTTTACGACCACAATAAAATAACGATCCCAAAATGATATTCAACTTGAATTACGATACATTGTTCGCAATTAAAACGGAGATAAGTTTAGTGTTGTACTGCATCGTCATTAGCCGATAAACATCCTACTGCTGGACTCAGACCTTCCCAAATAGACATACGCATGGGACGATTTGGTTATACCCATTACGTTGACTCAGTACTTGTTAGTAAAGCTAACTGTGTCGCGTTGCGGTGAAATAATACTACCACCCCCTCTCTTCCCTTGTGAGTCGTAAAATAAAATAAAAATAAGTAAATTCTTTATTGAATAACTAATTTTACAATATTTTAACTTAATGCTAAACATATAGGTAATAAAATCAAAATATTCATGTGCCTGGACTAGGATTTTCCTGTTTTCCAGGCAAAGAGAAAGATTAAGATAATTCTATGCAAAATATATTCTTAGTTGCCAAATAAATTACAAGACAATATTCGTTAGAAATTAACTAAAACTACTTAAAAGACGACTAACTGACTAAAGTCTGCACGTAGTACATCCAACAGCATAGAGCGGCGGCGATGGGCTTACCACCTGTCACGCTGAGTACTTGTGCAGTCTCTATTTGGTGAAAAGTGGACTATGGTAGAGGATTGCTTTTGCTGTTCTCATTACCTAGTCATTGACTAACCCCTTGGGGATTAGTTGTTATTATATGTATGTAGTGCAGGTTAGTTGGGTTTAATGACTGGAATTATACGACACTAACTGAAACCAACGGCTTCACGTTCTTTCTGCAGCTATATCTTTACAGAATAATATTCTTCATCTTATTGTGGGTTAGTAATTTGGTTTTAACAACAATTTATTTTTAGGCATTATTAATTATTTACTTAAATAGTTATTAATATTAAGGATTATTCTAAATTTACCTGGCTAGGTCTTCTAACAACACTGTTAGTTCATAATTCCGGGATAAATATGCTATCACCTAATCATCATTTAGGTGATAGCATAGTTATCCCCTCAAAAGTTATCCCATAACACACCGTCATCTATTTCCATTTAAAAGATAAAACATTTTATATGAATAAAACAGAGCGCAACCTAAATAAACAAATGATAAACACTGGCTACCTGCCAGCAGTAACATTGGAAATTCAATGTTTGATAAAAAAATGAAAAAAAAAAACAAAAGCTGAAAATGAGTGGTTCGCGTGCCGCCCCTCGCGTTCCGTTTCGCACGGAAGGTGCATTCGACTTTTTGCGTTCGATAATCGAACTGGTTAATTGAAATCTCCTCGATAACATTCCGGGCGAGTGTCATATTTTCGTCTGACAGGTTGTTTTGTTTAGTTGAAACAAAAAGGTAACGTTAGGATTTCTCTTTGGATTACTTTTGTTTGTGGTTTTGCAAGATTTTAATTTAATGTTAACACGCGCTTTAAAATGAGTAAAATAATTAATAATTTTAGAAAAATATACTTACGGAAAAACATTCTTGATTAATATTCAAATATATAAACATATTTGAAGGGACTTAAAAAATTGCAATGGAAATTACTAGTTGAAGAAAATGTTGTAGAGCAAAGACTAGTTTTCACCGTACTTCAACGACTACGCCACTAACAAATGGCTTAGTTGGAAGATAGCGACACAATATGAAAGGTCGTGACGTCTTTTTTCAAGTACAACTTTAATTTTATTAGTAATATAGCTATAAAAATGTGAAATAATATTGTTTAATAAATTTATATAAATCATAGTAACTTTACAACATACTTACCCTGCCTCAGTGTGACAACAACATGTTTAAGTATTTTAATGTATAAGTAGTAATATTATAATAACATTGTGTCTCATGTAGGTACGCTTTTATGTAACGAGACGCATGGAATAGTGAACGACAGCATAATATAGTGATTATGTTTATTATAATGTACACTTAATAGTTTTATTATACAAGTAACTCCTATTGTATTTGCTTTACAAATGGCACCTATTATATTAAGACACGTTTTGAAAATAAAACTAATCCTGAATTACTAGAATCCTTATACCTGATAATGTAACGATAAGAATGCAGGTGTGTATTTCGCATGAATCTTTTATATGTTTTTAAGTCTTATGTAATTTATTAAGTAAAACATTATATTAAAATAAAGTAATATTATAAAATAAGGTAAAGTATAGCGTTTATTGTCAGGATAAGGCTTGTATGAAATAAAGTTTTTGGAAATTCACGCACGGGTCACGGTCCGCTAGTACCTAATTAATATAATATTTCTAACACTAAAAAATTATCTTACTCAATTATCTTTATAATATGACTCGAGTATATGTTTTTGTATGTCACTCAGATATTGCTCTCACCGCGAATCGAACAGGACTTTTCATAGTAAAGGCAGGGTCACTGACATCACCAACTCATATACTCATAGGTTGTATAAAAAGTTTCATGTCTATCCAATTTTTCACACACACCACAAGGATTGTAATTACTTCAGTAAACAACTACAACTTGAGTACAAAACAACCTAAATGTTAAATCATTATCACAATCATCATAAAAAGAAGTTCTGAACATGATGAGGACTCTTTCATGACTATCCAATAAAAGCAGTTATGTTATTTTAAATGATCACGACTATTATCCCCGAAGGGTTAGTCAGAGACTAGGCAATTGAGGACCGCGAAAGCAGTCCTCTGCCACAGTCCAGTTTTCACCAAATAGCGACTGCACATGTGCTCAGCATGACAGGTGGTGAGTCCATCGCCACTCTATGCTGTTGGACGTATGTGCAGTTTTTACCTGACTGTGCCAGAAGGAGGGTTATGTTTTTTCATAATATCGAATAATAAAATATCAAGACCTTAAAGCCCGTATCATACAAAAGACTTCAACGCTTCAACAAAAGTTATTCGTTATTTTAGATTCTTGTTTATTTTGTAGATTTCTTCACATTACATTCAATTTGAAAGTGATGTGTAACTCTTGGAATGTGCTTTCTTTCATTGCTTTGTAATTTTCATTAAAATATTTTGTCAAATATATTTTTTATAAAGAGGTTGAAATGTCGATGAAACCTTTACACAAGTTGTGCAAACCTTTTGCGCTAATTTATTATCAATTAGGATTTATAAGCAAAATAAAGATCCCACAAACTTTAGTTCATACCGTTTATTTAGGTTATAATCATGGAAATGAAAACTCCTTTTTATTAAATAAATCGCGTTTAAGATCTACACATTATTATTTAATTTTATCACGACGTCACGAACTTTTTACCGGGGTCGGGTAATAATATTAATTATAAAAATAATATGTAGGTATTAAGCGAGAATTAGATTAACTTGCAAGAAAATTAAATTGTGATAATATTAAACTTAACTATTAAAGTTATTAATGTTAATTTAGTTTAGAGTTTTCATAAAAGCTAAAGCGGATGTAGTTTTTACGGCTGTTATAAAGTATTTAATTTTAATGTGTAGTATGTATTGTTAACTGTAGAAAACAACATACATACATTCATACATACCTACACACATAAAATCACGACTATTATCCCCGAAGGGTTAGTCAGAGACTAGCCAATGAGGACTGCAATAGCAGTCCTCTGCCATAGTCCACTTTTCACCAAATAATAACTGCACAAGTGCTCAGCGTAACAGGTGGTGTTAGTCCGTTAGTCGCCTTTTACGACATCCAAGAGAAGAGATGAGTTGGTAGTATTCCTAAATGAGCCGGCACTACACATAACCATAGTTTGTAAAACAAATTATGTTTTTTTTTACAATAATTGTCGCACTCAATTTCTAGAGACAATTTCTATTTTGCATGCATTACGAGAGTGCATTCGAAGCCTATTTCTGGCCCGCATAGCGGGAAGGCATGCATCGCTGGCTATTCGACAGGTTGTAACAAAAGCCTTTTAGTATAACCTAGAGCTAGGACTGCCCGCCAGTCATTAGACTCCCACGGGTAGAGCCTACAAAATCTCAGCGTTTCACTAGCTCTAAGCATATTTGAGCGTTATGCTGTCAACTGCCGTAAAGTCAGATATATACCTAATAGTCATTCAACTGTTAGTGGGTTTTTTCACAAACGAGAGGTATTATTAACGTAAAAAACATAAAATATTTTAAATCTTAGTGCTGGTTTGACTAATTCTTTATAATGCATCAGATGGTATCCTTGTATGGTATGTAACTAGTTTTAACGTCATAAATATGTAACGCAACGTAATGAAATATAAAATTTTTGTTTTTTAATATTTTTTTTCTTTGATTAGGGAGAAAAGTTAGGAATAGACTATCTGACACAATAGTTGAAACCGGCTTTCGGCTATCTATTAAGAATAAAAGTCATATCAATTTAAATTTTCTTCTTTACATGCAAAGAAAAAAACAATATAAACAATATAAACAATAACCAAGACGCAAGTTCATAATTTGTAATTAAAAGACGATACAAACATAATTAGGTACAAATTAAACGAAGATCCTTTATTGAACGGCCTGGTATAAAACGAAATAATATGAAAACGTTCAACGTTATTTTAGAAGCATAAGTTTAATTTGTTTTTTTAAACTACCGTTTTTTTATTTGCATTGTAATACGGGTTGATGACACCATGAAACCTGTTGATCTGAAAGTAGGAATCATCAGGATCATTGCAAATGGATAGCTGTGGTCTGTCTGTATGTGAGAATATCATCCACTAGGTTTTTTCCTATTAGATTACACTATTTAGTCTCGATTCAATATGTCGACCCCGCTGTAACAGCTTTTCATTAAATTTTTAAACTTTAATGTAGATGAACCGTGAAACGTGTTGCTTAGCGGTGAAAGATTACTACCACCGCCTTCTTCCTTTGGGTGTCGTAAAAAGCGACTAACGGACTGAAGACTGCGCATACAACCAACAGCATAGAGCGGCGATGGGTTAACCACCAGTAACGCTAAGCTCATGTGCAGTCGCTATTTAGTGAAGAGCTTTTGCTGTCCTCATTGCCTAGTCTCCGACTAACCCTTCGGGGATAATAGTCGTGACTGTACGTATGTATTGTATAAATTTAAATGTAGAGGAACCTATCAACCCCCAGCTTGGTAGGTTATCTCCCCATGTGCTAATGTGCATGTGGGAAGTCCAGTAGGACGCTTAAAAGCTGATGATACATGTGGTTTAATTAAAGTATACTGAATAAAGAGAACTTCATCATCATCATGTTAATTTTTTGACATAACTAAATAATTTTTTGTCTCTTTGCATTTCAGTGGCCATAGATTATTAATTTGAGACTCGTAAAACCAGACACGATTAAAAATCAATTGTTTCGTGACCGCTGGCGGTCTTATGATCCTTGACTTACATCAATAAAAGTGTTAACTTATTTAATAACTAAATTTGTTTTTAGTTGACATTTTCTTAAGGAATGTAATCATACTTTAATATTTGTTAGTAACTATTATTGTTATTCGCTGAACTATTGTTGATTACAAGTATTTAGTTTCTTAGAAGTGCGTAAAAATGGTAAACAACTCTTTTTTTGTAAAAGTTATTACTATTTTGAGTGGTATTAGTGTGTTTTTGCTATTGAATGTACTATTAACAGGACTGTCGTATAGCAGAAAACATATTAAAACGGAAGCCTTTTGTAATAAAAATTGTATTAAGTAGATAGTAAACTTAATTGTAACTTGAATAGATAGTAAACTTAATAAGATGCTTTGAACTTTCTAAGTAATTAACGTTTTACTGTGCTTTGTTTTTCTTATAGGAATTTTATTTGTGCTGCCTTAAATGAACAATAATTGAGCAATGACCTCATTGCTATATAAATGTTGTTAATTACTTAATTGACGTATAAAAATAGCTTAACTAAATCGCAAATAAGTATATGCGCCATTTAAAAAATGCCGGTCAAGTATCCTGTCATGTAATAAGCTAAAATAGAAACTTCTCTTTAAGAGCTATGTAATGTTATCTTCCAGACTTGCACCTACCTTAAAGTCGAAGAAACAACCGCTGTTACTTCCACATTACTCTTCATTAAGTCAATTAGGTAGCCACAATTCACACAGCATCGCACATACAAATACTGTATTTACTTGCACAACTAAAAAAAATTGCACCTCTTAAAATTCAATCAACAGTGCATAGTCTGTCCACACGAAGTTCCATAACACTTTCATCTACATAATAAAAGTCTGATAGATCACTTACTATAACGATAACATACACTTGTCATACGTAGAAGGAGCGTGTTGATAATCCCGCGCGTGCGTACTACCTGCGGCAAGGCTTGCGTAGATACAACTGAAATCACCTTGCAAGGCCCACTATACCTGTCTCCATCTAAACCTGTTCCTGTCCCGCTCTAGCGGGCATTGTGCTGGACCAAGAGACTGGTGTACGGCTTAACAATAAATTGCGTATAGAAATCTAATCAGTTTAATAGATGTGTGATTTTTTTTTGGAAAATCTAACCGCTCTTAATTGCGACGCGATCGCAACTTTGACTGAAGGAAATGTGGTGCCTGCGGGAGGCTTCGGCGCCTTGGAGTTATGGTTATGAGCCAGTAAATACGAACTTACATAATGATGTGGAGTGAACTCATTAAGGAAACGCTAAGTACTCGTTGACGGCGAGGTGTTTGTATGAGATATATGTAATATGTTAAGAACCTCTTCGTTTTTGAAGTTGGTTAGAAACTTTTAAGTAGTACCTATAATTAAATATGAACAGTTACACAATTCCACTCTTAACAACTATTTTTTTACATGTATTCAATTAAACTAATGCAACAGTATTAAATATAGATTTGCATAACTTATTACTACTAGAGCTGTTTTTCTGAATTAAACCGCAGCATCTCTCTGTTGTTTGCAACGGATAGCGCGTTCGGCTAGCAATCTTGCCCGCTAAACAACTTTCGCAATGCCGGGTCGCTGGATGGGTGACCAAATTAAAAACATCTCAAGCTCTTCTGTGATTTGGAAGACACGTTAAGCCGTTAGGCCCGGTTGTTGTCGTAAGATGACAGTCGTTAAAACGCACCGACCCGCATTGGGCCAGCTTGGTGGGTAATGGCCCATTATCTGTGTGCCCAGAAGTGGGACTTTTAAAGTCTGATGATGATGATCTCACTGTTCGGGTATCATTTGAAAATAACTTTTTTTTTACATTTTAAACTTTTATGGTAACTACATTTATTTTTATATCGGGGACTTAAAGACAACTACTCAAAAATCCCATTTTTTAAGATTTTTTTTTTAATTTAGAAACATCAGTGATGTCGGCTATTAGCTGGTATGTGTAGTTGAGTACATAGAAATAGCTAGTTGCATAGGTTTCGATTGATCTCTTACCTTTAGGTCAGTTTAAGTTTTATGACAGACCGTGTAAGGGCTTGTCAATTATACCTCATTACGGATTCTAGTTTGTGTTTACTGGCACTTATCTGTTTGAACTATTACTATGAATTTAGTTTTAAGTTAGTAATTTGGGATCTAAAGTTATTAGAGTAGTGTTTTGTTATTCTAATGACGATTAGTTCTAAGCGCCTAGTAGAGGTGTTGTAAATTTTATTGTTCTTGTTTGGAATGACATAACATACAATTTTATGATGAAATGTTTTTGTTAATGTGATAATTAATTATACCTCATTTTTGTATGTTTTTTTGAGCTCGGAATGTTTCAATTTAGCGACCTTAAAGATAACACCATTTTCTTATTTTAAAAAAGGGAAACAAGCGCTGTGCACTTGATGGTAAGTAATCACCGCCAGACACCCGTAAAACCAGAGAAATCACATCACTAACAACATGGCATGTACACTAAAGCTCTCGTTCCTCACTAGCGTCGTTCTTTGGTTTGGTCACTTTTTCCGCTGATCTAAAACGCCATAAGGTTGCTCCTGTGAAATTTATATAATAAACCAGAATTTACCATCAAAAATATTGTTTTTATGTTCCTACACCCATCAAATCACGTTAGAATAGAAAATAATAGAATATTATTTATTGTACACTAAAAAAACTCAAAAATATAAAAAAAATACATTTTAAGAGAATTCGTAGAATGGGCGGCCTGGCCTTATCACTAAAAACGATATCTTTCAGGCAACCTAGGAATGGAGACGATAGACATCAGATACAGTTGGAGGCGTTGCATTATCGTGGCCCCCCTGCGTGTCCCTATCTACCGACCCCTATAGATAGGGTATCGCAGCTAGAACTACGGGTCCAGCTGTGTTTTTCAGGGGTACTACGGGGTTCCGGTTCATGCCCCCCGCTGGTTGTGCCTTGACCGGCGCCTCCGGCGGGGTCACGTGGGTTGGACTCGTAGTGGCTTGTAGTTAGCTGTAGGGAATGTTCGTTTGTCCTGGTATTGTGTGCCAGGACTTCCAAACTCGAGCACAGCGAGCGGGGCCTAGTAGCGGTCTCTGAGGGGCCAGCAGCGAAAAGTCCTGCGGGGAACGTGAGTTTCCCTTATAGTTGGCAGCTTTGTCCGGTGGTTCTCATGGAACATTGGTATTGACATCTCCGGTACTAGTCTGTAGAACTAGTAGAGGCGGCCCCCTAGATGCCGTAGCCTCCGGTCCAGCCAGCCGCGTAGGACGTGGGAACTGGCTAGGCGCCCGGATGGCTTCCGAGAAGTGAGTGTGCTTACTACTTCGCGACCAAGGTGGACTCTTGGGAGTCGACTTTAGAGTCGACGACCCAAGCAGTGGCAACTGCGAGTTGTGCCCTTCGTACAACGAGAAGTGAGCGAGCTTGACAGCTCCGGTTACCTATCTGGACAATAGGCAGTGAATGACACGTGTTCACGGGGAAACTCTCCCGAGACACTGGAAGTCTTAAGTCTTAAGAACCGAATGAAGAGCGCGCTTTGGCGGACACTGATTTCGCGTCAAGAACTAACGCAGATGGTCTCCTGCGCGAGTGTTCTACTGGCGCAGGGACGTCTGGCACTTCTTGCATAACCTAACGGTTGGTCTCGAGGTGCCAGTTCAAATAAAACTTAGTGATGTAAGGAGAGGCCCCCCCCCCTGCGTACTGTTTCTGAAAATTTGTTTAGCTGTGTACTGGGAAAATCAAATCACGTTAACTGCGTAAATAAATACTGTAAGATATTTTAACACAAAAAGCAGTCCATTAGGTTTTCTAGAAAGAGGTTACACAGATCATTGAGTTACCAAAGACAAACTAGATTTTCAATGTGAACCACCACACTTTAACAAAATTTTGTACGAACATCTGAGTTACACAATATCAGCTTTTACTTCCCAAACGTGATATTTCGTGGTTCCAATTTAAACAAATTGAAGCAATTTAGCGATAAATCTTTTAAATATAATAATATTTACTTTCGTAAATTACTGTATCAATCAATATTCGATTCAAGTTTCACGATTCAGATGTGATGCAACGCCTACTATGGAGTAATAAAGGTCGATTCCAACTTGATGTAATCGTTACTACTTAAACGTTTGTTTATTGATTATCGACAACCATAATTCTATTGTATCTAGTACTTAACTGTCAAGGCACCGTAAAGTAAAAGTAAATGAAGGTTATATGTAAGTTTAAGCATTTATACATGAACCTTACCTTACCTTAGTATCCTACTGCTAAGAATAAACCGTCTACATTAATACACAGGCCTGCAAAAATAAGTATCACACTTTTAATTTTTTTTTCTTCTAAACTATAGAAGTTAGAGATTTAAAATAAAAAACGTTATATAGCAATTAAAATGTATAGCTTTCTTTGAAACTGTAGTAAAATATACAATAGTAACATTTTTAAATCTTGTTTATCTTGTGTACTTTAAAAGTTATTACAATTTTGAAAGTGTGATACTTACTTATTTTTGCAGGCCAGTGTTACGCATTTCGGTTTTCCATACAAACTTCCAAGTCGACATTTTTAGAAACCAATAAGCCAATTTTGTTGAAACTTTGCATGCTAAAGTAAAACATAGGAATCTAAATAGTTTGTGGTAAACAAACATTTTTAAAAAACTTTTTTTAGCTGAGTTTTTGTGAAATCACTATAGAAAGTTAAAAATCGCAATAACTCACTTAAATAAACATTATTTAAAGATGTTTTCAACAAACTATTTAGATCCATGTGTTTTACTTTAGCATGCAAAGTTTAATCAAAATTGGCTTAACGGTTTATAAAAATTTCGACTTGGAAGTTTGTATGGAAAACCGAAATGCGTAAACCCTCTTAAGTCATAACAAGTAATAACAATCGACTGTGTACATCATCATCATCATCACCATCGCAGTCTATGTATATAAAGAAGAAATATCTTATTTATACTTATTACAAAAAAAATCTAAAGGACCCAATTGGACTGGGATTATTCCACTTCACTCCAAAGCCATTGTTCTCAAAATTTCACCATCCATACGTTGTTTCCACTTCGACTCCAAAATGATTTTAAGTATTTAATTTACATGCAGAAATGTGTACGTACCAATTTCACTTGACTCCAAAATAATTTTGGTAGAGTCAACAAATCTAAACAAAACTTATTGTTATAATTTATTAGAACTGGTTCGGTTCACTGAATACTGAGAATTCACGTGCTGACTGAAAATCTTGGAGTCAAAGTGGAATGATTTAAATATAAATAAAATAATCACTAAAAAGTGTTTTGGAGTTAAAGTGGAAAGTTTTTTGGGAGTTTAGTGGAATAATCCATGGACGCACATCTACCAAAAAAAAATGTCATCACCCCAAACCAAGTCCAGAAATCTCATCACTTTTTGACTAATCACAATATTTTTTCACTTATCAGCCTAAGCTAATTGCTCCTACGAATACACACGGCAGCTTCCACGGACAATATTACTATTTGTAATACAATGCGTACTGGTACGCGCAAAAACCTGGCGCGTCCCGAACGGGCGCAGCGGCCACCGGCTGTTGACCGCATCGCCTTTTGAGGGCGATGCTGTTTTGAAGTGTAAGGGTTGTTGCATACGTGGCTGGTTTCATACATCTATTATCCCCGAAGGGTTAGTCAGAGACTGGCAGTGAGGACCGCAAAAGCAGGCCTCTAAAATTATTCCACTTTTCACCAAAAGGTGACTATGTGTGCCATTCACATTTTTATCAAAAAAGTTAATAAAAATGTTAAGTTTTTTGGAAATCCGAAACAGTCAAGAAATCGAAAAGGTAAGTACATATATGTAAATGATTTTATAGGAATTATTATTGTAAAACACGGTCGTAATATTCATTTATATGAAATTTTAGATGTAACAACTATCGAGCAAAATGTTTCCAATCGTGTTTTGGAAACAGTCATCCCCTTACACATTTTGTAATACATGTTGAAAATTTCTTATATAAAATATTTTGAATAACAGCTAATAGAAAACAGCCAATTTTTCCGTTTTCCCTCTCTCTCTCAAACCCTCCATAATAGCATTGTTGTGTTCCGAAAGTTGACAGATAATATATCCAGTTCCTCAGTGGTTGAGGATTCCGGGTGTAGCGCTTTCACCTTCGGCCCTATCGTCACTTACCACCAGGTGAGATGAAGGCCAAACGCTTACACGTAGCGGATAAAATAAAGTAATATAGTGCCCGCCTGCCCTTAGCGACTTTTAATGTTTTCCGCTGTAGATGGACAATGCAACCCATTAATATTGCCCACTTTTTGCGGCGGACAGCGCAGGATTTCCTAACCATTAGACGTGCATTACAATAGACAAGTTCTTGTGTAAGTTAAATAGATGTTTAGATTATACGTTAGAATAGAATGGTAAAGGCAAATATCCTCGTTGAATTAATTAATGTATGACATATTGTTTTCTAAGGTTTACGCG
Organism: Scoparia ambigualis; assembly: GCA_963921215.1. NCBI lineage: Eukaryota > Metazoa > Arthropoda > Insecta > Lepidoptera > Crambidae > Scoparia > Scoparia ambigualis. The sequence goes on along the minus strand of OY992516.1, from coordinate 13,816,809 downwards.
AACACTACACATAAAAATGAATGACTTTTTACGGATAAACTGGCGTTTAACTAAATGTACAGTTATATTTTAATCCGAACGTTTCGAACCCTTTAAGTGTCCGAAGGTCTCTCTCTGTGACAACGGACCCTGTAAACTGTTCGAAATATCATCACTAAAAGACTATACCTATATGTAGTTAATAGTTTAACGTAACGTAAAAAGTGTTTCATTATAATTTATGACATATTGTTTATTTACTAAGGTTTACGCGAGCATTACACATTGAAATGAAACGCTTTTTTCGGATCTAACACACAGGGAGACTGTGATCACGAACAATAAAAAATCAAAACCGAAATGATATTTAGACGATAAAAGGTATTGCAATGCTAGCAGTGTGACTAACAGGAAAAATATTCCTGATTTCCACACTGGTGTGAAATGTTGGTGTGACCAAGAGTCCGTACTGATGATAAAATGTAATATACGCGAGTTAGATCCGAAAAAAGTGTTTTATTTCGATTATTTATGACGTTAAAGAGAAACATACATATGTAACAAACTAATATTTTGTAATGTTCCATGTCACTCATCAGTCTATAAACTTCCCAATGCTAGGCACAGGCCTTCCCACATGCATGTAGGGAAATTGAGTCATAACCTACCACGCTGGCCCATGGCGGGTTTGTGGGTGCCATCGACTACCATCTTACGACCACAACCGGGACCAACGGTATTATCCAAAGCACGGAAGACATGTAACGCGTAAATAAATAATAAAAAAACGCAATTAACTTTATTACCGCGCCGATCCTTTCACAATCCATACCTAGGACATTCACAAACGATCCACTATATAGTGTATGCTTTCCAAAAAGCGGTCCACCTTGCGGCCGCTTAAGGAATAGCAAAAGGGGGTCATTTGCGTCCGCTCTCGGACGCTTCGCTATACACCGATCTGCGATAATAATGCGCTGGATAGGGTTGCCAACGACAATACAAATAAATGTATTGGTTATGGATTTTGTACACTTGAATATTCTGGTGGAAACGCTACTGATTCATAGTGTTTATTATATTTATTGGATAACCGACAAAACATTCTCCAATGAAAAATTACTTTCTTACTTACTTACTCTTAGTCGCTGGTTTTCAGGAGTTCGTGTAGGTCCTTGGCGACTTGATCCAGTTGGGGCGACTTGGAGCGTCGAACTGGTCTTAGCCCTCTGGGGTCCCCCAAGTAAGCACTCTTCGTCGCCCGATCCTCCCCCATTCGCTCAACGTATCTGAGCTGCAGAAGTAAGCTTTTGTCTCACCTAAATATATTAGGGATAGCCTTTAGAGATAGCCAATGAAATTACAAAAAAATTAAACATAGAGAATAAGTATGTATCAAAAAGAGTCTACTAACTCAGGTTGGACCCAAACCCACGTGTGTAATTCTCACTTTCATTATAAATATAGATTTGTGAATGCAAAATTACAATTTAAAATAGTTCATTATAATATATTTATCCCTTGGGTGTCGTAAAAGCCGACTAACGGTTAACGGACCAAAGACTGCACATCTTATCTTAATGGGGCCTGCAGAGTTCTCCCTCTCGCTGCAGCACGTCGACACATTGGGATCTTTTGTGCAAAAAGACTGCACATACATCCAACAGACTTGTTCGTCAACTGACGAGCGTGAAACTCGCGAATGCGCGCGAGTTGGCACCTTCCTATTGATTTTACCTATTTTTTTTGTCGTCAACTCGCTCGATCATGAAATCTGACGTATTTGTGTTGTGTATAGTTAGCTACAAAACCATTTCAATAAATTCAATATAAGCCTAACCTACTATAAATGTATAGGACACTATTTGTACGACTTGAGTTTAAAAATAATAAAACAATATAAAAGTACATAGTTTTATAGTTTTTGATTTCAATCTGTTTTTATTTGACTGTACTCTATATAGGCGCGCGAGTTGACGACCAAAAAAAATAGGTTAAATCGGAAGGTGACAGTCAACTCGCGCGCACTCGCGAGTTTCACGCTCGCCAGTTGACGAACAAGTTATCCAACAGCATAGAGCGTCGATGGGCTCACCACCTGTCACGCTGAACACATGTGCAGCTACCAATTGGTGAAACGTAGACTGTGGCAGTGAAGTGATTTTGCGGCCCTTATTGCTTGGTCTCCGACTAAACCTTTGGGGATATAGTCATATATTATGTATGTCTGTATCATTATATCTATACTAGCGGCCGTTCGCGGTTTCACCTGCGTGGTTCCCGTTCCTGTGGAAATATCGGGATAAAAAGTATTCTATGTGTTAATCCAGGTTATAAACTATCTGTATGCAGAATTTCGTCCAAATCCATTCAGTAGTTTTTACGTGAAAGAGTAACAAACATCTATCCATACTTACAAACTTTCGCGTTTGTAATAATAGTAGGATATTGATATGAATCTATTATTTTTTTGTTATTCTTGTCAACCCTATAATGAGTGTTAGTTGCCACAGAGTTATATATGGCATAGATAGTACGGTCTATAAAATGGAATTGCAATAACGATAAGTGTGTATTATTTGATTTGCCTGTTTTAACTAGACTAAGGTAACTGTAAAATCTTTAACTATGATATTTTACATCTTAATTCTATAATATAGATACCATTTGGATAACAAAATTAAGTACGTATGATGAGACTAAACAATTAATTTTTTCACATTTTTGTAGAATTTGTGCGAGGTAAACAAATTTAATTTAATTTACTAAATAGCACATGCACATTTGCTCAGCGTGACAGATGGTGAGCCCATCGCCGCTCTATGCTGTTGGATGTATGTGCAGTCTTTAGTCCGTTAGTCGCCTTTTACGACACCCAAGGGAAGAGAAAGGGTAGTAGTATTCTTTGACCGCTACGCGACATGGTTAAATTTAAGTAATTTAAATAAATAATAAACTTTCCTACACTCACACCAATTATCTAGCCCAAGAGAAGCTTCGATATGAAACTCGTTTAATGGTTACTAGACAACGGATAAACATACATAAAATACTTAAATACATACTTACTTATTATAATAGAAAACACCCAGACCCGAGACAATTTAGAAAACAATAATTTCTAAATTGACCTGACCGGGGATCGAACCCGGGACCTCAGAGATGGCGACTCCATGAAAACCGGTGTACAAACCACTCGACCACTAAATATCACTTTATTTGTTTCTCCTCAGAGTTTTTCTACATTTAGGTGGAACCATTTTTACCGGTTAAATAATATTACGTGCGTCGGGAGGCATCTTAAGTATTTCGGTCTAGGTAACATATAAAAATATAAACCTACGGCTGAGATGTGTTAGCCACAAGTCTATAAAAGCAGCATTAGGTCAGACTATAGTTTTATATAAGAAGGCCCGAAATAAAATAAAAAAATAGCCACGTCGTCGACAATTCAATTGACAATCGTTGAATGTCATCCAGTCTTTTGTATGTTAGTCGTCTTTTACGACCTCTCTTCCCTCAAGGAAATATAAGGATTGGTAGGAGGTATTCATTTAGTTAGTGAGTCGGTATAGCATACGGCTCCAAGAGCTTATTTCATAGATATCATATCCAATAGAAAAGCCGACAAGATTGGAACCGCTTATACTCGTATATATCTACTAATTATGTAATGACGGAATGGGCAGTACTAATTGAGCTCGATCGAATCTCAATAGATTCTGCCACACCGGACATGATTCAAATTCTTGAGACACAAGACGGCAATCCTAAAGTTTTTTTATGAGATTGTTGAATGAATTGTTTTATTTTAACAGTCAGTATCGATGCTTCTTTATATTTTTTGCCTTTATATTATTTATAGCGATTTTTTTTTAAGATGGAGGCAAACGAGCAGGCGGGTCACCTGATGGGGAGTAATCACCGCCGCCCATAGACACCCACAAAACCAGAGGAATCGCAGGCGTGATGCCGTCCTTTCAGGAAGGAATAGGAATTGTGAGAGGGAAGGGGGGGGGGGGGGGGGGGGCAATAGCAAAGACATAAGCTGTGGATAGTTTTGATATAGGTAGAAGTAAATTTATTTTATTATGTTTGGTGGAGACAAAATTATAATACCTATATAATATGAATAAATTTACAAGAGAATTCCAAAAGCTGGTTTTGTAACTTCATGCAATCTAGACTAGGATCATTAGACAATCATGGTAACATGTTGCTAATACAAGATAGTGACCAGGCCAGACAATGCATTTTTTATTTAAATTAAATGCAAATTAGAGTTTTATTTCGTATACGAGTGGTTTCAGGTCAGTTTCCTATGTTGTTGTTTAAAAAACAATATAAAAAATAATGATGTAAGTTAATTGTTTTTGTTACTGAGCCGACATACTACAGCAAGCCTCAAATTGCAGACACGCCACTCTATGAAAAACGACCGACGCACTACAGTCTATGAACGCTAGTAAAGCAAAGACATCAAGCGCGAATCATACTTTTTAAATGAATAAAGGTCTTTTTAGAAAGAATATTTAATTTAACAATTTTAAAGTATATGTAAGTAAGTACATTTAAACAAATAATTAAAATGCGACCAAGCTTTGTGAGTGCTTGTTCCTATCTGTCTTTGATGTTTGCATTCCAGTGTCGCCGTACAGCTCTGTGATAGTGCGGCGGCGTCAGCTTTTCTTCTTGTGACGTCATAGCTTTCCTATACATAACACGCGCGTTGTCGATTCTGTAACTTTTGTGGTATTGTCTTACACGCGGACCTGCCCCCTTACTCTTGAAACCATCTTGAAACCGATCCCGATCAATCGAGATTCGTATTGTGAAGTTTCGTACTTTTGAGTTACGACACCAGCGTTAATTTAGATCCATCATTTATTTTTTTGTATATGAAGCTCGGAAGTGGAGTCAAGGCGCGAGGACGACTGGTGCAGCATAAGAGACGAAGCATCGGTCACCCCCACCATGCCGGCCCACAAATAGCCTCTTCACGCCTCGTTTGAAGAACCAAAAGTTTAGTTCAGGACAGAATTCTACGCACCAAACGCAAAACTTATTACGCAAAATTAACGTCGACCACATTAACCTATAAAAAGTAAACATTCAAAAAGCCATTTCTCACAAAGGCATACCGCGGGTGGTCTACTAACTATTGGTTAATAATCGACACTTTAAGATACAGCCGATTTTTAATTACAGGCGCGGCGTAATTTCTTATAATTGTGTTTTGTGTTGATTTATGCCGGCGGGTGGGTTGACCCACCAATTTTATTGTTTCGTTCGTATCGATAACGGGTCCATAAGAAACGGGTAGAGATTACGGAGTTAGTAGTCGACTGGACCGACAATGGTGCGGGTACCACATCTCCTAGTAAACGTCAGGATCAATTTGTTTTGTGTTACTGAATAAATTCTTTATCTCATTTTTCAAAATGTGTTTCAAATCAATACGAGTATTATAATCTCAATCTCAACTCGTTTATTTGTCTATACAATTATAATTATGTATATATTTACACAAAAATGAAACAATATAATGAAGTAATATAAACTAAAACTATACTAACATTATAAAGAGGAAAGATTTGATTGTTTGTTTGTTTGCATTGAATAGGCTCCGAAATTACTAGACCGATTTGAAAAATTCTTTCACCGCTAGGAAGCTACACTTTCTCGTGGTGACACAGGTTATATAATATTTTCAAAAATTCGTCACGGGGTACGGGGTCCACGCGGACGAAGTCGCGAGCGGTCAGCTAGTATTAATATTGGCATTTGCGTAAAGGTGGTCCTTTAACGGGAGCATTCGCCTGTAATTTAACCGTGTCGCATAGCGGTAAAAGAATACTACCACCCCCTCTTTTCCCTTGGGTGTCGTAAAAGGCGACTAACTAATTAAAGACTGCACATATTTCGAATAGCATAGAGCGGCGATGGCCTCACCACATGTCACGCTGAGCACATGTGCAGTCGCTATTTTGTGAAAAGTGGACTATGGTAGAGAATTGCTTTTGCAGTCCTCATAGCCTAGTCTCTGACTAACCCTTCGGGGATAATAGTCATGATTATATGTATGTAGATATATAATTTTTTTTTTGGATTCATCATCATCATCATCATCATCAGTGTTATCCCATATGCTGCAGTCCATTGTACGGTCGGGGTCACCGTCGCTTTACCACTTTGCAGCGATTTTCGTATGAAGCGCACCGACCGCCCGGATGCGTGCCCGTACCAAATAGACGACGCGGTGTGCAAGGGATTTTGACCTTTAGACTGGTAAAGCGACGGAGTCCGCCTTTTTACATAACCCACCACACTGGCCAAATGTGGGTTGGAGGGTTTTAACGACTGCCTTATTACGACAATAACCAGGACCGTTGCTTTTACGTGTTTCCGAAGCACGGATCACTTTGCCCGGGAAACTTTTGTTATTACGTATGTTCCAAATTGTATTATTTTATTATATCAGATTGCACATTATAATGCTCCATTCGAATACCTAAAATTGAACCTTGGATTGTTACATTAGAAGCGAATGCTCCCATCACGGGAGCGCCTTAAGAAAATGACTTACATTTTGTATAATAACAAAGTTTCCACTTACTAAAAGTTTATAATGCTAGTATGTCGGTATTATAATCTTTCTTTTTTAGATTATTCATTGCGTACACTTAAATGAAATCCTAGAGTCTTATAGAACAATCTACATGGTCTCTGTTCCATTCCATTAATCGGAATTGGACATTTCAACCCGTTACTACTACTAGCAGACTGATAAGTTACTAACGTAAGTGGCTTAACAGTAAACATAAAAAACGCCGAAGCGTCCGAAACTCAATTATCTATTACGACCAATTGTCTGAGCCCCGGTTCAATAAAATTAATCTCGACAACCGACGCCATCACCGAAGAGACCGTATTAATATCGACGCGTTGATTAGTAAAACTATAAAAGCGGAAGTATCACAAGAATGCGGTTAATGAGAGACTGAAACCCGATTTTATGGTTTGATCGTTAAAATGGCCGACAATTGTCTAATTGTTGCCTACTAAACAACCAACATCGTGGGAAGACGTGGCCGAAATGACGGTGAAAGTCAAAAACATGCTCTTTTATAGCGTCACCTGACTTCTAAATTCGAAGTGTAATCGGAACAACGAATCGCTTTTAGTTCTAATTTTGAAATTCGAAGTCAATTTGTTTTTATTGTTTCAGAAGAGTTTTGTTGTGGTCTGTAGTGTGCGTAGTAGCAGTAGCAAACCTTTTTTATAATCTTTGACACATAATATATGCGTATGTTTAGGGAGAACTTAGTAAATTAAAAAATGTTTTCATAATTAATTATTTTATATTGGTAATTCTTACGTTAAAAGAAAAGATGATGCTAAGGCCGAAGATGGAAGCGCAATACACCCGGCTATATAAGTAAAAAAAAACCTTTTAACTTATCCAAACACGCGTATTCCACCTCACACCGCTTGTCAATTACAAAACTATGTAGTAAGTATGTAAAATAGAAATTCTAAGGGCGGATAGAGTAAAAACAAAAAAACAGTTGCACAAACAGCATTTTTCGCATTGAGGTATTATAACTAAAGACGCACCGAGAAGCAATTTTTTCCTCAATAATTTGCGGCCAATGTGCTGCAAACAAAAACCGCCTCTGTGGTCTAGTAGCTAAGGGACCTTTCGGTCTAAGACTGGTGCTTAGACCCAAAGGTCCCGGGTTTGATTCCCAGCGGGGGTACATCTGTTTGTGCTTGGTTTGGTTGGTGGTTAGCTACTACCATCTTATCTTAAGTCTGTTAATAGCATTAGGGATGAGAATTATATTATACCGGGCCGTGCACGAGGCGTGCTGTGTGCGTGGCCCGGACGGGGCACTGATTTGAGATGTTGCATAGGTACATTTTGTATGAAGCAGTTCATATTACACAGTGCATGATCCGTGTACCGTCTGGGCCCGCCCGGTCATGTGTGGACACAAAATGTATGGAGCGTTTCAAATCAGTGCCCCGTCCGGGCCACGTACACGGCACGCCCCGTGCACTGCCAGGTCTAATATAATTCATCCCTTATTGTGTATCGACAGTTTAGAGATAAGATAACCAGTTCCTCTGAGATTGAGGATTAAACTTTTGGCCTTGTCGTCATTTAACCATCAGGTGCGGCGGTAAAGGCCAAGTGCTTACACGTAGTGGATAAAAAAAACGACCAGTCGTTCCTATTGCGGTGCGCTTGTAGCCCAAGAGCCGCAAGTCATAGCATAAAAATTTGCTTCATTACATCTCTAGTAACACCTCAATGATTTTTCGTTGGCGACTTTGAATGCTACCGACCGACACCGACAATACGTCGGCGACGCGTCGGCGACAAGTGGGCTGGCTTAATTGGCTTATGTTCCATTGAGGTCCCATTGAGTGGACGCAGAATGCCTCTAGGCAATTTGTGCTGGTGCCATAGACAAGGAGTCGAAAGCGCGGGAAACGTTCGGCGGGAGCGTTGAGGAGTTTGGGAATACATTTTTTTTCGATCGGTTTCAATATTAAACCCTTTTTAATAGTACTTACAAATTTTTCTATTTATTCTTAATTTGTTGAATATTGTTACGCGATTATGATAATAAAAACTAGTCTTAAGCGTTATGACTAGATTTTATTTTTAGGAAGCCCTTCATTTATAAGAAAATTGATGTTCCGGTGTTCCGTATTCCGGTGCGCGGTCGCCACTCAAGAACCGTTCTGCTCTAACATCATCAGTTTTACGAGCGAAAAAAAACCTTGTTACTATGACGTGTTACAATTAAACACAATAACTAAACGTTTAACACGTTCCGGTAGATACACATCGGTACACGAAGCTAATTTATAATGTAAACGCTAAACACACCAGCTTTTTGCGACCAATCACCAACAATCGTCCGCCATTACATGCACTGTTAACCTTGTAATTGACGATGTGAAAAACGAGTCGCGTGGTGTGAAAACGGCAGGAAGTTAAAACTTTAATTTTAAGTTCTGTCTATCCAGCGGGTTAAAAGAAAAGCTGTATTTTATTACTTTAAGTATAAGTTAAATCCTACTAATATTATAAACGCGAAAGTTTGTAAGTATGGATGGATGTTTGTTACTCTTTCACGTAAAAACTACTTAATGGATTTGGATGAAATTCAGCATACAGATAGTTTATAACCTGGATTAACACATAGGTTACTTTGTATCCAGATATTCCCACGGGAACGGGAAACACGCGGGTGAAACCGCGAGCGGTTGCTAGTTTATGTATAAGTTTGTTAGATAAAATATTGAAATGAGTCACTTTTACGGATCAAAACTCGCGTTTAATTTACTACAATTTACATTACAAAAATTTTACCAGCTTTGGTTTAACTTGCATTGTATGTACTCGTATTATGTACGTCTTGTTCGAATGGAATTTTGCAACTCAATTTTGATCCACTTCCCGGTTACCGATTAAGCTGAAATTACCGATTATGAAAATACATGTGTAAATCGCGTGACAATGCAATATTTTGATGACATGGTGCCGATCTGATGATGGAGCTGGAAGGTGGCCATAGAAACTTCGCAATGAAACAACACGACCTCATCGAGTTTAGGCTCATTTGAATCGTCTTGACGAGTAGTTTGTCTTTCAATGGTAACCAGGGTCTGATGATGGAGCTGGAAGGTGGTCATAAGAACTATGTAATGAAACGACGCAACCCCATCGAGTTTTGGCGTGTTTCATTCGTTTTGACGAGTACTTTGTTTTTAGATGGTTACCAGGGTATGATCTGATGATGGAGCTGGAAGGTGGTCCTAGGAACTCGGTAAAGAAACGACACAACCCCATCGAGTCTCGGCTCGTTTGATTCGTCTTGTCGAGTACTTTGGTGCTAGATGGTAACCAGGGTCTGATGATGGAGCGCGAAGGTGGCGAACTTAGTAATTAAGCGACACAACCGCGTCGAGTTTGATTCGTCTTAATGGGTGCACTGTTTTTAAAGGATGGTAAGTGGTGTTGGTTTGGTGGACGTGAATAAATTTTGTATACATAAATATTTGTATTCAGTGAGATGAACAGATGAAAAACCTTTAAAAACAAGCTTTCATTTAAATGCGCTTAAAAGAAAAAAATAAACTTTTACTTTAAAACTTTTACTATCAACTTATAACGTCATTACACAATTTATATGATATAAAAGGTTGTCGCGAGATTTACTATAATAATATACTATATACCTATGTGTAAATAAACAAGTAAATTAAATAACTTGATGTGATTGATTTTAACTATTAAAATTTTCAATCTAAGAAAATACCAGTAAGTATTTACTTAAATCTCGCGACAACCTTTTATATCATTAAATTGTGTAATGACGTTATAAGTTGATAGTAAAAGTTTTAAAGTAAAAGTTTATGTATTTTTTTAGCGCATTTAAATAAAAGCTTGTTTTTTTAAAAAGGTTTTTTACTTTTAATTTATTCTATTCCTGACGTTTCGACCCTTTACTTACAAAGTCCGTGGTCACGGGGAGACTGTGCCACAAAGACGGACAACAGACGTGCGAAAAAAAAATTTTCATTTCAATGTATAGTGCTCGCGTAAACCTTACAAAACAATAATTATGATAAAAAAAATTTTGTTCATGAATTCATGATAGAATAATCAATGGAAATAGTTAGAGGATCTATTGTTTATTAGAAAAAAATCAACTAGTCTTAGGAAGTTCGATGGGATTCGAACCACGACCTTTGGATTGCCGGTCTACTGCTCTAACCGCTGAGCTACCGAGACTCCAGAAGACCGCTGAATTTTTCCTAGTAGTTTGATTTACTCTGCAAGCCAGCGGTATTACGTCACTGTGAAATCTACCCTCACTGTCGAAAAAAATACTATTGCAAGTATTTAACAATCGATAAAGACGTAATTGCTTATAAATATCTTTATTAGTGAAATTTTGCATTCACAAAGTATAAAATGTATCTAGAAAAAAAGTTAGTGCAGTGGACCGACAATCCAATGGTCGTGGGTTCGAATCCTATTCGAGCTTCCTGAGACTGGTTGATTTTTTTCTAGTAAACATTTTATCCTATATCTATATAGCATTGTGAATGCAAAATTTCAATAATAAAGGAAATACTTAATATTCCATAGTGCAAAAGTGAGGAGTGAGGAACTCTATGGCGCAGCGGCTTGGGCTATCGGTTTGTGATTATACATACATACATACATATAATCACGACTATTATCCCCGAAGGGTTAGTCAGAGACTAGGCAATGAGGACCGCAGAAGCAGTCCTCTGCCACTTTTCACCAAATAGCGACTGCACGTGTACTCAGCATGACAGGTGGTAAGCCCATCGCCGCTCTATGCTGTTAAAAGTATGTGCAGTCTTAGTCCGTTAGTCACCTTTTACGACACCCAAGGGAAGAGAGGGGGTGGTAGTATTCTTTCACCGCTACGCGACACTGTTTGTTTTGTGATTTTACCAATTTATTTTTATGGGGGTTAAAGTCACTTGCGTCCGTAGGTTTACCCTTGAGACTTTACACGTGACCTCTTTGGTGCTAAATGAACTCATTGCTGAGTGGTAGAGCCACGCTGCGTTGCAGCACGAATTAACTAACTCGCCCGGCGTAACACCAGTACACCCGGCGTCAGATCAACTTACCCAAAACTGTCAAATTTCTACAATCAATTTTGAAGTTTATTGTTTGGATCTAAGGTTCAATAGGCCTCTCTTTGTATGTGCCACAAAAGAGAGGCCTAAACCCAGCAGTGGGTGAAGTCAGGCTGTGGATGATGATGATGATGAAGGTTCAATATTCATTGGAGAAATTTAACAGTTTAGGGTAGGTTGATCTGACGCCGTGACTGTGGCATTCGTTGCAGTTGTGTTTCGTCCGGTGCGTGAAAGTACCGATCTCGTCTCTTTCCCTCTCTCACAATTGGCTATTTGACAGTGGTAACAATGGGTTAAAGTTGCTCGCGTCCGTAGGTTTACCCTTGAGACCCTACACGTGATCCCTGGGTGGTGCTAAATGAGTAACACTGACTGAGTGGTAGAGCCACGCTGCGTTGCAGCACGCATTGGGCCGGCTCGCCCGGCGTAATACCACCCTCTCACGAATATTCGGCGTGAAATAACGGCACTTGGTGCTGTTGTGTTTCGTTCGACCAGTGAGGGTTCCGGAGGCCCTTCCCCTCCCTCCCCCCTCCCAATTCCTATTCCTTCAAAGGCCGGCAACGCATCTGCGATTCCTCTGGTTTTGCGGGTGTCCATGGGCGGCGGTGATTACTTTCCATCAGGTGACCCGCCTGCTCGTTTGCCTCCCTCTTTTATAAAAAAAAAAAATGAAATATGAAATATGTCGGATACGGTAGTTTATAAACTTTTAATTGTTGTTAAATTATAATTTAACAACAATTATCCAATAGTTTTTCTTATTATTAACATAATACATAAATATTTTTATTTACAAAATAAATTTGCGATTTTGTATCTGTGGACTATACAAGACCCGAAACACGAGCGGCCATGATGGAGCTTCGTCACATTTCACAAAATAAACAAAAACTATCTGTCAGGTTTCAAGATAATTTTGCGACTAAGACGATTTGCGATGTGTACGAAGTGAGAAACTGGCAATTTAGACATTTTGCGATGTGTACGAAGTGGGAAACTGGTAATTTAGATATTTTGCGACTAAGACGATTTGCGATGTGTACGAAGTGACAAACTGGTAATTTAGCTAATCAGACGAATTGCTGTTTAGGGAATCCGCGCCCGACTCAAAATTTCTTTGTTTATTGAAGTGTGACGTCACAGGGCAAAATGTCACGTGATCAACCGTTTTCGCGCAAAATTTGAAATTAATTACGATTTTTTTTTCTTTTAAATAAAGCTTTTTCGAGAAAAAAAATATTGTAAGAGGTTTATAATAAGCGTTTGTAATTTTTAAAATATTTTTCCGAGAACTGTCAAGTAGCCAATTCCTACTACTTTCTCAAGACCGGCTACGCATCAGCGTGGTTTTGCGGGTGTGTCCATGGGCGGCGGTGACTACTTTTCATCAGGTGACCAGCCTGCTTGTTTGCGACCTTTTCGACCTTCCTTCCTTTCGACGACCTCCGTGGTTTAGTGGTTAGCACGCCGGGTTCAATTCCCGGTCGGGTCAATTAGGAGGAAAACTGTTGTTCTAAATTGATTTCGGGTCTGTGTGTTTTTTTATGTTTATGTAAATTTATCCGTTATCTTACCATATTAACGAGTTTTATAAGAATACTTATTATGGGCTAGATAATTGTTGTGAGCGTAAACAATTTAATTTAATTATTTATTTATTATTTTCACATGAAAAAGCATTTTTGCAACGCCGGGTCTCTAGATGCTCGTACGTGCTTCGGAAGGCACGTTAAGCCGTTGGCCGCGGTTGTTGTCTTCGTAAGACGGCAGATATTGAACCCCTTCCACTTCAAGGGGGGTGTGTATTAAAATAAAAGACAAAAGAAAGACAACAACAACGTTTTTATAGCTCCTAATAAAAATTCCACACCAACACCATACATTTGTGTAAGCTTAATTCTAAAATATCGATAACAATTGCTTTGCATCAAACATTCCAACGAGTAATTGCCTAAGTGTCAATGGCGCTTCATTGGTACACAAGGAAAATACACGCAAACTTTATGGTAATAAAGTCGAAAACGCACACGAAAACGGTGTATTATTACAGATTTATCAATTACCATCGACTCGGCATAAAATCGATTATACCACCGCGATTATGAGTTATAAAAAGTTATGGAAGGCACGTGCCGGTGTTTATTTTTAATCATTGACTATGGTTGCCTTTTTTGTTTTTGTAAATTATTGTGGAATGCCACTCCCCGTCGTAAATTATCAGTGGCCAGTTATTTTCTATAAATCATAGAGCTTAATATTTTGCATACAGATGTGTTCGCTGATTCGATTAGTAGGTATAGATGTTAAAAAAGCTCACTTCTAGCTAGGTATAATATATGTTTAAAATAATTGGATTTTTAAGACTTTTTCATGTTTTTAAAGTATTTTTTACATACAGTTTTTTTATTATGTGCCATATTTTTTATATCATTCAGTAACGTTAATAGACATATATATATTTTTTAATTACTCAATATTTATTTATTTAATTTTTCCGGCACAATAAAAAATAACTCGTGGATTCCGGGCGAACGGAAGGTCACGTGTAACGTAAAGGTAACCTAACCTAGGTATCCTGTGGTATCGTAATGTGTCAGAGTTCAATTGCGCGGTCCAGCCCCTTTACTCTTGGAACCGATCGCAATTGGATTGGATTGGTATTGTGAATTTTCGTACTCCTAACCTAAGTTACGACACCAGAGCTAATATGGATGCATGTGGAGTGAAAAAAATACAAAACTCAATGCCATTTAGTTCACCCAATATATATCCAAATTAGCGCTGGTGTCGTAACTTAAAAATACGAAAACTCACAATACCAATCGGATCCAATAGCGATCGGTTTCGAGAGTAAGGGGGCAGGTCGATTGACCATGATTAACGGTATTTTTGTGGATATGTTTGATCAATTTTAGTTTCTTTGTTTTTCACATAAAAAAATAAAATATAATCTGCAGCTCTAGATTAAGTTACTCTATAATTGAAAAAAATATGTGCACAGATAAAAAAAAATCTGTATAGGTATTAGGTAGAAACATACATACATACATATAAACATGTACTTAAACAGGGTTATTGGAAATACGTAGCAATCCCTTTATGAGGTGATAGTAGAGATCATTAACTATCAAATTGCACTAGAGTAGATGGAGCAAAATTGTACCGAATTAAAAAAAAACTGTTCTTTTTTTACATATTAGAGTGTTAGCAAACTAAAAACACACAAAAACAACCAATAAATACGTAAATTTCTTTTATAATCCACTTTGATGTAGCCTGACCCACTTTTCTTATTATTTAAAATATTTCTTTACAAATATTTTTTTCGAAATCGGTACATTTTTGGCCCATCTACCCAAAGGCAATTTGATAGCTAGTTAGCGATTGATCTCCACTATCACCCCTTAAAGGGATCGCTACGTATTTCCAATAACCCTGTATGATTACTTTTGCTTATAACATTTGAAAAATATTAACTATTTAATAAAGAACTTGCGCACTTCCTTTAACTCCTTAGTAAAACAAAGGTTGTCTAGAACAGATTTTGGACTTTTTACTTTGCTCTCTCTGCAACGTCATTATCATAATCTTGGCTCTCTCTAATGTCCTTTAGCACTACATCTCTCCATTTTGTCTTGGGTCAACCTCTAAATCTTCGGCCGGGGTTAGAAATTTTGTTTGTCATGCGTATGATATTACGTGGCATAGCGGCTCTTTAAAAAATACTAAGTAAAAGGCGACTAACGGACTAAAGGCTGCACATACATCCAACAACATAGAGCGGCGATGTGCTCACTACCTATAACGCTGAGCACATGTGTGTAAACATAGAAAAAAACACCTAAGACCCGAAATAAATTAAGAAAAACCGTTTTTCTCAAATTGACCCGACCGGGAATTGAACCCGGGATGTTTGTATGTACGAACTTAATATTATTTTAGTTAGTATACTTCCACTCATTATCCGCTAGTTGTCACACAATCCGGCGGCACGACCATTTGTACCAGTTCACAGCTCCTAGTTAGAGCGGCCCATTCAGCCGTCCGTCGGGGCCGCACAATGGCTGAGGCTCAAAAAGGCTGCAAAGGCTGAAAGCAATGGAGGATATTGGGCATAATTGGGCAGTTAAAATGTGTTTTTTAATTATGAAATTAATTGTAGTAAGTATTTTTTTTTAACCCTATATGGAATCCTCAATATTTTATTTATACAGATCGTCTCGAACGACTGCAAATTTTTTTTACAAATCATTTATATTACCGATTTCCTAAGACAACAACGACATACAGGGAAAGCTGTAAACAATACGGTTTATTAACACTTGAAGATAGACGTAAATTAATGGATATGTGTTTTTTGTACGATATGGTAAGGAGCAATGTAGATTGCACTGAATTGGTGGAAGGAATAGCGTATAACGTACCGACCTTGCGCTCCCGTCGGCGGCTCCCATCATTGTTTCTGACTCCCAAAACGCGTACTAACTATGCTCGTAATGCACCCATCACCTGTTTGCCACAGACTTATAATAATACATTTAATGAAATTGACATGTTATCTGACAGCAAAAATATAGTTAAAAGTCATCACAAATTATGGAAAATATGGAAGTATAGTTTATTATAGTACCTACAGTAAATATAGTATAATTATCATATATATTATACAATATAATATGTAATAAATATAATATTATGTATTTACATACCTATATAAAAATGTTGTGTATGTATGTATGTATATGTACTTATGTGTATTAGTGTACCAATTTTGTAATATTTTAATATTATTATTTATGTATTTTTATGTAGTAATTAATTTATATTTTACATATCATCACTTTTTTTTGTCTCACGTCCTATGCGATTAGTATCTATTGTTAAGGGAAACCTGATAATAGCTTTAGATTTTTATAAAATATGTAAGAAAATTTTGTATTGTTACGCAGTTGGTTTTCTTAATAAAATAAAATTACGCTTCAATATGGCTGGATATCCGGAGGTACCGGGTTCTATTCCCAGGCGAAGTGTGTTTAGGGATTTTTCGATGAATAGCCCGGGTTGGTGATAATACCAGTACCAGTTAATTGTAGCGATGACATGATTTCAATGATAGAGGTCTTTGCTAAATTGACCCAACCGGGAATAGAACCTGGGACCTCAGAGATGGGGCTAACCACTGGACCACAGAGGTCGTCAAATTAGGTACTTTCACAGATACAGATTTTCTAAAGGTACTTACTTTTAATCCTTAATGTTCCATAAAGTATGTTAACTGATGGATAGGGCATTCCAACAAAACGTGGTAAGTAACATCGCGGTCTTTATTATAATAATATAAAAAGCATTTCGAAAGCCATAAGTACACTATATCGGGCCATTTAATGTCCCCACACTTATAAACTGATAATCCGTAACTTCACTCTCGGCCTATTCAACGCTAAAATTAACTATGCACATAAAACGTGTGGTTTTTTTGTTTATCAATTTGTATTTGTCCCCATATTATCGACTGCGGCTGGTCGGTAACTTCTAAGGATTGATTTCAGATCTCTATAGAGATGTTGCAACATATTTTTAAAAACATTATTATTTGTTTAACGTATCATCTTTGTATATTTTCATTGTTTGAAAAACAACTAGGGGTGTAATCTTTCAACTTATTGCAAATTCTTACACTAAAATATACATTATTAATTTACGACTGTATTTCTCACTAGTTTTGGTAATATTAATATTTTTTTACGTACATGATTGATTTGAAAAAATTAAACGCGAGATAATCCGTAAGAACTGTTACATCTAATTAAAACAATTTGTTTAACCCTATTAACATAATATTAGTCTTTGTCTTCTACTTATAGAATTACGTCAAACGCATAGGTACTATTTTAATGTATCTTCATCTTATCTTCCTATCTTATTAGGTACCTGCTGAGGTTCCCTCTCGCGTAACACGTCGACGAGTTGAAACAAATAATACCGCTTTTGGCAGTATGACTGGTTAGAACAAAATTTTGGTGTGACGAGTTGATGCCGGTATCTTTTCAATCGTGTTATTTACCTATATATTTAACGAAATCAAAGAAATCTTGGCCTTGGGCGGGTATTGAACCCGCGACCCTAGCTTCGCAAGCAGGTTCACTTCCAACTATGCTGCGGAGCCGACAGTATGTTTTCGAGATGACAGTTGTTTTTTTTTGTGTGTGACCAATCAGAACCATTTAGCGAGGTGACGAATCGAAACTAAGTTGCAACGTGACCAATTGATAATAAAACATGATATGGCGAATTGGATTTAAATTTAACACCAAACAACTAACTAACTACAAAACATAATAATTTAATTTCTCCCAGCCACTTCTGTTTTTGGTTACTAGGCTTCCCCGTTGATAATTTTGTAACCTATTAAAGTATGACCAATTAAAACAAATTTAAGAGATTTGCGCGTTATGACGAATTAGAACTAATTCCTGATGTGACGAGTTGCACCCAAAATCGACCCATCGGGATCCTATCCTCTACCTTAACAATAAAAATGTCTTCCATAAGTTTGTCAATGTCTTTGAGGGTAAAAAGCCTACAGTATTCTGATTTCAGATAGGCCGATCTCAGAAGACTCACATACTTAACTTAAATAGATTTATTTTTATATTACGCCGTTTCTACGGGAAGACCACAGCTTACAGTTTATGACAGTCGAAAGAGTTGGATTGCGCACCGCATGTGCTGTTATCTATGTGGAAGTACCTGTTCCTAACAGTGGTACGTTTATAGGCTAATCTTGGGCCATGATTAAGACCGTAAAAGTATAAAAAAAATGTTGACGGTGGTTGCAACAGCTCTATTCGTGCACACGCGGAGCGTCCACATTTTTCATATAGGTTACTACCGTCGGGGTTCATCGCACTTTTTATTGAGGCGCGTTTGTTACACAGATAACTTTTGTATTAGCTTTTATAATCCTATCTTTGGACTATATGTCGAACAGTCGAGTGGTACGGTGGGAATGAAAATGTACTTAAATTGAAAATATGTTATAAGTATGTATTATGTTATATTATTAATACTTAATTGCACAAAGAAATTACATAAATACACAGGTTACACAGGACATATACAAAGGTGAGCATATCTCTAGAAGGGGTCTCTTTCAGCCAACCTTAGCTGTGGTGATAGTATCAAATTTAATTAAATTATCCTACTAATATTATAAACGCGAAAGTTTGTAAGTATAGATAGATGTTTGTTACTCTGTCACGTAAAAACTACTGAATGGATTTGGATAAAATTCGGCATACAGATAGTTTATATCCTGGACTAACACATAGGATACTTTTTATCTCTATATTCCTACGGAAACGGGAACCACACGGGTGAAACCGCGAGTAGCCGCTAGTATTGTAATATGCTTAGTTCTAAACTCAATACTAGACTAGACTATGCTTAGCATGCATACTTAGATGAATAGGACCAATCACATAACACTACAACATTACTTCAACGATTAGGACCAATTTCAGTACTAGGATAACATTGCTACTAATATACTCGTAACATTGCTACGACGAATATGACGTACGACATTGCTACATTGAATAGGACCTATCTATACAACATAACTACGACGAATAAGACCTATACTCTTATTTATAAGTACGAGTGTACCTACTTACCTAACGGTGTCGCGTGGCGGTGAAAGAATACTACCACCCCCTCTCTTTCCCTTGGGTGTCGTAAAAGGCGACTAACGGACTAAAGACTGCACATACTTCCAACAGCATAGAGAGCGATGGGCTCACAACCTGCTCCGCTGAGCACATTGCCCAGTCGCTATTTGGTGAAAAGTGGACTATGGTAGAGAACTGCTTTTGCTGTCAGAGTCTACTCTGACTAACTCCTCGAAGATGATAGCCGTGATTAGGTAGGCTGCAGTAATTGCGTATCAGTTATTTGTCATCAAGCCGAACGTTGGCAGCAAGAAGCAGCACTCATATTACTATGGCATTGATACGACGAATAGGACTCCGCACAGCCCATTGTGTCCCTCAAATCTCTTTTACTAAACATTGATACATCTTAAAATCTTTTGTTTATTACAAGTTCAGCACTTTTGTCGCCGCCTGTCCAGCTTTTGTTCGCGAGATAACGTCAAGTTATTGACGACACGTATCGGATAAGATTTTATTATTTACCTGTACCGCGGACGCGTCCTTTCTTCTCAGCGATATTAAGTTGCATTCGCATTCACAGGAGCTTGTGCGTGAAATTCGTTCTAGATCTTATAACAAACGCACTAGGAGCTGTGTGGCGGAACACTACCAAAAGTAAAAGGCGACTAACGGACTAAAGAGTCGGCACATACATCTTGTGCTGTAATGGTAACGGCTCATTAATAAAATACATATATATAATCACGACTATTACCTATCCTTGTAGGGTTAGTCAGAGACTAGGATGACCGCAAAATCAGTCCTCTACCACAGTTCACTTTTCACCAAATAGCGACTGCACATGTGCTCCTCGTGACATGGTGAGCTCATTGCCGCTCCATACTGTTGGAAGTACTTTCAGTCTATAGTCCGTTAGTCGCCTTTTACGACACCCAAGGGAAGCGATGGGGTGGTAGAATTCTTTCAACGTTAGGCGACACGGGTAATAGAACTTAATAGAACACTGCCGCTCCATCTCTTCCCTTGAGTGTCGTGAAAGGCGATAGAACGGCGTCGGACTCACCACCTATAGGTATGTGCAGTTTTTCTCTGGTGAAACGTGGACTATGTCAGTGGACTGCTTATTTACGGTTCTCACTGTCTAGTCTCTGTCCCTAACTCCGCGATCTACTCCTTGTGGGTAGGGCTTCGCAGCCGGAATTATAAGTCCAGCTGTTTGTAGCTTAATGGTACTACGGCGTTCTGGTTCTTGCCCCCACTGGTTGTGCCCTTACCGGCGCCTCTGGTGGGATCCGGACGTGGATTGGACTCGGCTTGCTGGCAAGCTCAAAAACCAGCTGCGACGATAAGCTCGCTTGGGACCGCCGGAGCCTCGCAGCGCCGGAGCCGTGACAGAAAACATGCCTGCTGCGTGCTTGCTGCATGCTTGCTTGCATGCTGCATGTTTGCCTGCATGCTGCACGCATGTCCCAAGTGACATTATCTGAAGGCGTAAGTTATGAGAAAGGCCTTTTAGTCCTATAAAGTATGTGAACTGTCTTGCGCAAAATATAAATTTAGGAAAAATTAATTACAAACAGGTTTTAGAACTAGTAAGCTTGTGAAAAATCGTAATACTCTTAAGAAAAAAGTCATAACAACGTTGTGTTTGTTTCAAGTTCAAACTCATAGGTTCTGAGACCTATAGGTTTAAAAGGTGTTATATTTTAGCCACAATTTAGCAATGAAAATACTTAAACAAGATAAATTGTTGTTACACATTACCATTTCATAACCACTTGTTCCTTTAAAAAATAAAAAAACCAGTTAGCAGTATTCGCAACCTATCTTAGAGCAATTAGATTATTTTAAATCCTCAAGAACTAATTATGAGCCTTACGGAATAAAATATTTCCTTTTGTACTATGGTACAACTAATTACTTACTAGACATCCTGTTTATTTTTCGTTGTGACTTCTTAGCAGTACCACGGTCCAATTTAAGATCGGTTTAAGACTTTTGTTAAACCAACGAATATACAGGATGATGCCCTGGCAATAATATACATTTGATATGATGACCGACAGAATGACAGTGTCACATGTCATGTCAATCAATATTTTTTTTTTGTGATCTTTTTAATTTGTAAGTAAGGCCATACAGCCACAAGTTACTTCTATCATAAATGTTGTGTCCATATGTTATGTTATGTCAGTCCAACTACCTACCGTTAGACTATACGTCTGTGAGACAAATTGATCCTAAACTGTCAGTGATTTGTGCAGGGATTGGTACTGGTATTTGATTTCTTTGTAAATTCCTATTATTATTATTATTTTATTTCCGTTTTCTATTTTGTTACAATCGATACATTTTTATTAATTGTTGTGATTGTGAATGGTCGGCTGGCGGGTGGTGTAGAGTTCGCCAAACTAGGAATTGATAGTATTTGCATATTTATATTATTTTTATTTATCTAATTTATTATTTTTATGTTATCTGATGATGATTCTTTCCATTCTGCTACTGACTCTTCGGACGTATCTAACAACGCTAGTTTTTGCTCTTTGCCTGACACGCTGGGTGAATTCGTTCGTAAAAACTGTAGCAACACAAAACACTTATTAAATATCTGTCACATAAATGCGCAAAGCGTACCCAGTCACTACAGTGACTTAGTGGAGGCATTCACTGACACTGGTGTTCACGCCGTCCTGATTTCTGAGAGTTGGCTCAAACCTCACCTTCTCTCTACCACCTACCCTCTTTCTGGCTTTATACTTGTCCGAAATGACAGGATTGGACGAGGGGGGGGTGGTGTGGCTATCTACCTGCGTAGTGAATTTTCCTACAAAATCCTTGCTTCTTCCGTTTCAAATTCTTGTGCTTCAGCAGAGTACCTCTTCCTAGAAATTTATGTCAAAGGGGTTAAGACCCTTCTTGGCGTGGTATATTGTCCTCCTGCTGTGGATTACTTTATGGATCTGGAACTGCTTCTTGAGTCGTTTGGGTCAGAGTATGCGCATCACGTCATCATGGGCGATTTCAATACAGACCTCATCCGTAATTCTCCCCGCTCCCGTAAACTCCTTCATATCGTCAAGGCTGCCGGCCTACATGTCCTTCCACTCCAAGCCACGCACTGTAACATGACTGGCGAGGACACCTGGCTTGACCTCATCCTCACGTCCACCCCATCTCTTGTATCCACTCACGGTGAATGTCCTGCTCCTGGTTTTTCCCATCATGACTTTATTTTCCTTTCATACATCATAAGGTCCCCTAAACCAGTCCCTAAAGTGCTGCGCATGCGTTGCTTTGGTCGTATGGATGGAGAAGGGTTAATCAGAGATGCATCCCAAATTAATTGGGATCACTTGTTAGCAGTCCCCACGGTTAATGAGAAGGTTGACATCCTGAACCAGGCTATCCTCTCACTTTATGACGTTCATGCACCAGTCAAGCCAATTAAACTTAAGCGACCACCTGCTCCATGGCTGACCAGAGGGATTCGTATTGCTATGCGACGTAGAAATCGGGCTTTTCGGAAATTTAAGCGAGAGCGATGTGAGGAGAGTTGGGGTCTATACAAGTCTGCGAGAAACTTATGTAATCAGATGATACGCAACGCTAAACGCCGACACATCTTTGAAAACATCTCCTCGTCCTCCCCCGCTGATATCTGGAAGTTCCTTGGAACCCTTGGTGTTGGCAAGACGCGTAGTGTTGTTCTGCCGAACGCAATTTCGTTGGATGATTTAAATCGTCATTTCACCACAACTGCTAGTATGGATCATGCAACCAATTGTCAGACGGTAAATAACATTGCAGGTCTACCTCGTCCTAGTATTGACCCTTTTCATTTCTCTCCTGTTACTGTGGATGAAATCAAAAAGATTATCCTCTCCATCAAATCCGGAGCCCTAGGACATGACGGCATCAGTCGTCGGATGGTTATCGCTATCATAAATTATGTTATTTCTCCGATTACCCACATCATCAACTTTTCCCTAGACTCTGGCCAATTCCCTTCCCAGTGGCGTAAGGCTTATGTGCGCCCTTTACCTAAGATCTCTAATCCGTCCTTGCCTTCCCACTATCGACCCATATCCATTCTTCCGTTTCTATCCAAGGCAATCGAGGCCTGTGTTCATAAACAATTTTCAACATTCATTTACCAGAATAACCTCGTTGGTCCCCTACAATCTGGTTTTAGGCCTGGGCACAGCACTGTTTCCGCTCTCCTGAAAGTGACTGGTGACATTAGACGAGGTATGGAGGATACGAAAGTCACAGTCTTAGTACTCATCGACTTCTCAAACGCCTTTAATGTCGTCAGTCATAACATACTCCTTTCCATCCTTTCTCATCTTATGGTTTCATCTAGAGTACAGGAATGGTTCTCCTCTTATCTTCAAGAGCGTCAGCAGTCCGTCCGCATCGATGACACAACATCAAATTGGTGTAATTTGGATGCTGGCGTTCCACAAGGCGGTATACTTTCTCCATTATTATTTTCAATATTTATTAACTCTATCACCCACCACCTTCAGTGTGCGTATCATCTGTACGCCGATGACCTTCAGCTTTACACCCATGCAAGGGTGGACGAACTATCAGACGCCGTTGTAAAAATTAATCGGGATTTGGAAGAAATTAACGACTGGTCTCGTAGGTTTGGTGTAGCTGTAAATCCCACAAAATGTCAGGCGATACTTGTTGGTAGCCCGCGATTGACAAGCAAAGTGGGGATTACCTCTCTTCCCCTTATAGTGTTTGACGGAACGGTCATACCGTTTAGCACGACCGTCAAAAATCTTGGCCTACATCTCGATTCTACACTCAGCTGGCATTCTCAGGTTGCTAGTGTTAGCCAAAAAGTTACCTGGACTTTGCGCTCCTTAAACCGCCTGAGGAACTTTCTACCGTTCAAGACGAAGGTAATGCTTGCGCAAACTTTAATATTTCCTATGGTTGACTATGGTGACGTGTGTTATTACGACCTTAACTCAGACCTGCTTGACAAGCTCGACAGACTGCTCAACAACAGTATTAGATTTATATTCAATCTGAAGAAGTATGACCACATATCACAGTATAGGTCCGAGCTGAAATGGCTGCCCATTCGCCAGCGGAGACGTTTACGAGCTCTGACCACACTCTTTTCGATACTAAACTCTCCTAATGCTCCTTCTTATCTAACTCCCTATTTCCAGTATCTTTGCTCTTCTCATAGTAGGAATCTCCGGTCTTCTAACAATCTTCTCCTTCTCTCTCCTTCCCATACTTCTGGATTTGTACATTCCTCCTTTCTTATTCAGTCCATTCTTCTTTGGAACGCGCTGCCTCTCGAAATCAGGATGACCACTGGTCGCGAAGCATTTAAAAAGAAAGTCCGCTTGCTCTTCTCTGGAAAAACCATGGCAGAATCATCTCAATAACTTCATATTTATAAATTATGTATTGTATGTTTATGTATATATTTATATTATATTTATATATGCATATATTTAAAGTGATGTGTACCTACTTTCAAAATATAGTGTTTATAGATTTTACTACTTATATGTTTTTGTATTAAGTATGTTTAAAATATTTAAAAGTATACCTACGCTTCCACTTTTATTATCGCACCTAAATGCACCTACCATGTTATCTCTGCACCACCCTATGGTTGACTGGTAGAGAATGCCTCAGGCATTAAGTCCGCCATGTAATGTTATGTTGCAAAAGTTTAAATAAATAAATAAATAAATAAATAAGATATAATAATCTAATAATATAAAATATTACTCATGTAATAAGCAAGCATCCATGCAGTATTTAAGCAAGAATGCAGCATGCAAGCAAGCATGCACGTAGCATGCAGGCAGGCAGGCATGCAGCAGGCAGGCAGGCATGCAGCATGCAGGCAGGCATGCAGCATGCAGCAGGCATGGTTTCTGTCACGGCTCCGGCGCTGCGAGACTCCGGCGGTCGCACGCGAGCTTATCGTCGCAGATGGCTTTCGCTCACCACCGCAGCTTCGGCTTCAGCTTCAGCCGCGGCGGCGAGCGGTAAACCCACTAGCTGCTCCTCAGTTCGCGGGCCGCCTCGCCCCTCCGCGCCTACGCGGGCTTAAATTACACTCTAGCGTAGGGCAGACAAGTCAACGTGGAGTCTGTTTTGCCGCCATTCGATTCTGTCACTGACTTTTTTAGCACAACCTTAACGAAAACATAACGTATTAACTTTTTAAGACAATATTTGAAATCAATTTTGGGTAAAATGCTATTATTATTTATAAGCAAAAATAATATCAAATGAAGGTATATAATATGATTATTCTACCAATATAGCTTTATAGAAAAAGTTGTTAGAGAATATGAGTATTATATCAAATGAATAATATACGTAATGTTGTTATAGGAAGTGTATTTAGAACTAGTAAACATTATATCCAATGAACGTTATGTCCTTTGAAATTAGTTCAATGTCATTATGCCTATCCATCCATCCATAGAAGTAAAATTAAATTTAGACTATTCAAAATGCTTATTTTAAGCTTATTGAATAAAGAAAGTTTGATTTTTGATTTTTTTTATATGAAATGATACGCACCCTTAATAGTATACCAATAAGGTTAGTGTTATCACACTCGTAACAATATCCCGGTGGCGCGGCGTAGGTAGTGATCGACGCAGCAGCCGCCCTAATTGCGCAGGACGTAGATTCGATACCCACTTGATGTATATAGTTATTTTTTCAACGTTTCGTTATCTTCGCGATTATTTGAGCGTTATTAACGCAAAAATTCACATATTACGTATAATTGATATACACTCGGCGTCAAAAAAATCGCACCTCTTAGAAAATCACTTTCAAATGTCATTTACTCTTGATATGCACATGCAGTCGCATTAATTATGATTTTATTTACAAGGTTACTTAATTAACTTAATAAAAAACATTACTTTTCATTATCAAATAAAACCTAATGCAACAAATAAAGTGTCACAAAAATTCGATGCAAATTTTGCTACCCGTGAGAGTTGCTAGTTGCGCTTCCTTTGTGGGTATAAAACGGTCAACACGGGTTCAATGTGGGTCATTCGCTATTCAACCGTTGAAGAGGACACACGCACAGATTTTGATGGATACCACAGCTGATAAAGCCGCTCAAGTGGTTGCACTACTGCAATCAGGGGTGCGGCAGTGTGATGTCGCCCGGCAACTGAACCTGAGCCGTTATTCCGTTCGAAGAGTGTACCAGCGCTTCATAGAGACCGGTGGCTATATCCGCAGACACGGTTCGGGTAGACGTCGCTGCACTTCGGAAAGAGACGACCGGTTCGTTGTGTCGAACTCTTTGAGAAATCGTTTCTCCAACGCTGTTGAGTTGCAACAGCAGCTCCAGGCAGTTCGCAGACGCACCGTAAGCGTATCTACGGTTAGAAGAAGATTGAAGGAGAAGAAGATAGCGGCCCACAGAGCTGCTACGGGTCCAAAATTGACTGCAGCGCATCGGCGAGCCCGCTTGCAGTTTGCTCGTGACCACGTCGATTGGACCCTTGAGCAGTGGAGAGCTGTTCTCTTCTCAGACGAGACGCGAGTGTGTCTTTTCTGCAACGACCGACGGAGAAGAGTATACCGGAGGCAGGGTGAACGTTTCGCCCAAGCCTGCATCCAGGAGACGGTGGAATATGGTGGCGGATCCTGCATGTTCTGGGGCGGTATGTCTGCTGCCGGCAAAACCGACCTTGTCTGCGTCTCCCGGACTGGAGGTGCTCGCGGACAAGGGTCGCTGACTGCTCGCCGCTATGTAACTGAGGTCCTGGAAGTGCATGTGGTCCCCTTTGCCGAATCTTTTGGCGAGGGGTTCACATTAATGCACGACAACGCTCGCGCTCACACTGCAGGCATCGTGAGCGACTTCTTGCAGAGGTCCCAAATCTCTGTGATGCAGTGGCCAGCGCGAAGTCCGGATCTGAATCCTATAGAGCACCTCTGGGACCATCTTAAACGTAAGGTTCGATCTCGGGATCCAGCTCCTTCGACTCTACAGGAGCTCCAAGACGCGGTGATTGAAGAATGGGGGCTTATCCCTCAAGAAGAGCTCCTGAAGTTGGTGAGGTCCATGAGGGACCGTATGGAAGCCGTGATCAGGGCAAGGGGGGGTAACACTAGATTTTAAGTTAATTTTAAGACACTTTTTGTACATTTTTCTTTGTAAATTATCTGTTGTTAATTAGGACTTAATTAAGGATTTTTATTATTTTATTAATTTTAATGTTGTTTGTATAATTATAATTAAACAGAAAGTTAAATTTAATTGTTTTTTGATACTCCTTTTTGTTACCTTTCTAATGATACCCAACACTATCCTCTACATAAGGTTTAAGAATTTTTAAAGATGATTTTTAAAAGGTGCGATTTTTTTGACGCCGAGTGTAGTTCGCAGTCAACAGTAAATATGATCGCTCTGTTACATAAAAATCGTCAATACAAAATATCGATACTCGCGCAACACAAACCAATCGAGAGTGCGAGCCAACATCCGTCTTATTGGCTAAGCATAGACAAACCAGAATAGACCGGCCTTATCACTCGATCACAAACAAATGAATGAGCCTACGTTTCACACACTCAATGAGTAGTGACGTTAAGAAAAAAACGTCACCAGTCTTAATGAGTGGAAAGATAAAAACGCCGCCGCGGCGTCGCACAAAGGGACGGCGGACGCAAATAAAAGAGCAGCCAATGTGAAAAGCGCCGAGCATTGTTTTATATTAAAGTGAAATAACAATAGGTAGCCTTTTCAATGGATAATGCCGCCACAATGATGGTGTAAGCGCGGGGTCACATGGAATGTTTGGCAAGTTTTTTTTGTAGATAGTATATGTACTATTATATATATCTATGGATACATATAATCACGACTATTATCCCCGAAGGGTTAGTCACAGACTAGGCAATGAGGACCGCAAAAGCAGTTCTCTGCCATAGCCCACTTTTCACCAAATATCGACCGCACATGTGCTAAGCGTGAAAGGTGGTGAGCCCATCGCCGCTCTATGCTGTTGGAAGTATGTGCAGTCTTTAGTCCGTTGTCGCCTTTTACGACACCCAAGGGAAGAGAGAGGGTGGTAGTATTCTTTCACCGCTACACGACACGATTATCTACTATTCTCGTACATTACATGAAGCAAATGAGGAGGTTGGGTATATCCCGCCATGCTGGTCCAATGCGGGTTAACAGTTTAAGCGATATTACCCGGAATCATCGGTTATGATTAATTTCATTAATTAACCGATGACCACTAGCATAATTCACGTAACAAAACTTTAAGGACATGCAAGCGATTTGATCGCTGAAGTTATTTTTTGTATTCACGTATCAATCGAACGATTTTGTTTATGTCGGTTTTGTATATGCGTATTCACGTGCATTAATCGAAGTTCGATCGTTGCCCCCGCGGTATTCACCTATTATTTTGACGTTTAGTTTGATCGGATGTCAGCGATTACACGTCAAATTAGACAATTTCCAAGTCGTTGGAAAAAAATAATAAACATTTCTGCATGTTTTTTAACAAAAAGTATTTGAATTTATTTGGTAGAATTATAGTGGCAACATTAAGTTTAAATAGTTGACAAATCGCTGAGTTGCGTTCCTATCGAGTAATCGTTCTATCGAAATGACAGGTGAATACGGATTTATGACTGCTTTTCAATAGGACGACTTCTAAACGTAAGCGACATTTTGACTATTACAAAATACGTGAATCAGGCCACAGCGATGACATAGTCGCTCGTAAGCCCGTAATGCACGTAAAGCCATTGGTTAAGGTTGTTGTAATAAGATGACAGTCGTTAAAACTAGTCTTAAAAAATTACGTAAGTACCAGTCGTTGAAGCCAGCTAGTTCGAAGTGCGCTTTTACTTGCCTTTTTAAGAATCAAGAATCAATATCATTTATTCAGGTTAAGCCATTTTTAGGTAACAGCACTTATGAATGTCATTATTCATCTCCAACCATTAGGAGATATAATGGTCAAGAGTCCCCGGAGTAAACTATAGAATAAAAAAATGTATGACATTAAAACACGTTGTATTTTGTACATAACAAATCAGTAATCAGCAAAAAATATTCTAAAGGTTCTAAAATCTTAAATCTAGATTTGACGGTACTACCTCAAAACGTCGTCACACCATGTATCCGTACCCTAACTCGATCTCGAACATAAGTGGACAATAGCAGACAATGTTCACCTTGTGAACATAATGTAAATGTGAAATACAACATCGCATTGTGCAGTCACGCGCGTCCGCGCCTGTACCGTAAAGTGATGAGGCGACAATTGGCCTCAACGATGTCGTTATGGGAAATGTAGTTGCGCGATTCAATTTTGTACTTGATTGTACAAAAACACGGTTAAAATGGCGCGACGTTTTCAGGGCCCTGTTCAATAAAGCTGACAATCCGACAAGTCGACATATGTCAAAAAGTGACAATTTGACAATTTTTCCGTTTAATAAAACTGACAGGCAACATAATTGTCATGGTGGGAAATTCATAAATATGTCGAATTGTCGCGACAATCCGACATTTTTCTGTTTAATAAAACTTTTTAAGCGACAGGTGACAGGTGACAATTTGTCGTGAAAAACTTATCGAATCTGCTCTTTAAAACATAAAATTGTCATGACATATTGACATATTTGTAAAATTGTCTGACATTTCTGACAGGAGCGTTACCCTCTGTCGCGATATCATATTTTGAACTTTGAAGGTTTAAGAAAGTATTTATTACAAAAAAATGGTACTTACGTCGAGCAGTGAGAATAGTGATGATGAATACTTGGAACAAATACAAACGGGGAGGCAACGACGATCATTTAAAAGCAGAATTAATTTCTCATTCTCAATTACAGAATTCTGCTTTAAAGAAAAATTTCGGGTATGTAAAACCACCGTAGAATATTTAATTATTAAAATTGGTCATCAACTTGAATACGATACAAGCAGAAACCTAGCACGAACAATCGAAGATGCACCAGTGATTGATTTCCTTTTACTATGGATTTTTTTTTATTTTACCCTCATTTAGCTTCATATAACAAAATTATTTGCAAATATGTCAAAAGTCGACATAATTGTCACGACAATCCGACAATTGTCACCGAAAATTGTCAGAAATAATTTGACTGTGGTTTTTTGACATTTGTCAAGTTTTATTAAACGCTTTTCAATGACAAATATATCAAGATTTCACCTGTCGATTTTTGACATATTTGTAACTTTTATTAAACAGCCTAAGCGCGACAATTCTACAATTTTGTCGTTTTTTGACATATATGTCGGATTGTCAGCTTTATTAAACAGGGCCCTGGTATTCCTTGAAATTTTTGTGGAAAGAGAACTATATCTCCATATGGGTAGTCGTCTTCGGTTAAGACCATCGCATAATTCTAATCAAACTTCACAAGGTAAGTTCGTTTGATTATTAAGAGGCCTTTACATCTCGACAATTAATAAAAACACTTATTATAAGTAATAGCATATTATTGTCTAACGGCCGCAGCTAAACAGGTAGCCTATTCAGCATTTTGTCAGGTCCAATGGAGCCTGACGCTGGTTTTCAATGGGCTCCTTCAACATTTTTTAGACTAACGGATGCCAATACAAGATGCCTATTACATCTCGAATGTGATTTTTGCGTAAAATGGCCATTTTGGCGTTATGGATCTCAGAAACAAAAATACATTAACAATTATGACTTATTGAATAGTGTAGAATAGCTATTGGAATAGTGCGTAGCAGCCTCGCTTTTTGTAAATTTTGCTTAACTTTTTAATCAAACCCAAAATTGCAGAGTATGATTTTCTTTTGAGCTCATCGATTGAACTACTGTTCAAAACAAGTGAAATAAAAAAATTATAATGTTATCTCTTATATAGTCGAATAGCGCGTAGCGCCCTCGGAATTTTTAGATATTATTAATTTTATATAGGAAAAAAATCTTATTCTAACCAAAAAAACTACGAAAATAGCTATAAGTTAACTGTGAATTTCTCCTATCTACGATATAATTATTGAGCAAAATTTATCCCAGAGTAATTGTTACTTCATGAGGAATAAAGATTTTATAATGAATTTATTATCCTATTTCGATAAAAACGCTAAATACAATTGCAAAATTACTACAAAATGCGATGCGCCGGCCGTCCGAATTCAACTTATGCTCACAGAATGGAGATTTGTAATATTATGCACAAATTTATTATCCTATTTCGATAAAAACGATAAATACAACTGCAAAATTACTACAAAATGCGAAAATGGGCATTTTACGCAAAAATCACATTCGAGATATAATAGGCATCTTGTATTGGCATCCGTTAGTCTAAAAAATGTCGAGTTCTTTTCTTTAAAAAAAAAGAGGTTTGTTCTCGATTTCGATCGGAGCGGACAGGACAAGATGGGGTGTCTACGATAAAGCGAGCTTACCCATAAAGATGTGTAACCTTTTTATTATTCTAAACCAGAAGTTTATAGCCCCGCTAGTTAGCTCAAACCCGGGATATCTGACTCTAAGACCGGTGTGGTCTAACAAAAATCTCATCTCTTTCCATGATATTAGAGTAGTTTACATTGTTGGTATGCTTCGGTAACCGTGTCGCATGTCGGAGAAAGAATACTGGTAGTATTCTTGACACTTGCCAAGTGCAAGGGCGACAATGTTGATGGTGCAGAATAGGTACATAACCGCACACTACCGTATACGACACACACACTTTGCAAAATTTTCAAACGAAAAATGGTTGCGGTCATGGTGACCGGTGGTAGGTGGTTAAGGGTTAAAACTTTTTGCTCATAAACAATCAAGTAAACATGTGGACAGTTATTAAAAGAGCTAATATTTTATTAAGTAGCGGTAAAAGAATACTACCACCCCTCTCTTCCCTTGGGTGTCGTAAAAGGCGACTAACGGACTAAAGACTGCACATACATCCAACAGCATAGAGCGACGATGGGCTCTTTACCTGTCACGCTGAGCACATGTGCAGTCGCTATTTGGTGAAAAGTGGAATATAGCAGAGGACTGCTTTTGCGGTCCTCATATTGCCTAGTTTCTGGCTAACCCTTCGGGGAAACTCTTAAATTTCCTAGAAGGAAAATACCTAAAATTAATAAATTAATAATTTATCACTTTTTTAAATTATAGAAACTACTCCCGTAAAAATTTTAAAATTCTTCAAAAAACAAAAAAGTTCCAAAAAACTTAGAAAAATTTCGGCCAAAAACCTCAAAATTTAAAATTTCTTAAAACTTAAAATTATAATACCCTTGACCTAAAAACATACAAAAACAAACTTTTTTCAAAAAAATTTCATATATAATTTCTCTTAAAATCGACTTTGAAAATTTCGACCTTTTTTTTTTTTTTTCTCCAGAGGAATGCGTTACGCATACCCAGGGCCTTGAAGAGGCCCCGGGTTATGTGAGGCTCGCCCGTCCGTCTTTCCACCTCCCGCCGACTGTATGGGGACGACATTGTCCCCAGTCAGCTGCCAGGGAGAAGCCTCGGCTGGGAAGGGTGAGACGGAGGGGAATACTCGCTAAACCTCTGGAGGACCAAACTCCGATAACAGGTGAAGGCCGCGGGACCTATCCTGGGGAATTGAACCGCGGGATTCACCCTGAAAATTTCGACCTAAGCTAACCCAACCCTAACCTAACTATTTTTCACCAAAGTCGTAATGGCGAATTCCACCCAGTCGAGCACCTTGCCTATGGGTAGAACTGGGGCAGACCTTTACGTCTGAGGACGTCACCGACTTTCACATGCTTGAGCTTGCGATGTTTCACCAACTTGATCGCATAAATCAAGCTCTATGTGAAAACAAGTCGGTGACCAGGCAGAGTAAGGAGAATATCCGCGATGCGGGTAAGGAGCTCTTCAGATGTATTTGCTTGGTCCCGCGTTTGCTGGAGGAGTACCGCACCCCCCAGAACGCTGAGGATAGTATCCGTGAATTGGGCCAGAAGCTGGATAACAGCACAGAGGCCCTGATCACTGTCCAAGGCGAGATGGCGGGGGAGGTCCGACGGGAAATTACGGAGAAGGTCGACGAGCTGCTAAAACAGGGTGATAGGCTCGAGGACTTGGTGCGCCTATCGGGCAACATGCTCACTGCCGCGCTTAAAGAGCAGCATCAATTGCCCTTAGCCCACAGCTCGTTGGTCGAAGTCCAATCCGTCTAACCCGCCTCCAAGGCCACCGACGCGAGCGTCGCGGCAAGACCCCCAACACCCCAGACCTACCCGGCAGTGATCGTCAGCTCCCTTAACAACACCTTGAGGGCTCCGGAGGTGATGTCTCTCTGGAAAAGAGAGATGTCCTTCCGGAAGTGCAAGTACGCCCCGGTCAAAGTCTTGCCGCTGCCTAACAACAAGCTCAGGGTGGAATTCGAGCGCAGGGAGCAGTGCCAGGAAACGATCTCACGTCACGACAGGAGCCCTAACTTCGCCGCCGAACTGGCGAAACAACGACCACCGCTGTTGATCCTAAAGGTCTCCAAGGACGTCGCCCGCGAGGATCTGGCGGAGGTCCTTGCGACCCAAAACGACGTTGAAATTTCCCGGCTCTGCTTCCTGACCTCGAACAGGAACCCTGCACTGTATGAGGACTTCAGCCGATTTATACAGTGCAGGACATGCCTGCAATTCGGGCACACTATGAGCAAGTGCAAGGCAGAGAGGAAGCCCTGCGCCCACTGCGCCAGCCCCGAACACCAGGTGGCTAAGTGTCCGAGCAAATCAGCACAACCAAAGTGCTACAATTGCTCGGCACATAACATCCGCACGGGCGCAAATGTGGACTCAGCACACAATGCCACGAATACCCGCGAATGCCCGAGGATAAAGGCAATGGTCCTGCGCCTGCAAAGCCAAACAAATTATGGTGATTAGATCACGTTTGATTTCACCTAAATTATTTGATATAACTTAAATAAACATAAATTCAATAAAAAATCTAAATCAAAACCTTCAAACTCAAAATACATTATTAAACAAAATAAAACCATTAAACATAAACTCAATAAATAATCAAAATTAAAACCTCAAACTCAAAATACATTACTAAACAAAACAAAACCATTAAAAAACAATATTAAATAATTAGAAATATAACTTTAAATACAAATTAAATAATCTTTAAATAAACTAATAAATAAACTTAATTTAATCTAATAAAACAATTAAATCAAACCAATACAAAACATAAAACAAACTAAAGTAACCAAATTATACTAAAATAAATAAAACCGTAACCTAAAAGTAAATAAAACTAATCAACATAAATTAAAATCTTTATCAAAATAAATAAAAGTAGCCTAAATTAAAAAAATCAAAATTAAAAGTTTTCCTAAAATTAAACATAAAACTAGCCTATAATATAGTACCTACATTATTAAATACATAAGTTTTTAAATATAAAAACCGAATTCGTGTAAAAAAAAAAAACCCTTCGAGGATAATACTGCCGTCATAATTAAAAAAGGCACATCTAACATTTTGTAAATCAGGAGAAAAACGGGTTTGAAAAATTTCTTAGTTTTCAGCGAATAAATTTGATAGTATTGTGTTTGTCGGAAATGCATGAATGAAAATAGTAGCATCAATATGAGTTTTACAAGATTAATTACAAGATTTTATTTTAATGGCACTTATTTTATAATCTACATTTTCCTTTTCAACGTAACAGAAAAAAATGTGTAATAACATTAATATTAAATATTAAAGGCATAATTAACCAAATGCGACTTTTCATTCTAACATTTAGTGAAAAGAAAATTAAATATTACAATACAAAGGCACATTTATACAATTGTGCCTTCTCTTTATAGCTTAAACAAGTTATAGTTGCTACATATACTACTAATACAGCTGAAAAATAAAAAGCTTTAATTTAAAACGGAAAACAAAATGTATCTTTATTATTATAATTAGTTAATGTAATTGTATTACATTATTAAGGAACTTGTTACAAACATAATACACCAAAGTACTCGTCAAGACGAATCATACGAGCCCAAACTCGATGGGGTTGAGTCGTTTAATTACCGAAGTCCTATGGCCATCTTTCAGCTCCATCATCAGATCCTGGTTACAATCTAGCACCAAAGTACTCGTCAAGACGGGTCGAACGAGTCCAAACACGATGGGGTTGTTGTGTCGTTTAACTACCGAGTTCCCATGGCCACCTTCCGGTTCCATCATCAGATCAGCTCCATGTCATAATGATTTTGCATTGTCATCCGATTTACACATGCATGCAAAATTTCAGCTCAATCGGTAACCGGGAAGTGGATCAAATTTTGCTTGTAAGATTTGATTACAGACCAAATCGGGACAGGTGAAACTAAATAAATGCTTGTAATAATAAATATTTTCGTACAATTACCTAATACCTATTTGTCTTAAGCGGGGATCGAACCCGCAGCCCTTGGGTAGTAGGCAGATATATCTAACACTGCACCAGACAGGTCGCCAAAGCACAATTTCAATTATTGAACCACACATAATAAAGTAGGTAGGAAGTCGCTCATATGCCTACGTATGGGGCCACAAAGTTAAAATTACGCGTGCTCATAACAAAATACTAAAAGAGTGGAAAGGTAACTTTTTAAGCACTAACATTTAATAGTAGAAATGAGTACATTTATAACGGAATTTCTACGAAATACTAATGATATATTAGCTTGTTAACGTAGGTAGATCAAAATTAAGAAGGTAAGTACAATGAAGTATTTTCATAGTAAATCACAACTAAACCATAAAATATTTCGAAGATTACAAGTCAGCAAAATACCTAATAATTGAATCACAAAATTCATATTAGACAAGTACTAACAACAACTTACCCGCGCAGCTCAGACAAGCGTGGACTCACCGTTACACGTAAGGTAAGGCACAACTGAGGCGATTTGGTTCGTGACTCAGCCCCCTCACCTCACTCTGTTCAAAAGTGTTTGGTAGCAAAGGCATAGGTGCCAGTTGTGACTTTTCTTTTAAATTAAATGTTATGCCCCTCAAACCCCAAGCGGTCGCATGAGACCGCACCTACAAAAACACACTTTAGTATGAACAAGTTTGGTTATTTCGGTTCTGTGGTTCATCTTATGTATTGTTATCGCACAATATCGCATAGTCTATGCTCCATTCTGTCAAATTTGACGTTGACAGTTACTGTCAAAAAAGTGTCAAAAAAATCCAAGAGTGAGTGGTAGAATCAGTAAAATTTTAAATGAAAGGGCTTATTTGCCACATAGGCCTTTACAACTTGAAGTTGGTCAAATATGCCTTTACTATTTATAAATCTTTATTCATTTGTGACCTTTTGACGTAATGTAAGCTAGATGTGCTCTTTCTACGTACTATCACAGAAAAAATGGTTCAGTTGTGCCCTTTTTGCTTTAAGTACTTTTGGTTTATCGTGCTTCTAAAATTTACGAAAAATATGAGCAGTTAGGCCTTTTTCTCCTGATTCCAAATATGTATGTAACTCAAATTTAAAAAAAATTGTTAGTTGTGCCCTTTTTCCTTATGACGGCATAATAGTAGTGATTATATGTGTGTAGGTACGGAAGGCACGTACAGCCGTTGGTCCCGGTTGTTGTCTTAACATGGCAGTTGTTAAGCCCCATCAACCGCATTGGGCCAGCGTGGTGGGTCATGGCCTAATCGCCTCATGAGTTGCTTTATATATGTGGGAAGGCCGGTTCTCAACAGTGGGATGTTAATAGGATGATGATTACATTGAATTTGTGCTGTTTATAAGCATCCAATGTTATCTATCACAAAGAAAAAAAAAGGTCACCATACGATTAATCATCATTATACTTACATACATAATATAATCACGACTATTGTCAGGGGGGTGTTACTCCGCAGTTTAGGTACGTTCGATTGGCGCGCCTCCCAGGCAGGCCGCCTAGGCGTATGGCAGTAAGGGTTGCCGCGAGCCAACGCGCCGAACACCGAGCGCCGAGTCGCTTAACTCGTAATCCCTGCGCGCGCACGTAAACCCTACGCTCTGTGATGTCATGACGTAAAATCGATATCGAGTCAGCGTTGCTTAACGGAATATGAACGCTCGGGTCACACGATAAGTTTCAATTTCGTGTGAAAGTCTTTAGAGAAGGAACCTTCTGTACGTAGTACTATTAGTTATTCTGTGCTATTATCCCCGAAGAGTAAGTCAGAGACTAGGCAATGAGGACCGCAAAAGCAGTCCTCTGCCATAGTCCTTTTTTCACCAAATAGCGATTGCACATGTGCTCAGCGTGACAGGTGGTGAGGCCATCCTCGCAATATGCTGTTGGATGTATGTGCAGTCCCTTAGACGCCTTTTACGACACCCAGTGGAAGAGAAGGGGTTGTAGTGTTCTTTTACCGCTTCGCGACACAACGGATTAATTCATCATTATCATTGCGCTATCCTGCCGTCTTAATTTAAAAAGGCACATCTAACATTTTGCAGATGGGGAGAAAAACTGGTTTGTAAAATTTGTTTGTTTTTGGCAAATAAATTTGATAGTTTGTCGGAAATGAATGAATAAAAATAGTAGCATCAATATGTGTTTTACAAGATTATTTAATTAGCTGTTTTTATTTGAATGGCTTTTATTTAATAATCTACATTTTCCTTTTCAACGTAACAGAAAAAATTGAGTAATAACATTTTTTTTTTTTAAATAAATAAACTTCCATACATTTACACCAATTATCTAACCCAAGAGAAGATTCTTTATGAAACTCGTAAATGGTTACTAGACAACGGATAAACATACTTAAAATACTTAAATACATACTTATTATACATAGAAAACACCCAGACCCGAAACAATTTAGAAAAACAATAGTTTCTAAATTGACCCGACCGGGGATTGAACCCGGGACCTCAGAGATGGCGACATTATGAAAACCGGTGTACAAACCACTCGACCAAGGAGGTCGTCTAATTAATATTACATACAAAAGGCATAATTACTTACTGGGCGTAGCATCAGAGTCGCAGTCGACGGTTCGTGCTCCGACATGAAGCCCGTGAATGCTGGAGTCCCGCAGGGGTGTGTGTTGTCCCCTACTCTGTTTCTTCTGCATATCAATGACATGCTGCATAACAACAGCATTCATTGCTATGCAGACGACAGTACTGGGGATACGCTCTACACCGGGCGGCTAATATTTCTCTGGAAAGCGTCATCGAGAGCCGGAATAAACTTGTGACTAACACCGAGAACATGTTAAGTCATGTCTCGGATTGGGGCCGACATAACCTAGTCCACTTTAATCCCTCCAAAACACAAGTTTGTGCATTTACCGCGAAAAAACATCCCTTCGTCGTACCTCTGAACTTTGAGGGAGCTCCCCTTGATACCAATCCGACTATTGGAATCCTTGGCGTCGATATTTCGAGTGACGTTCAGTTTCGTGGTCATTTTGAAGGTAAAGCTAAATTAGCTTCGGAAAAGCTGGGTGTGCTTAATAGAGCGGGTCAGTATTTCACGCCGGCCCACCGTTTACAAACAGTTGTAAACGGTCAAGTTGTATAAAGCACAGGTCAGGCCGCATATGGAATACTGCTCCCATCTCTGGGCTGGAGCACCCCAATACCAACTCCTTCTATTTAACCGCATTTAACGCAGAGCTGCTCGAATTGTCGACGACGTGGTTATTTCAGGTCGGCTCGATCCACTGGTTCTTCGGAGAGACGTGGCGTCTCTCTGTATATTGTACCGTATATATCATGGGGAGTGTTCTGAGGAATTGTTCGGCTTGATCCCTGCCGCTGATTTCCTTCACCGCACTACACGCAATCGACTGTCATTCCATCTACATCACCTTGATGGATGGCGGTCATGGCGGTCTGCTACTGTGCGTTTTTCAAGAAATTTCTTGCCTCGAACTACAGTGTTGTGGAACCAGCTCTCGGCGGCGGTATTTCCGGACCGTTACGACTTAGGGAACTTCAAGAAACGAGCCTATTCCTTCCTTAAAGTCCGGCAACGTTCCTGCGAGTCCTCTGGTTTTGCGGGTGTCAATGGGCGGCGGTGATTACTTTCCATCAGGTGACCCGCTTGCTCGTTTGCCTCCTTCTGCTATAAAAAAAAATAAAAATTAACCAAATGCGACTTTTCACTCTAACATGTAGTGAAAAGAAAATTAAATATTACAATACAAAGGCACATTTAAACAATTTTCATTCTAGCTTAAACAAGTTATAGTTGCTACATATACTACCATACAGCTGAAAAATATAAAACTTTTATTTAAAACGAGACAATTTTTCTTAAATCTTTTTTGTCATAATTTGTTAATGTTGTAACTATCACATTATTAAGGAACTTGTTACAAACATAATACACCAAAGTACTTGTCAAGACGAATCATACGAGTCCAAACTCGATGGGGTTGAGTCGTTTAATTACCGAGGTCCTATGGCTATCTTCCAGCTCCATCATTAGACCTTGGTTAAAATCTAGCACCAAAGTACTCGTCAAGACGGATCGAACGAGTCCAAACTCGATGGGGTTGTGTCGTTTAACTACCGAGTTCCTATGGCCACCTTCCGGTTCCATCATCAGATCAGCTCCATGTAAACAAGCTAATACTGCGCCAGACGGTCGGTAAAGCACGATTTCAATTAATGAACCACATATTTAGGAAGTCTCTCTTAAGCCTACGTATGGGGCCACAAAGTTAAGATCACGCGTGCTCATAACAAAATACTAAAACAGTGGAGAGGTAACTTTTTAAGCACTAACATTAAATCGTAGAAATGAGTACATTTATAACGGATTTCTACGAAATACTAATGATACGTTAGCTTTTTATTACGTAGATCAAAATTAAGGAGGTAAGTAAGTACAATGAAGTATTTTCATAGTAAATCACAACTAAACCATCATATATTTCGAAGATTATAAGTCAGCAAAGCAAAAAAGGCACAACTGACCCGATTTGCTTCGTAACTCAGCCCCCTCACCTCACCTCTGTTTAAAAATGTTTGGTAGCAAAGACATAGGTACCAGTTGTGACTTTTCTTTTAAATTAAATGTTATGATAAAGAATGAGTAAAATTTTAAATGAAAGGGCATTCTTGCCACATAGGCTGTTACAATTTGAAGTTGGTCAAATATGCCTTTACTATTTAAAAATCTTTATTCATTTGTGACCTTTTGACGTAATGTAAGCTAGCTGTGCTCTTTCTACGTACTATCACAGAAAAAATGGCTCAGTTGTGCCCTTTTTGCTTTAAGTACTTTTGGTTTATCGTGCTTCTAAATTTTTTACAAAAATATGAGCAGATTGGCCTTTTTCCCCTGATTCCAAATATATATGTAACTCAAATTTAAAAAAAAAATGTTAGTTGTGCCTTTTTTCCTTAAGATGGCAGTATCTTTCTCCGTTTATAACGCAATGGATTTTTTTGCGGTTTTCACTGATAAAAATATTGATAAAGGACGATGTTTTTTCGTTTTATGTTGTAGTTTGTAGATGTTTTGTATGACGCTGATGTATGACGGAGTTTCTAATTTAGCGTGAACAAAGGCGCGGGAGGACCGCTACTAATAAATAAATTAGTCTTTAGGATTACACTCGCAGGCACAGGAAACCTGAAATTAATATTTGAGTACAAAAAAATATGCTGTCATATCACTTATATTTTTAATTTGTCTCATAATAATATTTCTCAATTTGTCAGCGGGCCAATTTCCCCGAAAACGTCTCGAACTCTTACATCCCATTAACAAGTTAATGCGTTGCTTTTTATTTTTATTAATACAGAGAAATTCCATGATTTAATCCACGGCGACGATAAGATAAGAGTCTCGAGTTATTTTTATTTTATTTTAATTATCATTCTATGAAGGCCCGGTAATAAGAAACATAATATTTATTTTCTTCTACAAAATTAGTTTTTTACAGGGAGTAGGAGACTGAAACTAAGCTTAAAATTAAATTTGATATTTTCAGGACTTCAGTAAAACCAAAACATAGCTATTTCAATTTGGCCACCCACGCGGTACTCGTAACTCAAAATTCAATTGTTACGTACCAAAATATTATGTGGCCCGCGAGATCGTAAACCGTTTATTAAAAAAAAATGTAATTGTTTCAAAGACCGACACAATAAAATCAATTTAACAATAAAACGCGAAGAAATTTCGCAATATAAAATTTAACTTCTAGAAACGCCTTTTGTAAGCAAGTATCAATTCCACGAGAGACTTCTCATCGAATCCTGGAATCAGTTGTTTCCATTCCAGTTTTGTGTTGTACTTTTTGTTGTTTTTTGTTGTCCTTTTTGTTGTTGTGTCCGTTGGCGTCAGTTGTTTAGTGGTCTCAATAGCGTGGCTGCTCATTTACGTCTCGGATTAACAATAAAAACGAAATTTGATCATTGTGACTGCGCTGCGTTTCGTTAAGGGTGAGACAATTGTTTGAGCAAAAGCTTTTTTATTAATTTAAAATACTAATAACAAGAGATTACACCACGCGTTACCTACTATAAATTATATTACTATGTTAGCGCGATAGAGTAACAAAAGGGGTGAAAAAGTGACACAAGTACCCCTTGACTGCCACAAAGACGCTTAGAGGTGACTAAGTATTGAGTATCGTTTTACGGCAGTTTTTTTTAACACAGGTTGAACACGAGAAATCGTGGTTCAATTCCCATAGCTCCGTTAGACTACTGACGTGAACCCACTCCGACACAGTCATTTAGATTAACAGGAAGGGTTAACAGGACTATTATTAATGTGTTAAACGCACTTTAATAATATTCCATACCTGTTAACTCATGTGTTTAACGCACATTAATAATAGTCCTGTTAACCCATCCTGTTAATCTAAATGACTGTGACGGAGTGGGTTCACGTCAGTAGTGTAACGGAGCTATGGGGATTGAACCACGATTTCTCGTGTTCAACCTGAGCATCTATCCGCTCGGCTACCACGCCGCGAAAAGTAGTGTAATTAATATCGATAGAGTCTTACTAATCCTACTAATATTATAAACGCGAAAGTTTGTAAGTATGTATGGATAATTGTTACTCTTTCACGTAAAAACTACTGTATGGATTTGGATGAAATTCGGCATACAGATAGTTTATAACCTGGATTAAGACATAGGATACCTTTTTATCCCGATATTCCCACGGGAACGTATGGTTGGATGTTTGTTACTCTTTCACGTAAAAACGACTGAATGGATTTGGATGAAATTCGGCATACAGATAGTTTATAACCTGGATCTGAACCTGGACCCCACGGGAACGGGAACTACGCGGGTGAAACCACGAGCGGCTGCTAGTATTATAATAATTTTACAAGTTTATTACTTACACATTATTAAAGACTCATCTAATAATGTGTAATAAGCTTATAAAGGCACACAGTTATGATTTTACATTATCTTAAAAAATTCCATAACGTTAAATGTCAAATCGTCCAACAGCCTCCCCTTAACATGGTATTTGCTTTTATCAGATCATCGCCGGACCTGTCCCACGTAAATAAATCCAATATTTTACTGCGCCGCATTGTTACACTCATTAACCTTTTGTCTCATTAGACCCTGGTTTCATATCCAACCATATTTTCCTTACCGATGACAGCTGCGATTAGATTTTGTTTTTTTTATAACCGACAAATAATCTCGGTTTGAGTTTGAATCGACCTCTTTCAGGGTAGGGTTTCGATAAAAGAGGTTTCAACCAGAATCTTTTATTATTGTATTTTCTTTTTAAATAAAATTAGATGACAATGTTGTATAATCACAGGTTTTATGACATTGTTGGTTGTCAGCGAAAGTTTTTTGGGTCGAAACAAAATTGCAACTCCGCATGAAAAACTTTTTAATGAGAGTATAAAAATATTATAAAAAGTAAAACCAAAACACAAAAGTGAGATATCATAATTGTCTTAAATTACTGATGTTTAAACCAAGCCAGATACCGCGGGTTGTGTTTTAATCTAAATATAAAAAAGTCGTATCGAAAACTACATTTAATCTCAAACGGAGTTATACTCTTATGCGACATTAAAATTAATCCTATCAGCATTGAGGTAATTAAATATATCTTTTTTCTCATTCCGACCGCCCAAAGGTTGATCTGGGCAATTTTAATTGACTCCAAAGTACTTTAATGGCAATTAGCTCGCATTTAAGCTGTTATCAAAGGCTGTGAGATAAACGCATCTACTTCTTCTTAGGTTCAAAGAGTGGGACGGAATGATAACGTCTCTTTTTTTCTTGAAGCTTGTCTTTTTATTGTATGGTTATTGATGATCAGTCAAAGGTCTGATATAGTGCAATGTATTTTATCTTTGGACGTCGCATTGTTTAATTGATTGGTTTTAATTAGGAAACGGTGGAGTAGTTAGCAATTATAATGTTTTAATTAAAACTAAGCTGTAAAGTTTCGTAAATGTATATCGTCATCATCATGAATCTTAAAAGTTCAAGTTCAGTGTTGGTAATGCAACCTTTTTTATAGTTTTTATTATTTTAATTATTTTTCTTCTATTTGACAGCCGACGTTCTATTTATCATTTTTATCTAAACCTTTTGCACTTGAATGTTGAGACTTTTCTTTCTACAATTAAAACACCTAAATATTCAATACAGTCCACAACAATACCAACGTACCGACATTCTAACTATCAAACTAACGACCCACCATTGCGAGCGCATAAAACTCAATTATAACGGCAGAATCGGCCAATAAATTTCGGTGTCCAATAGCTATTGGCCGCTAAAGGCTGTTAAGGCTGTTAAGGCTCATTATTGGTGGTGATGTCAAATCGTCTCCACACAGTTGTTATTCGGTGCGTTTGACAATCGCGGTAAACGCAAAGGGCTGACGAACAGGTGTAGTAGCGCTCGGCCCTCTGTTGAGGCCGCCGCCTGTTTGGTACAAGTTAGGGGATTGGGAGATTTTACTATATTTTTTTAAAGTCAAAGTGAAAGTGAAAAATTATTTATTTAAATAAACTTTTTTAAAGTATATACTTGTTTCTTTGTAAACGCACTTATCTAAAATAAGAGGGCATAATATTAACCCAATAACTTACTTTACAGATCGTAGCATATGGAGAGCCGTAGTCTCATTATTTTTTTTTGTTATTTTAAAATAAACAAAATGCATTACGCATACTGCGCGCGAGAAGACGCAAATTTTGATTATGTGTTACTTTCTACTCTGGGCATACCTAAAAAATCTCCTGCTTTTTCACTTACGCCAGTACGTAAGTTGTGAGTGATCTAGAACCGCCATAACCAATCTGTTCACAGGAGTTCACCCCAGCAGCTGTGATCACTGCTTTTACCTTTTTTTTCTCATTTAACCCGTCTTATGGATACCCCACGTAGAGAGGCAGGGTTATGTAATGCTCCATCCGTCCACCTTTCCATATTGAAAGCGTAGCAAGCAATCAGGGATGAGAGATGGGAGAGTTTACCGACTAAATATAGTAACAAGCAATTTGAGTAAACTGGAGGCCGCAGGACCTGCCTACAAGGGAATTGAACCACGGGATCTACCCTGACACCCGTGTGCCCATCTGTGGACGG
This sequence comes from Scoparia ambigualis, assembly GCA_963921215.1. NCBI lineage: Eukaryota > Metazoa > Arthropoda > Insecta > Lepidoptera > Crambidae > Scoparia > Scoparia ambigualis. The sequence goes on along the minus strand of OY992516.1, from coordinate 13,771,838 downwards.
CTACACCCCCGAGCGAACATATGCTATCATTCAAAATAACTGATTTAACCTCGGATAAGGGATGTGATGTAATGGACGTATGTACGAACCTTTCCCGCTAACCGCTTCCGCTCGTACATTGCGCCACATTGTTATCGCTGCGGCTTTTTCAGTGTAATGCTCGAGTGTGACAGTGGTGCCAATTTGTAGCATATTATCCGCCAACGACGACGGCAACACGACAGATTGACGCGCGAACACCGTGCTGTAGTAATGCGGGGTTGTGGCCCCAAGTCCCAACTGTGTACAAAACTAAAAGGCTTAGTGCTCAAAGTGAAAAAGGTCGTAACTGTATAGAAACTTCTCAAATGAGGAAAAGTTAAAAATGAAATAGTTGTGTTGGTAAACTTAAACTTGACTTTATGTTAATTCATAAAGCCGTTGATCTCGGTTGTTGTGGTAAGATGACAGTCTTTATACCCACCAAACCACACTGGGCCAGCGTAGTGGGTTATGGCCCGATCTCCCTACGTGCTGTTATCCATGTGGGAGGCTTGTTCTCAGCAGTGGGATGTTTATGTGCTGATGATGACTCAGAGTTAAAACTTCTTACTTTTTTATCCTTATATAATAAAAGTTAGAACTGTAACCCATGCCGGCTATTTGCCTACTTTATATTATGTATGTGCAGTCTTTAGTCCTTAGTTCGCCTTTTACGAGACACAAGGGAGGAGAGAGGGTTGTAGATAGTATTATTTCACCGCTCACTACACGATTAATGTTTTACTGCTGTAAATATATATAAACAAAAATAAGAGCACTGGACCGGCAATCCAAAGGTCGTGGGTTCGAATCCCACTCGATCTTCCTGAGACTGGTTGATTTTTTTCTAGTAAACATTTTGTCCAACAAAAATAGATACCTAAACAATGCATTTATTGTTAGATCGGAGGTGTAACAAAACAAAAGTGAATCATATAAAGATCACGTAATGTAATATATTTCGTAAACAATTTGCATTTTAAAAACAAAATAGTTAAGAGCGTTTACGAATTTAGCATTTCGGTTTCCCATACAAACTTCCAAGTTGTAATTTTTGAAAACCGTTAAGCCAATTTTTATGAAACTTTGCATGCTAAAGTAAAAAACAGCGATCTGAACAGAAAACATTTTGAAAAAACGTTTATTCAACTGAGTTATTGCGATTTAAAACTTTCCATTTTAAATCGCAATAATTCAGCTAAATAAAAGTTATTAAAAAATGTTTTCAACAAACTGTTTAGATCTCTGTGTTTTACTTCAGCATGGGAAGTTTCTTAACACATGGCTTTATAGTTTTCAAACACTTCAACTTGGAAGTTTGTATGGGAAATGCGGAAACGCGTACTTACTAACCTTCGATCGCTTAAAAAAACCTTTAGTAGATTCACAATCCCATAAATCGTAGCAGAAAGAGGCTGCGTTGTCATAACATTTCACGTATATGTGTTGTAGAAGAAAAAGCAACCGTGTCGCGTAGTAAAAGGCGACTATCGGACTAAAGACTGCACATACATCCGACAGCATAAAGCGGTGATGGGCTCACCACCTGTCACGCTATTTGGAAAAAGTGGACTATGGTATAGGACTGCTTTTGCTGTCCTCATTGCCTAGTCTCTGACCAACCCTACGGGGATAATAGTTGTGATTTTAGGTGTGTATTTATGTAAGCAATTTTCGTAGAAATCTTTGTCATGTTGACACTTACCAAACGATATGTACGTACCTAAGCAATTCGCATTCATTCATCTATGAATATGAATTATTCGGTTTACCGAACTAAAAATTTTGAATAATGAAATATCGACTTTAAAGATCTAGTTCTTATCATTGGTTCTTATATCCTAGTTTTTATAAGTAAATAATCGAAGTTACCAATACAACACGCGATAAATTTTTGAACGTCCAAAAACAAAAGTGAAACAGAAACGACGCACAATTGGTACGGCACCTGCAAAGTGCCGGACGCTGTGGCGCTGATTACCACATTGTCCCGCTCACAATAACTCGATTAGAGTGGCCGGCCGGCGCCGGACATGCTACCGTTCGACATAACGTGGATGCTAATTTCATTCTAAGCTTTTACTTTACATACATATATTTAGCTGATTCACGACTATTGTCCCCAAAAGGTTAATCAGAGACTAGGCAATGAGGACCGCAGAAGCAGTCCATTACCATAATAGTCCACATTACACCAAATTACAACTACACATGATAGGTTCAGCGTGATAGGTGGTTAGCTTGATAGTCTTTAATCCATTAGTCGCCTTTTACGACACCCAAGGGAAGAGAGGGATTTATAGTTCTATTTTAGTGAACCGCTAGACACGACTCCGCTTTATTTTTTTATAGTTAATTATCCTGTTCAACGCAGCAATCTGTCATCAACATTTGACCGCTTCATTGTCTGAATACAATTCTGTCTGTGTTGTAGCTGTGAGGACATGTCTATTGGCATCGCTCACTACTGTTCTATTCATTTTAAGTAAAATAAATAATTGCAAGTTGAGACAAACACAGATACATAAAAAATACATACATAAAGTCCGTTTAACAGAGGGGTAGGCAGGTACTTCGTCTATCGATTTCTATGTTAACTAGAAGTTTCTCATTTTCTTTAAGCATATTTTTCTTTCTTTACAAGAAAGCACTAGGCCCTCATTGATATAAGACCAAGTCAGGGGCCACCTCTCTAAATGCATCTGTAACTTCGTTTGCCATTAATTCGTCGTACACTGCTGTGTATGGAGGTGCTGTGACATCCACTTGTAAAAAAACAGCAGCATCGCTAAAGAAATCGATCAGCGGAGATCAGTTTACCTTAACTTAATTGCAAAAAAACACCATTTTTGTTTATAAAACGTGTCTAACAAAACGTCTGACTATCCCGAAATATAATTTATGACTAAGAAATTCCTGAAAATGTTGCGTATCCACAGCAAACCATCGTCTCCCCACCCCCAATTAGGTGAGCACGGTGCTACCATGGCACAAAGGCAAAGATAATGGTCAGTTAACTTAGTTCGGAAGATAGTTCACTTAGAGCGAACTTAACTTTATCAAGTTGCAATTAAGTTCGCCCGCTTAATTTAATATTCTCACGTTCTATATCACAATTACGACCTCGTGAACTGGACGCTATCGATCGGGACTTTCGTTCGCTATTAAGTGGTGCTTCGGTGACTTTACGATGTGAGTACTGAGATAAAATGTAGACAAAACTTTCTCGTGTTTAAGTTACTTTGTTATAAAGGTACATGAACAAGCTCATTGTTGTGGTGGATAATATGACCACCGGAGTATGTTTATCTTGGGAAAATGTTGTGAAGCCCGAGTAAAAGCTATACCTATGGTAGTAGGATCTAGTTGCCAATAGGAGATAAAACGCAAAGCGTAATTTAGATGTACATGAAAATGTCAAACTATGTCTTTATACCTCAAAGAAATGAAAGGGTACAATGTTGAAGAGTAAGAGTTTGATTTGAAGACGAAGCGGTTAATTTACACTTTCACATGCTGGTGTCGATTCATTGTCACAATTAACCGAAAGAAAAGTCATTTCCTTTGGCCAGACCTCGTTGTCTATTTCTAGTTTTCTTGATAATGTCGATTAAAAGTCAAAAATTCTTAAAAATACCATCAGGAGGAAAAGCGTTAAACGATTTCTGTAATACTTTTTATAGTGCGACATAAAAGATTAGAAATTAAATAATCCAGAACTAAATTCACTCATTTTTTGGCAACATTGATTATCTGTCATTAATGTCAAGTGGTTGTTCAACTCTGTCATATAAATTGTTGTTTTAGTGATATTTCTACATTCCTGGATTTAAAACACTGAGAACATGATTATGACCATCCGTGGCAGTTCTCGTAACATAATATAAAGGTTTTTTTTGCGAAGTTTGGCATAATTTCAATAGGGAACTTTGTTACGTAATCTGGAGGATATTTACCAACGTACAGCAGATTATACTGGTAAGTAAGTTATAAAAGATGTTGAAAGTATAATTATCTAAAATATGCCTATGCGCAATCGGCTAAATTCCGTGAAACAATCAGTATTTTTAAATATTTTTAAAAGTTTTGGGGTTATAATATTATAAACAAAAATGTTGGTTATTATAGTTCGACTCGAGAATCTTGAACTTTTGAATTTATTGGAACATTTTATCAAGTGTTAAGTAAGGGGTTGAATGTGGTAAGTATATTATGTGGGTTGGCTTTTGAATCGAGTCGCCTGAATTTGAAGAAACTAACACTGTGGGGGGTTCTTAGGGGTTCTTGAATAAAGGTTTATTAACATTTTAGCTGCTGCTGTTGCGTTATAGTACATTATGATATAAGTGCGGTAAGATGAAAATTACAGCCGAGGCGATATTGCTAGCCCGAGCCGTAGGCGAGGGCTACAAGAAAGCAGAGGCTGTAATTATCAAAGTGCACGTATGCCATACGACGTTTTATAACATATTTGTGAGGAAAAAAAAAATTAGAAAATGACTGCGTTTTTTGTTGTTTTTCTAGTGCATGAATCTTTGGTAAGCCAACATATATTTTTCTTTGTCCAACAGCATAGAGCGTAGATGGGCTCATCAAAATAATACCACCAACCCCTCTCTTCCCCTGGGTGTCGTAAAAGGCGACTAACGGACTAAAGACTGCACATACATCCAACAGCATAGAGCGGCGATGGGCTCATCAAAATAATACTACCAACCCCTCTCTTCCCTTGGAAGTCGTAAAAGTAAGTCTTTAGTCCGTTAGTCGCCTTTTACGACGCCTAAGAGAAAGGAGGGGTTTGGTAGTATTATTTTGATGAGCCCATCGCCGTTCTATGCTGTTGAATGTATGTGCAGTCTTTAGTCCGTTAGTCGCCTTTTACGACACCGAAGGGAAGAGAGGGGTTGGCAGTATTATTTTGATGAGCCCATTGCCGTTCTATGCTGTTGAATGAATGTGCAGTCTTTAGTCCGTTAGTCGCCTTTTACGACACCGAAGGAAAGAGAGGGGTTGGTAGTATTATTTTGATGAGCCCATCGCCGCTCTATGCTGTTGGATGTATGTGCAGTCTTTAGTCCGTTAGTCGCCTTTTACGACACCCAAGGGAAGAAAGGGGTTGGTAGTATTATTTTTATGAGCCCATCGCCGCTCTATGCTGTAGGATGTATGTGCAGTCTTTAGTCCGTTAGTCGCCATTTACGACACCCAAGGGGTTTGATGGAAAGACTTCCTACCTTTCACATACATATATTTTGTCGATTTAAACAGCGGCTTCTTGTTCATTAATTACTTTGAAAGTTTAAAAATAAATATGTCTAGTTTTAGTAATGAAGAACTAAACTTCAGTCTACACCACCGGAAATAATAAGTGAAGCACAAAATGTTATTGACAGCCCATTACCATCTAAGTCTAAAGAAAAATATGTTGGCTTACCAAAAATTATACACTAGAAAAACAACAAAAACACGCAGTCATTTTCAGAAAACGTGTTTTCCTCGCAAATATGTTATAAAACGTCGTATGACATACGTGCGCTTTGATAATTACAGCCTCTGCTTTCTTGTAGCCCTCGCCTACGGCTCGGGCAAGCAATATCGCCTCTGCTGTAATTTTCAACTTACCGCACTAATATCATAATGTACTATTATAACACATTTGCTCGTAAAGTGGCTCTTATTACACCGATTTCAGCATCGTAATGTAGCTTATTACACACTAGTGCGGTAATGTAAAATAAGTAATAACACACTAGTGCGGTAATGTAAAATTAGTAATAATTTGCATCTATGGGCAACACAGACCACGCTCACACAATCCACGCTTAAGCAAGAAACAACTGCACAGTCTGCACACGTGCTTAGATGGTGAGCCTTTAGCCCGTTAGTCGCTTTTACGACACCCAAGATAAAAAGGGGTGGGTACCTATTATTATTTTGAAGAGCCAATCACCGCTCTATGCTGTTAGATGTATGTGCAGTCTTTAGTCCGTTAGTCGCCTTTTACGACGCCTAAGAGAAAGGAGGGGTTTGGTAGTATTATTTTGATGAGCCCATCGCCGTTCTATGCTGTTGAATGTATGTGCAGTCTTTAGTCCGTTAGTCGCCTTTTACTACACCGAAGGGAAGAAAGGGGTTGGCAGTATTATTTTGATGAGCCCATTGCCGTTCTATGCTGTTGAATGAATGTGCAGTCTTTAGTCCGTTAGTCGCCTTTTACGACACCGAAGGAAAGAGAGGGGTTGGTAGTATTATTTTGATGAGCCCATCGCCGCTCTATGCTGTTGGATGTATGTGCAGTCTTTAGTCCGTTAGTCGCCTTTTACGACACCCAAGGGAAGAAAGGGGTTGGTAGTATTATTTTTATGAGCCCATCGCCGCTCTATGCTGTAGGATGTATGTGCAGTCTTTAGTCCGTTAGTCGTCATTTACGACACCCAAGGGGTTTGATGGAAAGACTTCCTACCTTTCACATACATATATTTTGTCGATTCAAACAGCGGCTTCTTGTTCAATAATTACTTTGAAAGTTTAAAAATAAATATGTCTAGTTTTAGTAATGAAGAACTAAACTTCAGTCTACACCACCGGAAATAATAAGTGAAGCACAAAATGTTATTGACAGCCTATTACCATCTAAGTCTAAAGAAAAATATGTTGGCTTACCAAAAATTATACACTAGAAAAACAACAAAAACACGCAGTCATTTTCAGAAAACGTGTTTTCCTCGCAAATATGTTATAAAACTTCGTATGACATACGTGCGCTTTGATAATTACAGCCTCTGCTTTCTTGTAGCCCTCGCCTACGGCTCGGGCAAGCAATATCGCCTCTGCTGTAATTTTCAACTTACCGCACTAATATCATAATGTACTATTAAAAAACCACTTGAAAGTTTTGCCAAAATCGGCTATAATCACGAAAAATTACACGTTTTTAGGTAATACAATACCATATTAACAGAACCGAAGTGTGGGGAGGGGGGGGGGGGGGGCGCAGCCCCCCTACGAAGGGGGCCAAGCCCCTCGCCGTGAAAAAATGGTAAAGAGTTAATTAGGTTAGGTTAGTAAGTATGTTGACCAAAACGCGCGGCCGAGCGATCGAAGCGAGCGTGCCGCGGGAGCGGCCAGCGAAGCGCCAGAAATGAGGTTTTTGTAAATTTCCATATTTAAAAAAAAGTAATATAACTTAAAAATTACTTGTCTGCGGCAGGAGGGGTAAGTGGGGGGTACTCCTCTCTCCTCCCCTCCCGTTCCCCCACCAATTAAGGATACTCGATTCAAAAGTTTTACCATGATACATAACCTCAAAATACAAGAAAATTAACATAACTTAAAAACTACTTGTTTGCGGCAGGGGGGGTAAATAGGGGGGTACTCCTCCCCCCACTCCTTACCTTCACCACCCCCACCCCGATTTAGGCGACTCGATTCAAATGTTTTACCAATTATGTTTATAACTCAGTCCATAGGACTGAACAATTTTGGTTTTGTTATTTTTTATGCATATATGTTTTTATTGTTCTAGGTGTGTCTGAAAGTACTGTGCGGAGAAAAGCTAAACAAGGCTCCGAAAATGGAGGAAAATTTTCGACTCCCGCTAAACAGGAAGGGTCGACTCACAAAGGAACTCGATGACTTTGATATGTGTGCAATCCGTCAGAAAATGATTTTTTTTACACTGTAAAAAAAGAAATACCAACAATATGCAAATTAATAGCTCAATTAAGGCAACTTATTGGCTTTGATGGAAGCCGCGAGCATTTGCGAAACTTGAAGAGTATCTGGACTTTAATTTATTAGTTTTATATCTAAATAAAAATAAGTTATAAGTACAATGGCTGTTTTCATTAAGTACTGCATACAAACTACTCAAATTAATTATTTTAACGACCTCCTTAGCTGAGAGGCGAGCACCCCGGACTTGGCGTCGCCATCTCTGAGGTCCCGGGTTCGATTCCCGTTTGGGTTAATGTAGAAAACCAACTTTTCTATATTCTCTCGGATCTGGGTGTTGTGGTACCGTCGTTATTTCTGAGTTCTACAACATAGGTGCCTTAGCTACTTCCTTTATATACTTCCTTTATATCAGAGCAATGTGTAAGTGATGTTTTCCAATTATATAAAAATATTAAATAAAAACAAGTTTCAAGAACAATTTGAGCGACCTATCAAGGTTGCTATGTTAACGACAACAGCGCCCTCATTTATTTTCTACTCTTTTATGTCGCACTGTAATTAGGTACTTAAACTTTAGATGCCGGCAGATACCCAAAAACAATATTCACACCTTGAAGCACTTTTTAACTCGACGGTACAAGTTAAAAATAATAGAAAAAAAGAGCAAAGAAACTGTAATGAAATTTATAGAAATGGGGGGGGGGGCCAAGGAGACGGGTGACAACGAGATCGGGGGCCAAAGGGAATAACCCAAGATCCTCACCACGACCGGTCTTATGCTTACTTACCAAAATAATAATATCTTTATCTTTTAGCCATTAGACCAGTTTCGTGTAATTAACTGCTAGATAACATTAAAAAAAACAATTTTTTAAGATCTACTCAGAATAAGTTTTTTTTACTATTATTTATTTAACCGTGTTGCGTAGCAGTGAAAGAATACCACCACCACCCCCTCTCTCCCCTTGGGTGTCGTAAAAGGCGACTAACGGACTAAAGACTGCACATACATGCTACAGCTTAGAACGGCGATAGGCTCACCACCTGTCACGCTGAGCACATGTGCAGTCGCTATTTGGTGAAAAGTGGACTATGCAGAGTCCTCATTGCCTAGTCTTTGACTAACCCTTCAGGGATAATAGTCGTGATTATATGTGTGTATTATTTAAGTCTGCTTTTCGAACCCTTTACAGGTGGTCCGTGGCCACAGGAAAACTAGATTTCCTTTGGTCTTTTATTATTATAATTTCACCGTAAAAGGTGATTTTAAAGTATGAGATACTCGTAAATAGGAGCTTACAATTTGTTGGTAACGACCGGTGTATACTTTATTGCGTTGGAATAAAGTTCCATTTACAATGTATGAAATGTGAAACATTATGAGTTTGGTCGAATCCTGAAACCTGAAAATGTATATAATGTGTAACTATGTGATCTCCTTTACCTACAAAGTCTTCAACTTATGTAGATTACCTGCAATCTATGGTCTACAATAATATTGGAAAAAAATACTTCATTTGTCCGTAAATAGGGGGAGTCTCTATACATTTTACACTCACGATTATTTTCCCCGAAGGGTTAGTCAGAGACTGGCAATGGGGACTACGGTTGCCACCTTTTTTTAGGACGAATAAAGTATTTTTTCATTAATTGTTAGAACAAAAATAAAGTAGGTACATTGCATAAAAAAAGAGTATTCATTTATTTGTCCTTAAAACGAATTTTATTGCTCTTTACGACCTTTAACAAATATTTGTCTTTTACGTAAATAAAGTATTTTAGCGTACTTCATTGGTGTCGTAGATTATAAAGTAACGCCTACATGAAAAAGAGGACAATACTCTATTTTAGAGTACGGGTGGCAACCCTAATGGGGACCGTAAAAGCAATCCACTGCCACATGCCATCAACTGCACATGTTGCTCAACGTGATAGGTGGTGAGCTCGTTGCTGCTTTATGCTGTTGGATGTATGTGCAGTCTTTAGTCCCTTAGTCGCCTTTTACGACACCCAAGGGAAGAGATGGGTTGGTCATCGCTGCTTTATGCTGTTAGATATATATATATATATTTTTTTTTTATATAAGAGGGAGGCAAACGAGCAGGCGGGTCACCTGATGGAGAGTAATCACCGCCGCCCATGGACACCCGCAAAACCAGAGGAATCGCAGACGCGTTGCCGGCCTTTAAGGGAGGAATAGGTTTAAGGAAGGAATAGGAATTGGGAGGAGGGGGGGGGGGGAAGGGGCCTCCGGAACCCTCACTGGTCGGACGAAACACAACAGCACCAAGTGCCATTATTTCACGCCGAATATTAGTGAGAGGGTGGTATTACGCCGGGCGAGCCGGCCCAATGTGTGCTGCAACGCAGCGTGGCTCTACCACTCAGTTGGTGTCACTCATTTAGCACCACCCAGGGATCACGTGTAGGGTCTCAAGGGTAAACCTACGGACGCGAGCAACTTTGACCCCCTAAAATATATGTATGTATATATATGTAATTGTGTAGTCTTCAGTACGTTAGTCGCCTTTCCCCAAGGGACGAGATAGGTTGGTAGTATTCCATTAACGAGTCGCCAACACACAGCTCTAATATTATTAGTGATAACTAAAAAATACATTTTGGATTATATCGTTAGTCTGGGCTATTTCATTTTTACGAGCAAAGTTGTGAGCTTGTCGCTATTTCCAGAACTAATTTGTTAATGAAATAAATCTTTTCGCTCATAAATTCTGACAACTATAAAGTTAGTTGGAATTATGTTTATCGTTAATAATCCGAAGCAATATTTTGAGCATTATCTTAGTAAGTAAGTGGTCCATATGCTGTACCACAGCAAAACGAAGACCTCCATCTTTAAAATTCAAGTCATCGCCACGTTTAATAATAATAATAATTTGTGTCTGCGCCGAGTTATATTTCACAGAATATGAACGCGTCTGATAATGCCTACTTACTACAAGTGAACGCTTCGGATGACAGCTAAGCCTCTACGCCAATCAGAGATGCCACTATAAAGTTATCGAGAAAACTACACTGGCCTGCAAAAATAAGTATCACACATTTAAAATTTCATTTTTTTCTAAACTATAGAAGTTAGAGATTTAAAATAAAAAACGATTTACAGCAATTTTTATCAGCTTTCTTTAAAACTATAGTAACTAACTAACTCTTTTTCGAGTCCTTTTTGTATCAAAAATATATCTTGTGTACTTAAAGTTATAAAGCAATTTTAAAAGTGTGATACTTATTTTTGCAGGCCAGTGTATATCTTCATGGACGGACGCCACTCTCGTCAAGCATACATGCGTAAAAAAATGGTCCTCTCAGAATAATAACAATTTAAGATGGTCCCATTCGCATCATTGAAATAGTCATGCATTACTGCACGGTAATGGCGAGTTGTTATTTTTATCACTTATGACTACTACTTACACTGGAGGTAGTATTAAAATATCGTTAATGTGGAATTTTATATCGTTGCCTTATTAAATGCTAATTATTTTCCTATTAAGTGTATTGAGCACGTAGGTAAATATTTTTTGGTTTTTCAAAACTATTTATGTAAGTAATGTCATGTCTTTTCGACGCATCGTCGCTTTGCTACCCTTTTAATATAAAAAACGTAACTTATTTTTGGTGTAATTAGAATTTACGCGAACACTGCACGTTTTATAAAACACAACTATGGATTTCTTACGTTTTATTTACCTACGTATTTTCATTCTGCGTATATTTGTTTATAACACATTTGCTCGTAAAGTGGCTCTTATTACACCGATTTCAGTATCGTAATGTAGCTTATTACACACTAGTGCGGTAATGTAAAATTAGTAATAACACACTAGTACGGTAATGTTAAATTAGTAATAATTTGTATCTATGGACAAAACAGACCACGCCCACACAGTCCACGCTTCAGCAAGAAACCACTGCACAGTCTGCACAAGTACTTAGATGGTAAGCCTTTAGCCCGTTAGTCGCTTTTACGACACCCAAGAGAAGAGCCCCTCTGGTACCTATTATTGTTTTGAAGAGCCCATCACCGCTCTATGCTGTTAGATGTATGTGCAATCTTTAGTCCGATAGTCGCCTTTTACGACACCGAAGAGAAGAAAGAAGTTGGTAGTATTATTTTGATGAGCCCATCGCCGATCTATGCTGTTGAATGTATGTGCAATCTTTAGTCCGTTAGTCGCCTTTTACGACACCAAAGGGAAGAAAGTGGTTGGAAGTATAATTTTGATGAGCCCATCGCCGTTCTATGCTGTTAAATGAATGTAAAGTCTTTAGTCCGTTAGTCGCCTTTTACGACACCGAAGGGAAGAGAGGGGTTTGTAGTATTATTTTGATGAGCCCATCGCCGCTATATACTGTAGGATGTATGTGCAGTCTTTAGTCCGTTAGTCGCCTTTTACGACACCCAAGGGAAGAAAGGGGTTGGTAGTATTATTTTGATGAGCCCATCGCCGCTCTATGCTGTAGGATGTATGTGGAGTCTTTAGTCCGTTAGTCGCCTTTTACGACACCCAAGGAAAGAAAGGGGTTGGTAGTATTATTTTGATGAGCCCATCGCCGCTCTATGCTGTAGGATGTATGTGAAGTCTTTAGTCTGTTAGTCGCCATTTACGACACCCAAGGGAAGAAAGGGGTTAGTAGTATTATTTTGATGAGCCCATCGCCGCTCTATGCTGTAGGTTGTATGTGCAGTCTTTAGTCCGTTAGTCGCCATTTACGATACCCAAGGGGTTGGATGGAAAGACTTCCTACCTTTCACATACCTCTATATTTTGTTCGTTTCAAACAGCGGCTTCTTGTTCAATACTTATTACTTTGAAAGTTTAAAAATAAATATGTCTAGTTTTAGTAATGTAGAACTAAATTTACAGTCTACACCACAGGAAATAATAAGTGAAGCACAAAATGGCAGCCTATTACCATCTAAGTCCAAAGCAAAATACATGTTGGCTTACCAGAGATTTATACACTAGAAAAACAACAAAAACACGTACTCATTTTCTGAAAATGTGTTTTCCTCGCAAATATGTTATAAAACGTCGTATGACATACGTGCGCTTTGATAATTACAGCCTCTGCTTTCTTGTAGCCCTCGCCTACGGCTCGGGCTATCAATATCGCCTCTGCTGTAATTTTCAACTTACCGCACTCATATCATATTGTACTATTACAGACAATGTCAAGGGTGTTAATTCGAAATCTGTCTTCCTTATTATTCTCTTGTGTGTTACGAAGACTTCTACACGTTTGGATCTTTATTGTGTCTGTCTTTAAGGCAGTTGTGTTCATATTATCTTAAAGAAACAAAATATATGTATCAGGTCTTTGAATATGGTTTCCAAAACAAATAGACTGTCTCTGTTAATTGCCGAACGGCATTTGTCTTTCGCAATCACCCAATGAATATTCAAATGCGCATTCCATTAATTATAACCGCATGTACCATGTCCAGATTTAATTTCATGAGGCTTCTGACTTTCTCCCATGCGGCCAGAGGTGAGTTATTATGCCGTTTTATGACCCTACCCGGCCGGTAAAGGCACACATTAATGCATGTAACATATCAGAATGATGTCAAAACAAAGCCATTAGTACGTACCTACTACAGTTGATTTTGTAAGTGAAAAGGTAATGCTACTGTACGTAATCAATTTATCTTTTACACTAGCTAGATTTACTAGCGAGGGGATCGATGGTGCAACGGCTATGGCACAGTATAAAGAGTAAACTATGGCGATATACGAGTAGGTATACCAATAATAATGCAGTCATTAAAGGCGATTTTCAAATAAGACGCCTGGCACAAATCCCTCACAAACCTTTACATACGAGTTTTTTTAAAAATAAGAAGTAGGCAAACGAGCAGGCGGGTCACCTGATGGAGAGCAATCACCGCCGCGCATGGACACCCGCAAAACCAGAGGAGTCGCAGATGCGTTTCCGACCTTTAAGAAAGAATTAGGGTTAAGGAAGGAATAGGAATTGTGAGGGGGGGGGGGAGGGGCCTCCGGAACTCTCACTGGCCGGACGAAACACAACAGCACCAAGTGCCCATTGCGTGCTGCAACGCAACGTGGCTCTACCACTCAGTCAGTGTCACTCATTTAGCACCACCCAGGGGTCACGTGTCTCAAGGTAAACCTACGGACGCGAGTAACTTTAACCCCCAAGAGTAAGGCTACCACCCCATCAAGTTTAGAAGGGTCAGATCTTGAAAGAGGTTCATCTTGCTTCAGTTCTTAAGACTGGTTTGCAATCTATTCCATTCAGTGTTAAAAGTGGTGGAAATCGTTTGGCCCCAAGCTATGTAAAGCCGTGTCGCGTATCGTAAAAGAATAATACCACTCCCTCTCTTCCCTTGGGTGTCGTAAAAGGCTAATGGACTAAAGACTGCACATACATTCAACAGCATAGAGCGGCGATGGGCTCACCACCTGCCACGCTAACCACATGTGCAGTTATCATTTGGTGAAACGTGGACTGTGTGGGAGTGGACTTTTAGGATAATAGCCCTGAGTATATGTATGTACGTATGTATGTATGTATGTATGTACCATGGCGTTGGGTTTGCGATCTTGCCAGTTAAGGGCGTGCAGTCGCGATAGTGTTGCCCTCATGAAATTACTTCTTACTTGTAATGATTTTAGAACCTAATTCACAAAAACCTATTGTAGTGCACTAAAAAACCTATTTAGATATTTTTTAAACGTAAATTGTACAATTATTGTCTGTGTACTGGTTGCAGTTTTTTGATTTTGATTGATTTGCTAATTGTGGCCACTTTAGGCAATAATCAAAATAGCGATGACAATAAACAGACTAGCGACGAGTCACGGCTTCGTCCGCGAGCACACCCGTAACACTATGGGGGAGTCACAAAAAATCTGGCCTAATTTCTTGTGTACGTCATAATATTCTTTCAAATGATGTCCAAAGGTTTGGTCAGGGCGTTGATAAGTGAAACAATCAGTGAAACGAAACTTTTAGGTTTATTTACGTTTATGTAAATTGTGTGCAGAGATACATACAAGTAGTTTGAAGTAGCATACAAATTGACAGGTGGAAATGGAAACATAGTGAAAACCGATTTTTTGTAAAATACAGTTTTTTGTTGAACTATATTGTTTTGCATTTCATATTGTTTGTATTCTTTATTTTAAGGATATGCTGTCCACATTACCTACGTACATTTATATGAGTACTGTATCTGCCTAAATTGGGTAAAGTATTTTCATTTCATTTCCTAACACTAGAGACCTAATGCACATTCTGAAGCGCAAAAACACCTAACAACTCCCCAAGATTCCTAACGCTCATTAAAATTAAACGTTGGTACCACCGTAGCGCGTACGCTCATACGCACTCCTGCGCCGGTCAGTGCTACCAACACAATAAAACAAACAAGAGCCGGTCCAGACAATAGGCCTCCGCGGCGCGCCTTGACGTTTTTATCATTCGCAACGAACAAAAGCTTGAGGCTTCCTGTTGAGGCTGCATCACCATTCCGGAGTTGCGACTTGATTGGCGACACACGGGTGTAGCGAGCGTGCAGCAACCGGAAATATTTTTATTTTTATTATTTATACTGAAAACGGGGGACGACATTCACCAGCACATACATTTAAACAGTCTTTAACGTAAAACCACTTTTAACAAAAAATTTAACAAAAATAAACTTCTATATCCGACAACCCGGTCGAAACGTCGGGTAGAAAAGTCGACAACCTGGTTGAAACGTCGGATGTAAATGTAATAGGTACGTAGGATGCCTTTACATAATTGCATTATCGAATGCGAAAGTTTAAAAGTGGAGATATTCGTAAGGTGTCTGGCGGCAATTGGTATAGTAGAGCCGAAGATCGGGCATTGTGGTATTATTTTTTTTATTGGCAACGGGTAAGCGCTTGGCCTTCATCTCACCTGATGGTAAGTGATGATAAGGCCGAAGGTGGAAGCGCGCTTCACCCGGAATCCTCAACCACTGAGGAACTGGCTATCTTATCTCAAACTGCCGGAATACAACAATGCTATAAACATCGTTGTTATGGCGACAGACTTAGATAAGATGGTGGTAGCTAGCCAGGCGGACTTAACAGCCCTACCACCAACCAAACCGATCACACAAAGATGTACCCCCCGCTGGGAATCGAACCCGGGAACTCTGGGTCAGAAACAGGTAGCTTAGCCACTAGACCACAGAGGCGGTCAAAATGTATGCGTTAGGAAAGGCCTATGTTCTGCAGAAAACTGACACGGGCTGATTATGATGATGATGATGAAAATCACTGCCCATCATCTTAAAATAAATAATAGAGACCCTATAACTTTGTAGTTAATAATGCGTAGGTACGATAACTGGCAGGCTGTACAAATAAGATCACTATCATCTAAATAAATAAACAATAGGTTAATTAATCATCATCGTTTGACGACCTCCTTGGTCGAGTGGTTTGTACACCGGTTTTCATGGTGTCGCCATCTCTGAGGTCCCGGGTTCGATCCCCAGTTGGGTCAATTTAGAAATTGTTGTTATTCCAAATTGTCTCGGGTCTGGGTGTTTTCTATGTATAATATGTATGTATTTAAGTATTATAAGTATGTTTATCCGTTGTCTAGTAACCATTTAACGAATTTTGTAACGAAGCTTCTCTTGGGGTATAGAAAAGTTTATTAGTTTGTTTATTTATTATCATCATTAACAATTACACTAAAAAGGATTAAGTTTGTAAATAACCAAGTATTGTATCCATCGAGTTAAAGAGTTTTCAACTCTGGGTTCTAATTGTCTAACTTCAACACCTATCGCAATACCATATAAGTACAAGTGCATTACTTAGCTAGTTTCCTTATTTAAAACTTAAACTTAAACTATATCGTCTTACTTCTTCCTTACCGGTTAAATGGTAGAAAATGCCATGTGGCGTTAATTCCGCCTTTTGCAGCTATTGTTGTGCAAAGAAGATTAAATAAATAAATAAATGAATGTAAATACAGTACTTATACTTGAAATTTATTTGAGATAAATGTTGAAGTGAGTGTGGCGCTGACTTTCCGAAAATCGAATTTTACTGCAAGCGATTTTTGCATTCCCATAATTTCCCATTTTTTTATATTTTCTGTGCGTTTTTTTCCCGGAAGGTAAATTTCTGAATATTTTTTTTAACTTAAAGTAATATATCCATTCTCAGATATTACTTCCTAGTCACGTAATTTACACATTCGCTTACGTGATCACTAGGAAATATTACTATAAGCAATTTTTCCTACGTAATTTCTATGCTATTAAAAAAAGTAGGTAACATTAACAAAAAAAAAATTTTTATCAACGTCCGGAAAAAAAAACTGTTAGAAAAAGATTAGGTAAATTGGGAAATAATGCGAAAAGAAAAAAAGCTGTTAAAAAAATCAACCTCTGGAAAAAAAATATCAGGAAACGATTGGATTGGGAAATTATGCGAATGCAAAAATCGCTTGCAGTAAAATTCGATTTCCGGAGAGTCATCGCCACACTCGTTGAAGTTATGCAATAATCCCCTGGGTAAAGCAACGGTGACCACGACACTACGTCAAAAGACGAACGCCAGCACTTCGATACATATATATATAAATATATATATAAATATATATATATATATATACATACTTATAAACACGACTTTATCCCCGAAGGGTTAGTCAGAGACAGGCAATGAGGACAGCAAAAACAATCCTCTGCCATAGTCCACTTTTCACCAAATATCGACTACGTGCTCAGCGTGAGAGGTGCTGAGCCCATCGCTGCTCTATGCAGTTGGATATAAATAAATAAAAAAACAAAACTTCCCTACACTCACACCAATTATCTAGGCCAAGAGAAGCTTCGTATGAAACTCGTTAAATGGTTACTAGACAACGGATAAACATACTTAAAATACTTAAATACATACTTATTTTACATAGAAAACACTCAGACCCGAGACAATTTAGAAAAACAATAATTTCTAAACTGACCCGACCGGGGATCGAACCCGGAACCTCAGAGATGGCGACACCATGAAAACCGGTGTACAAACCACTCGACTAAGGAGGTCGTCGATACTGTTACCAGCACTTCAAACCTACTACAAAATGTAAATTTTCTTTAATAAATTTTGTACTTTGTCACCATCAATTAGCGAAATTTTACAGTATTTAATAATTTGATCTGCAGGCGTGTTACATGCAACATGGTAAGAACCTAGTAACTACAAAAAAACCTGAGCCTTCGTCAGCCGAACACGTGACCCGTACGCCCCCAAACATCTCGACAAGTCTTGTCTCCGAGCATTAACTTACAATAGAGGTGGACGATCTATTCATCGGCGCAATCGCATCCGATCGCCGCACGTGATCCCAATGCGAATCCCACGCCAATACGCCATTTTATATTTCTTAATAATTGACGTAGTGGCACTATGACGTTAGGGCCTCGTAGACAAGTGGCAACCGCTCCATGACGATTCTATTAAAATTAAATGAAAATTTCGGAGAATAAATATAGAGTCGTGTGGTACAAAGCGGCTCTCTGAAAAAATAAAACCCGTGTATAATTGTTGGCGAAATAATACTTTTTGTATTATGTGTTGTCTATGAAATGAAAAGCTAAGTTAATTGATCGAGTTTCGTTTCGTAATATCCGCTATAAAAAGTAATTACGTTATAAAGCCTGGCGTAAACCTTAATAGATCTCTTTAATAATGGTTGGATACCGCTTGGCAAACACATTTAGTTGCATAATTAAGTTTTGTAAGTGGCTAATAGCTTATGTAAAAGATTAAAAAACACTTGTTTAAATTAAAAAAAGAATAAATACTACCACCCCCTCTCTTCCCTTAGATGTCGTAAAAGGCGACTAACGGACTAAAGACTGCACATACTATCAAGAACATAGAGCGGCGATGGGCTCAACACCTGGTACGCTGAGCACAGTAATTGGAGTAATTGGATTAAACATTTTTAGTATATATATATATTTTTTAAATGTAGATTTAAGAATTTGTTATAATAATGATAATAAAATAATAATAATGTAGTAATAATGTAATTTAATATATTAACATTATGTACTTGCTGTGCCCTTGCAGGGTCATGTTTGTTTCTTTTATTTTATTTTTTTAACTCCTATTTATGTACAACATGAACGCAATAAAGAACTTTGAACTTTGAACTTTGAACATGTGCAGTCGCAATTTGGTGAAAAGTGGACTATGGTAGAGGACTGCTGTCATTGCTTACCCAACTAGCAAAATTTCCTCTTACACACATCCCAAGAGTATAATTTTACCAGTCTTATGGTACTCCGATAGACTGCTATAAGTGTGTATTTGGGCGCACTTAATAAGTCTATTTACCCTTAAATATATCTTAAAATGGTCTCGAGAAGTGTATTTCCAATCATACAAAATTCTTGTTGATGCTTTAATAATACCAAACAGACCTACAAATGATTTACAAAGGCATTCTTTATGGGCATTTACCCTTATAATGCACTTACTAATGCTGTTCTAGGTGTGATATTACTTGTAGTGCTCTTTGCTAGCTTTTAGTAAGACATGTAATCAGATGTAATCATAGTCCGCCGAAAGGATTGCCAAGTGCTCGTGAAACTTTTCTGAATAATAAGAAGAGTATTAAAAACGTAAGTATTATGTACTGTCCTGTTTAATTCACTTTCCTACAAAATGTGTAAGTATAATTTCATGTTTATTACGCATTACTAACTGTTACTTTATTGCGAAGTCGATTTTATCGAGTATTTTGAAATAACAATCACAATATTTTTACGGGCCATTTCAACAATGAATCTTTAATAATAAAAAATATTATATTAAAAATTAAAAATATGGAAATGTCGCCATTATCACAAATCATGCCTTATATTGGCTTTAACAGAACCAATATAAGTGCATTACCATTGATTAAGGTTTACACCGCACTTCTAAAATCAAATTCAACCACATTTTTTTTAATCCACGCGGCCATTGCTCATAACCTTTAGGATTCCTTATTAAAGTAAAAGTAGGCTAAAAGACAAACAGGGAAGTCCGTGGTCGACCACCTTTTGACTTTTTTGCAATGCATTAGAATTCTAATTGCAATTTTCTAGTTTCTAAGACATTTGACGTGCTAGTACTCTTTACTATCTTTTACAATAGTCGTCACACAGTCAATCACAGTTTATTAAGAATCAAGGGCAATTAGGCCTATAAAGTGCGCATATAATACTACTGTTCTTACAAATGTTTTGAAAAGTAAGCTTATATACATCTTTAAGAATAAGTTATAAGTAAAAGACGATATCTAACAAAACACTTAGTAAAGTCACTTCTAAGATTGAGTGGTCTTACAAAGTGCATGTATAAGTGTTAATTAAGACTCAAGGGCAATAAGGCCTATAAAGTGCGTGTATAATACTATTGCTCTAATAAACATTATATAAAGTTTGCTTATATATGTCTGTAAGAATAAGTTATAAGTGTAACAGCCGATATCTAATAAAATACTTTGATAAGTCACTTTTCAAATTAAGTGGACTTACACAATGCATGTATAAGTGTTAATTAAGAATTAGGCTTACAGAGTGCGTTTATAACACTACTGGTCTTATTGATGTCAGTTCTCGTTTTCTTATATACTTCTAAAAGTATTTTTTACAAGTATATATGCTCTTATAGATTAAATAGACTTATGATATGCCATTATTAGAGTCTCTATCTTAATCAGAACGTATATAAAATTTATTTAAGGACATAGCTCTTAAAAGCTTTCATTTCTAAGGGTATTTTGCTAGCTGGGTAGTCTCTGACTAACCCTTCGGGGATAATAGTCGTGATTATATGTATGTGTATGTTCTTTTAAATGATTTTTTAAATCTTTGTGTTGTTGAAGCTAAAGCCATTGAGTTATAATGTACTACGTACTAGAGAAGACGTCTCAACTAGATTGTTTGTAACACGCGTTAGAGCCAGCTCACTCTAACTATATTAGTCTGTGGCAGGCGCTATACGCAACAATACGTGTGTATTATGTGTTCTATTTATTAGAATCTGCCTTTATGTGTGCTAGGGTACTGTCTAAACCACTCAGGAAATTCAAATAAAACCAAAGGAATCACTTTTCACCTGGAAATACGTACTAAATTATCAATTTAACATGCATTTCACTTACTATTTTATCAAATCCCGCAACGCACCACGCACTAGATGCCTGCTGTCATCTAGCTGTGCACATTTATTGTATGGGACGTCTTCTCTAGTAGGTATAATTACCTCAATGGCTAAAGCAGTGTGTCGGGTCGTCGCAAATGTAAAGCCATGGTCTATGCTTACCTCTCCGGGAAATGGGACTGATATTTTTTTTTAAACTAAACGGATAGTAATCCATTAATACTTTACTTGTGTTTTATTTGTTCGTTGAGTTTTATTGGAAACAAAACAATATCGGAAACATCACTCTCCACTTTCCCGCCATGAAGAAATTGTTTGAACTAAAACCTTAGATTAAATCAAAATAGCGGAAGATACGGCACCTCCTTATAATCGTCCACTGAAAAAAGGGACGATGCAGCTACACTGGTGTGCGTCAGAGTCGAGTCCTGCTAGACCTGCGACTAAGGGAAATTAGGCGACGGGGACCTGATTTAAGCGGTCCATGCGCTAGAGGCACAGTACCAATATTAGAATAATTACGTATGGAAAGATAGTCTTCATACAAGCGCACTGTCAAAAGTGAAGCACTAAACCGATTCACACTTTCGTGACGATTACTTTCTTGCGCTTGGCGACACGCACACGTACGCTTCTAACTCCGTAGTGTACATTGAAAACTCGGCGTTTGGAGCCATATCTGGCTCCAAAAAAGTGCTTCAAAATGGGCGCGCGGACTTACTTTCTATACGTAATTATTCTAAGCACAGTATAAATATAGCTTATATTTATACCGTGCTAGAGGCGAGTCACCTATCTTCCGCTATTTTGATTTAATCTAAGGCTAAAACAGTTGAACAGTAACTGTTTAAACTGTCATTTGTTTCAATACATAAAAACAGTTTCTAGCTAATAAGTAATAACGTGTCGTTACAATACAACTGCGTCTATTAAACAAAACTGAAAACAAAACACGCGAGATTTATTAAAAAGACAATTACTCATCAATAACTCATTCGATATTCGAAAAAAGGAACAACTAAAGTTAGTTAAACAATAAAACGCGTAAGACAAATACGTGCGCACACCGCGCGCGGCTGTATTAACGAGCGGTGCGCGCGCGCATTTGTCACGGGAACACAATACCGCGTTATGGATAACCGATAGTTTGTTGCTTAGTTAGTTGGCTGGGATGGTGCTCTATCGTACCGTGGCCACACTGAGAATTTTATTATAATTCGTTGTTTATTCTTTGAGATATGACAACGAAACAGATCGCTCGCGACTTGAACACCCCGTACCTACCCCGTGTCGAATTTCCAAAATTTTCTTATAAACAAACCTTGTCATGACAGTTACAAACACAACAAAACAGAATTAGCCAAATAGATGCAGCCGTTCTGAACTGATGCGCGAACAAACAATCGTGGTAATTGATTTTATTTATATAGAAAAATTAACCCGGCTAAAATAATTTAACTCCACCTAATGTAACCTATAACACCAACTCGTATAACCGCCTCTGTGTTCTAGTGGCTAAGCCATCGGTTTCAGACCCAGAGGTCTCGGGTTCGATTCCCAGCGGGGGGTAATGTTTGTGTACTTGGTTTGTTTGGTGGTCCGCCTGGCTAGCTAGCACCATCTTATCTAAGTCCTTCGCCATAACAACGATGATTGTTGTGTTTCGACAGTTTAGAGATAAGATAGCTAGTTCCTCAGTGGTTTAGGATACCCGAGCGCCAAGCGCTTACCCGTTGTAGAATAAACAAAAAATGTTAAATGGAAAGTAGTCCAGCCACAAAAACTGGTGCAGTGTTAAAAAACGTAGCACCAATCACTCTCACCCTGCTGACCCACAAAGGCTCTTCACGCCTTCTTTGGTAGGACCCCACACCAAAAGAAGAGGAAATCATGGCCATTCCATCTTTACGAGGTGCGACGATTACGAGTATAACCTTATTTCTTAAGTCAGCCCTTGCACCCAGTATGCTACTCGCTCGCGCCACGTAAGAAATGTTTGGCAGCGTATTTAAAACTTTACCTCTTAATATGTCAGCCGTTCCTCTCAGTGTGCAACCCGCTGAGGCGTTCGTTCGCTTGGCAGCGGGGGGCTCGCGACCGAAACGCGCTTTGTTGCTCGTTACCGGGACAAATGCGAGAGGTGTCGCCTATTGCACCGCTAACCGCTACAGCTTGTGGGAAACGGCGTGATTATAACACGTCGGTAATGAGGCAGATGCTTTATATTTGGACGAGGTTTTATGTATAATTTGTTTATTATTAGTTAAGTTCATCTTTTATCGGTAATGGTAGTGTTTGAAGTGTAGTGAAATTATTGATTCAATTATACAATTGACGTTTCTGCTTAAAGTGTATTTCCGTTTATATCTCTCATGTTCTCTCATCTTTTCAGACTTTCATGTATGCGTAACGCAGCGTTTACGTAACACCTTATCCAACCCTGGCTTTAGCTCTAAATTCTAATAAATAATGACATTATTAATAATCGCTAAATAGAAACGAAGCCCACGCGCGAAGACACCTGACGCAGCGTTAAAAAGACGTAAAATCAGTCGCCCTAACTCTGCCCATACAAGTTGTCTCTTCACGCCTCGTTTGAAGGACCAATGTACCAAAGGACCAAGAGTATATCATACTATATTATGCTATATTAGCCCATATCGTCACACTGCTGGGTGCTAGCCAAAAGCCTTCCTCCACTCCTTTTCAAAGTATAGTAAGTATAGTAAGTATAAGTAAGTATATAAGTAAGTATACAGACACTAAAAATTAAAAATAAATTCTACATAAGCAGTTCTTACGTTACGTTAATTAAATCGTATTATGGTTCTAGTAATTATCTATCGCCATAATGATGTTCTGACTGAAATCAGTCACTAATTTGCCTTTTCAGTGATCACTGGTTTCATTATGCCCGCAATCGTATTGATGCAATTAGTCTAAGCTCTGATGATTCGTCACTAATATCGTTTGATTCGATGACTTCATAATAAATGCATAGAGTTATGGTATTATAGTTCTATTAATCAAAATATAAAGGGGAAAACTGACTCAATGACTGTTTGACACATTAACACACAGCTCAAACTGAGGATTATAAACTTGAGATTTTGCACCATGTTTCCTTAAGTGTAGGTGAATACTAAGATAGAACTTTTGGAAATTCCCCCTTAACGGGGGATATTATCCCCGAATCACGACTATTATCCCCGAAGGGTTAGTTAGAGACTAGGAAATGAGGACCGCAAAAACACTCCTCTAACATACTCCACTTTTCACCAAATAGCGACTGTTAGTCGCCTTTTACGAAACTAAACTTTAAAGACTGCACATACATCCAACAGCATAGAGCGGCGATGGGCTCACCACCTGTCACGCTGAGCACATGTGCAGTCGCTATTTGGTGAAAAGTGGACTATGGTAAGGGACTGCTTTTGCTGTCCTCATTGCCTAGTCTCTGACTAACCCTTCGGCGATAATAGTCGTGATTATGTGTGTGTGACGTGTGTGTAAGTAAGAAATATAATGAAACCTAAATATTTTCTTTTCATAGAGTAGAATAGATGATAATGAGTAATTTTTTTATATTAGAAGGAGAAGGCGGTTCACCTGATGGAGAGCAATCACCGCCGCCCATGGACACCCGCAAAACCAGAGGAGTCGCAGATGCGTTGCCGACCTTTAAGAAAGGAATAGGGTTAAGGATGGAATAGGAAGTGTGGGGGGGGGGGGGAGAGGAAAGGGCCTCTGGAACTCTCACTGGCCGGACGAAACACAGCAGCACCAAGTGCCATTATTTCACGCCGGATTTTCGTGAGAGGATTTCGTGGTATATTACTCCGGGCGAGCCGGCCCAATGCGTGCTGCAACGCAGCGTGGCTCTACCACTCAGTCAGTGTCACTCATTTAGCACCACCCAGGGGTCACGTGTAGGGTCGCAAGGGTAAACCTACGGACGCGAGTAACCTTAACTCCCAGAAATAGTTTGTTAATATAAACGTTTAATGTTAAATAATATTCCCCCCAAGCTACTTGAGTTTCAGTAAAGATGTGGGACTTTACCGAGATCGCCACGTACTTTTTGAGAGAATATAAAAAATTTAAAAGTGATGTTGCAATGTTTTGTCTCATTTGCCAACACACATGCACGTTCACGTTCACTATAGACCATTATTCACGTCTATAGTCGACAAAACTCATTTTTCTGAAATAAAACAAAACTGCAGACATGACGCTTTACTTTCCCGCCAAGAAGTCCTCCGAAATACAATTTGTCGGACCTGTTGTACATACATACAAATAATCACGACTATAATAGATAGTACTAGTTTAGTTAGTCAGGGACTAGGCAGTGAGGATCGCAAAAGCAGTCCACTGCCATAGTCTACTTTTCACCAAAAAGCGACTGCACATGTGTTTAGCGTGACAGGTGGTGAGCGTGAACCCATCGCCGCTTTATGCTGTTGGATGTATGTGCAGTCTTTAGTCCGTTAGTCGCCTTTTACGACACCCAAGGGTCTTCCCTTGGGTGACCACCCTCTCTTGAAAGTGGTAGCATTTTTTTAATGAGCGACACGGTTCAATAATAACAAAAGATAATTTTACTACATTAAAAATAAGGAAAATAATAACAGAACACAGTTGAAAATAAAGCCACTACTAATTATGTCATACCCGCGCAACCAGAACACGTCCCGAGCGTATTCGGCGAAATCAAAATTTGAATTCCGAAAAAAAGAATGGAGTGAAAACAAAACAAAAAAGCGGGCTAACTTTTTAAATTCGCATTCCAGAAAACAATGTCCGACTGACGCGCAGCCTCAAGGCAGCGAATGCATTAACGAAGTACACCTTTGATATTAAGCGTATTATTTTTAACATGCCGTTGTTTTTGTTTTTGCTTTTTCTCCTCTGCGAGACGGCACTGGTAGCTCTCCGAGTCGCCCGGAGCAAATCGCGGTTTATTACCCACCGCCCGGTAATTTATTATTGCATTTTTTGTATTATCAATAGCGTATAGTCTTCGTCCTTTTGCGATATTAAAATGGCTATTGTTTATGAAAAATCGCTGGAAGATTCTTATCGGGGGGTACTGCACGCTTCAATCAGTAATCGCCTGTGTTCGAAGAATATATTGTTAGCTTCTGTAGGGTTTTTGCTCGTCCAATAAAACGGTGAATCGAGAACCACGTCGTCTCTCATTTTATTTTAGTTGTAATATAATGATTTCGCCTCGGTTGTAGAGTGGCTAAGCGCAAAGCTCGATAACCGGAGGTTCTGAGTTCAATTGGATTTTTGACAGTTGTAACAATAAAATATGAAATATGTGGGATAAGGTAGTTTATAATTTAACAATAATTATGTAATGGTTTTTTTATAAAAATAATTTGTAACTATTTTATTGTTAAAAAAAAAATTGCGATCTTTTATGTCTTGATTACAAGACCCGAAACACGGGCGGACTATCTGTCAGTTTTTAAGATAAAATTTGTTTGTTTATAGAAGTGTGACGTCACAGGGCAAAATGTCACGTTACCAACCGTTTTCGCTCGAAATTTGAAATTAATGAAGAAAAATATGTTTTTTTTCTATTAATAAAGCTTTTTTGAGAAAAAAAATATTGTAAGGGGTTTTAAATAAGCGTTTGTAATTTTTTAAATACTTTTCCGAGAACTGTCAAGGAGCCAATTACCAGGTCAGGCAAAGTGTGTTTCTGATTTTTCGATGTAAGTGTAGCCCGGGTTTGTGATCTGATCATCTGCTCACCTGTTGCATCTGATCACCTGTTCTGTGCTCTCAGCTACTCTATTTCTTCTGCATATCAATGACATGTTGTCCTATGGCAATATTCATTGTTATGCGGATGACAGTACGATGCATGAGCGGAACATAGGACATCCTGCGGCAAAGCAAGCCGATATCGTGGTGAAAAGGCAAGAACTGGTTGCCAAACTAAACCTGACTCTCGATCGTGTCTCCAAGTGGGGATGTGAAAACCTGGTCGAGTTTAATGCCAGAAAAACCCAGGTTTGTGCATTCTCGTCCAAGATAACTCCCTTCCTTACTCGTCCCTCTCTTCAGAGCTCTTCTTTACCCATTTCAGTGGACCTCAGCATTCTTGGCATGGACATCGGCCAGGAACTGAATCCAAAATGCTACATCGAGAGTGTTATCTTAACTGCCTCCCGTAAGTTGGGTATTCTCAATAAGGTGAGGCGGTTTTTCACTCCAGAGCAGCGCTGTTTCCTGTACAATACTCAGGTGCGAACGAGTATGGAGTATTGTTCCCATCTATGGGACGGTTCCGCTAAATACCTCCTCGATGCACTTGATAGACTGCAAAGGCGAGCTTTACGCATTATGAGAGATGCTGAAGTTACAGCCTCTCTTGAGGACCTCCAGCTGCGTAGAGACATTGCTTCTCTCAGTATCTTCTACCGAAATTACTACGGAGAGTGTTCTGAAGACCTTTTTGATCTAATTCCGTCTTTTCCATTCCTGTCCCGGACTACGCGTGCTGGTATTAGGAACCACTATCATACTGTGCAGTATATCAGCACTTGTACCAAAAAAATTGGCAAGTCGTTCCTCTGTAAGACCATTCACTAATCGAGCATGCACTTAATCTAGTATTTTTTTATGTAACGGCAAGCTAAAATGTACTTACTTGCATAAGCAAATTACTAAAAACTGTTATACATTTCTTATATTTTAAATTAATTTATATTTTTGACATATCATTATGTAGGTACCTACTTATGATCTGTTAATCTTACTAGAAGATAAATAAAATATAAAATAATCAACTGAAATATACGTTAACTTAACTTAATTTATATAGATAAAGAATAACTTTTATGATAATAAATCATTTATTTGCTTTTTAACATGGTATGTAAAGATGTTATAAAATATATAGGTGAACCACATGTTAAGCTAATCTAAAATATAGCATGCAAAACATTAGTGAGGAGCTTAAACTATGAGCTCTACATAAGTACTTCCGAATTTCCCAATATTTGTTTAAAATGAAATAATTTATGATGTTTTATAAAAAATTCTTGAATATTATAAAAATTATTGTCGTTTAACCATTCATACAAATTTCTTTTGAATGCAATGTCATTGTCTGTCTTCATATTATTAGGTATTTTATTAAAAATTCTTACGCACATCGTCAAGCAACTATTATTAAACTTTGCAGACCTCGGCGTGTCTTTTAGTACAAGTCTGTGTTGGTTTCTTTTTAACCTAGAGTTTGTTTCACTCGCTGTTTTAAACAATTCTTTATGTTTTTTAACAAAATTACATATCACATAGATGTACAGCGATGGTAGCGGTAATAAACCAAGATCTTTAAATAATGGTCTACATGACTCGTCAGAGGAGATTCCGCGTATAGTTCTGACACACTTCTTTTGAGCTATAAATACCCTATTGTTGTCCGTACTGTTACCCCACATTATGATTCCGTAACGTAATATTGACGCTATATATGCGTGGTAACATGTAATTGCTGTTTTTTTATTAGTTACTTTTTTCACTTGGTTCAGAGCATAAACAAATTTATTTATCCTACTACATAAGCTGTCTACAGGTTTTATCCAATTAAGATCTTGGTCAATAATTATACCAAGAAATTTAGTATGTGTAACTTCTTTAACTTTAGTTACATCTAAATTGAAATTATACTTAGTATGTTTCGATTTATTAAATTGGATATATTGATTTTTTAAGATTAATTTTAAGATTATTACATTCTAGCCATTTTATTATATTATCAATTGTATTATTAACGTCAACTTCATGATTATCTATTGGATTATTATTTATTGCATTATTATTTTTATCAGATGTCACGATTACAGAAATTTTGTCTGCGAACAAAATACATTCATGATTAATTATTTGAGGAATGTCGTTTATGTACAAAATAAATAATATTGGTCCTAGAACGCTTCCTTGAGGGACACCGTATGTGTTCTCTCTATATTTGGAAGAGTAGGACGTAAGTTCATTTTTTTCTATATTATTAATAACAACGCATTGTTTTCGATCAAATAAATAAGACGATATCCATTTTTGAGCAAGTCCTCTAATGCCAACATTTTCTAATTTTTTAATCAAAAGGTCGTGGGAAACAAAATCAAAGGCTTTTGATAGGTCAAAAAATAGCCCTGTTGTATACTTATTACTATTAAGACCTGTTAAAATTGTACTTAGTAGGGTAAACATTGCTAAAGTAGTAGACTTCCTTTTTTAAAAGCCGAATTGTGCCTTTGTTATTATGTTGTATTTGTTACAAAATTCTATAATTCGCTTATACATGCATTTTTCAAATACTTTTGATAGAATAGGTACAACAGTAATAAGACGATAGTTGTCGACTTCATCTTTTTCATCTTTTTTGTGCAATGGCTTAACGACAGAAAATTTCAATAGTTCCGGAAAGGTACCTTCACTAAATGATAAATTAATGAGATACGTGAGAACTGTGGCCAACTCCTAATAATATAATCCTAGTACTTATTCCATCATAGCCCTCAGAGTTCGTATTATTTAAAGCTACAACTTCCCTTTTGACCTCATCTTCCGTCATGGGCTTCAGAAAAATAGAGTTAACCATCATTGAGTCCACGGTCTGATTATTAAAATATCTCATGCTATTGTTTGGCGCGGTATTTGTAAATTCAATATAATAATTATTAAAAGCAGTCGCTATATCCGTTGGATTAGTTAAGCATTCATTTTTTATCTTTATTTCCGCTATGTTAGTGTCTAGTTTATTATTGCCAATTTCTTTGTTAATAACAGACCACGTAGCTCTACATTTATTTTGACTTCTGTTTATAAATTTTATGCTAGAATTCTTTTTTGATCTTTGGATACACTTTTTTAATATTTTAGAATAATGTATGTATCTATTTTTATGTATAACTGTTTTTTGTTTATAATATCGGTATCGTAAAGATCGCTTAGTTTTGTAACTGTTTTTTAGACCTCTACTAATCCAGCGCACGCTACTTTGGTGTGTTTTATATATATCTTTATTTTTATTTTCGGAAAACATAAATTATAAAACATATATAAGAGTTCATGAAAGCTGCTAAATGCTTTGTTTAAATCATTCTCTATATATATGTTAGACCATGACAGCTTACATAAGCAGGCTTTCAATTTCCTGATGTTGTCAAAACAATAGTCCTTTCTATAAATAAAATGTAACATCGGCCTTAAGCTTTTATGCTTCACAGGGAAAATCAATAATTGTGCTGTGTCGTGGTCAGACAAATAGAGAGGTAGAACCGTTGCAGATGCATTGTGTATGTTGCTTAAAATATGGTGTATACAAGAGTCTCTCCTGGTTGAAACGTCAATATGAATTTGTAAGTTATAGTTATGACAAATATCTTTTAAATAGTCTGTTATTTTCCCCGGCTTTAGCGTATTAATGTTGAAGTCACCTGTGATAATTATGTTCATATTTATTTTTTGTATATTTCGTTCAAATACTATTCTAGTTTTTTAAGAAAAATATTAGGGTCAGACGTGGGTGTTCGGTAAAGACAAATAACTAATAATTTATGTTAAGGGATTTCAATTCCGCAGGCTTCAAAAGTATTCTGAGATGCGTAACATTTTATACTCATTAGTTCCTTAAAAATGATGCCATGTTTTATCAATATACAAGTGCCACCTCTACGTTTTTCTCTACAAAATGCAGTGGCTAATACATAATTATTAATTCTTAGGTAACTTTCATTTCTAGTTCCCAAGAAGGTTTCCGAAAAACATAACAAGTCAAGGTCGTTACCTGTCTCATGTAGTTCCAATAATGTCAATTCTAATATTTCACTTTTCGATAATATACCAGCGATATTTTGGTGCATAACTTTAAAGTTTAAATTAGTCTCGGAATTGTTAGACACGAAAAAACTTGCACTTTTTTTGTATGGGGAAATAATCTAATAAAGTTCGTTTCCGTAAAGTGAAGCTTTTAGCATCCAGTTTATTAGCGGCGTCACTCTCTGACTGAACCCGGGAAAAGTAATAAGGAATGGTGTTAGTATGTGGTTTATTACGCACTACCAATTTTTTTAGCTCCTTGACATTTAGATAAGTATTCTCATAATCAATACAGTTAATTACGTAATTAATTGATTTACACATAATAAACAATTTATAATTTACAAATTTTACAAAATGACATTTTTTAAATTCACTGCAGATGTTATCAATAGTTAGATTTTATTCATTTATGTCTAAATACATATTTTTCAATTTGCTCAAAACTATTACAATATTATTGTTACTAATGCGACTGAGTAGTTTACGTAGCTGTGATGACAGAATTTTGATATCATAATCATTCTCACCAACGCATATTATGAGTTTGTCATTTGGTTCTAATTGAGTCTTTTCACAATTCTTAATAATATCTGTTGTGAGCGCGAACGGTCTTGTCTGAGACGTAATTGCATATTTTCCGTACTTTGTGTTCTGCCTTGATAGAGTTAGCGCAGATGATAGACCGACGCATTGTTGAGTACCAAAGATAAATATTCTGCTACTTCTTTCATCTTGAGTTTCAAAAGAAGCCTTGGTTATAGTGTGCTGAGAAAATGGTAGGCTTTGTGTAGTCTGTAGTTTTTGTTCATAGACAAGTATTTGTTTTGTTTGTTCAAGTATTGCTATTTATGTAGGTTTTTAATCAATTCTTAAATATAGCTAAGCAGACTGTGTCCTTAATATCTTTTGGCAAACAATTATGGATATGTGCCCCTTCAAAGCTTAGACATGTTTTTCTTGCCATAGTTTTATGTCAAACCATAGTTAGTGCGGGGTACCGGCAACTGTAAGTTTTCAGCTCGGCGAAGCAAACGTTTTCCTTTAGCTCTATTAGTTTGAAATGAAAATTGGGTGTGTACCTATTAGTTTTAATAAAATCTTTATAATCAAAATGAAAGTGTTATAATGGTAAAGTTGCTTAAGGGTCATAAGGTTTGTTTCAGAATAATGTTTGTCGACGTTAGAAAATCGAGTCTTTACCCGTGGTCTCGGTGGGTCGACCCATTAATGGGTCCACGGGTAATTTTAATTACCCGTGGTCCCAGGGCACTAGGGATTACATTTGGATGAATATTTCGACTTCGATTATATCGATATCAAATTAATTACAAAAATGAAAAATATAAAAAATAAGTAATTAAGTAAGTATAATAAACAAAAAAATATATACTTACTAAGTTATAGTAAGGAAGTGATGATGTATGTGCAGTCTTTAGTCAGTTAGTCGCCTTTTACGACACGCAAGTGAAGAAAGGGATTGGTAGTATTATTTTTATGAGTCCATCCCCGCTATATGCTGTAGGATGTATGTACATAATAATACATAGGTAATCTTAAGTTGAAGTTCATGGTTGTAATTAATTTAATATCGATATAATCGAAGACGAAATATTCATCCAAATGTAATCCCTAGTGCCATGGGACCACGGGGAATTAAAATTACCCGTGGACCAAGTAATGGGTCGACCCACCGGGTCCACGGGTAAAGACTGAGAAAATCGTATTTTAGGCGCACCTTTTATATTGATTTTTTGGAAGCGTGAGTTACAATAATAGTATCGTAGCAATAATACTAAATCCAAATATTAAAACACGCCGTAGAAGGAGAGTTTTGTTATCTTTACAAAAGTCATAAAGGTCATTATCTAACTAAACGTATTTACTTATTGTAAACGAAATAGTATTTCACGACATACTCCCTTCGATCATATAAACGTACTCCCATAAAAACGCGACGACCTGAACCATTATCGCGCCGCGCTAAACACAATGATAATAAAAAGCGGTTTGCATCCTTTTAATTTTAAACCGCGACTGTATAATCTGTTTAATTTACAGCCTCTTACGGTACCGGCTAAAATGAGATAAGTGCTTATCAATTTGAGGAGACCTCTCGGCCGAACAAAGTGGCCGAAGGAATTAGCAATTGTCCTCCGTCCAAAGCGGGAGTGCCTCAATTTTCCCAATTTGCCAGGTAGCGACAAAATAAAAACTGCCAAACAACGTAACGAATTGTTCCCTCCAACCGAATTTGGCAAGCGCAAAGCATTGTGGTTTTATAACTAGAGACGCCGCGAAGTATGTTTTTAGCTTCATTAAGTTGCGGCCCATTGTGGTGTGTACGGTCAGTAAAAGTCAGATTCCACAGCAATAGCACGGACCTGAAAGAAAAAACAGTATATATTTTAAAACATAAAATAAGAACCTTAAAAAAAGAAAATAACAAATTAGTATAAAAAACGACTGTTCCGAAATGTTTACAAACTTGCCTGCTTGAGATTTAACTTATAGATAAATCTTACCTGTATATGGACAAGTACAGGTTCTTCTTTATATAAAACGGTATGATGCAGAACTATAAAATGATAAGTACTTACTTACAATAAAAAACGATGTTAACTCTTTCTTTAACCGTTGCTGAAGGGGTGGTGGGGGTTGGTCCGTTTTTGGAAGGGGGCTGCGGGGCGTCGTTTTTCTGTGTTTTGTGTGGGAGTTTTGGGTGCCGCGTCGGCGTGGTGTTTCCTCTTAACTCGTAATCCCTACGCGCGCGCGTAAACCCTGCGCTCCTTAAGGACGTCAAATCGATATCGAGTCGGCTGTGCTTATCGGAATATGAACGCTCGGGTCACGAGATAGGTTTCAGTTTCGCGTGGGGGTCGTTGGAGGGTGAACCTTCTGTACGGTAGTAGTATTAGTTATTCTGTGCTTGTACCAAGACGAAAAACGAAACAATTTTAAAACACACAAGTTTATGCTTATTAACTTTTGACGTTTTTTATGCTTAAGTTTTTATAAAAAAAGATATTTGAATGATTAAAAATGTCAACCTTATTGGTTAGGTACTAATGTTTTCCAAAACTCATTTCAGCCGCTACTTTATTTTACTTCAAAAACTCTCCAATTTATATTACTTACCACAGTATCAATACGATAATTGGAAATCATATTACACAATTCTGTGACCACGGCTTATATTTCGGTTCGACGCTATTCTGTTTCGGCGTGCAGTGGTACTGGGGGTAGCAATGCGCATTTGTCTGGCACAGACTATAATAGCTCGTTAGATTAGTTATTAAGTCTTAACTATAAGTTAGTTAACTGTTTTTTAATTATATTAGTATTGACGTCAATAAGTGCCATTGAATAAATAATTTGACTTTGACTTTGACTTTGAACTCAACTAAATAATTTTGAAGTCTGGCGTGTCAAACTAATAAAACAATCTATGGCAACGACATCACATTCAAATTATTATTTTTAAGGACATGTACAGATTTGACAACTAGTTTCGAATTCAATAAAAGGAGGTTATAAAATATATAGCAATAACGTTACACCATGATTGTGAGTGATCCAAGCGATTGTATACCTCGCGGCCCCAAATTAGTGCGCGAGAAACTGCTTTTCGGTATCCTCTCGAGTTATAACCTCAATGCCGCAAAGAGTACGCCATAAAAGAGATCCAAAGCGTCGACTACTGGTCTTCAGTTCAGTGACAACCTGCTCGCATGACTTAACTGGCCTAATTTGGCGGGCACTAAAAAAAAAGAAGAAAAATAACGCTTCGCCTTTGTCAGTGTGTGTGCCCGCGAAAATTTCGCCATTGTCCGTTCCAAATTCAAAATGAGGAAGACGCGGGAATAATGGCTGCTACTTCACGAAACAGGAACGTCGAGTTTTTAAAAAGGCATCGCTTAAACGGTGGCCGTTTGTAATCACAGGCGACGGAACCAAACCTTTGGCCGCGTTCACAGTATGGATATTTCACTCATGGAAATCGCGTGCGGTTTATTTATTGTAGGTACTAGCTGTATTTGCATTTAAAATATTCAATTTTGCAAACCAATATTGGAGCCAACAACGGATGGTTCTGAAATGAAATTAATATATCATAGGTATTCTAGCGGCCCACTCTTATACACATACTCTTCAGCTATTTTGTACAATATATTTACAAATTATAAAAGAACCATCACCTTTTATAGATCTTTCTATCAGTGAAAACCATTTAAAAGTCCATTGCGTGGTATGGAGTCACAGACACAGGAAAACGGCGACTTTATTTTATAATATAAAATTTATTAAAATACGTTTTTTATATTCAATTTTTCAATATTTTAAATGAAATAATTAAGTTAAGATCGTTTTAGCCGGCCAGGTAGATTTAACTAGGCCGGCTACATCTATCTTAATTAACAGTTGTCTGTAATTTTTGCCTTTGAGGTATTTCAAGTGCTTCTCTCTCGCTCTCCTGACGGTACGACGGTAAGGGACGGGTATAACAGCGAAGCGGCGCGAACAATCACGTTTTGTGTTTAAAAAAATTGATAGATGAAATAAAAAAAAAAACGATTGGTTATATACAGAAAAGTAGATAAAATGACACAAAAATATGTAACTTTGTAAATTTATTTTTAATATAAATTTAACTTGATCAAATCGTGTTTCCATCGGGTATATTACACAGAACAAAGCCTCAACAATATTTCATAATTTTCGCAGATTTTAATTTTACTGTTTACTACTTCAAAAATTAATTCTAAGAACGTGTTATTTTAATTTTTCACTAACAACTAGCCTTAATGACTTATTTTTTAAAAATATTCTTTCCTATGTCGTCTTTTTTCTTTCTCTGACTTTTTTTTCTTTCATCCAACTTTTTACTGATATTCCTCGCCTCCGTATCACATAAGGGCCACCGTACACACGGCCTTAGATCGCGTGCAGCGTTACAGGTGCACGGCTCGCTCGGCCGTCTCCATTCATTGGCAGCGGGTGGTTGGTCAAACAATGTTGCATACCGGATCGCTAAAAACAATAATTAGTGTTGGCTGTTAGGCAACTTTCTCAGTGGCGGGTTACTAGATGGGTGACAGCGGTGTGTTCAGCTTGAGGTGGTGAGCCCATCGCCGCTCTATGCTGTTGGATATATTTTGCAGTCTTGAATCCGTTAGTCGCCTTTTAAGACACCCAAGGGAAGTAATGTGGCGGTGGTGTTCCATTTAATGAGCCTATCAGCACAGCACAAAAAATAGTCAGCTAAGCAATTTTCGCTGTAGAGTGTTACTGGATCATCATTAAGGTACTGATAGACATGCTACTATATAAGCATGCTTAGTTATTAGCATGCTTATTACAAGCGTATACGTAATAAGCATGCTAATTACTAGCAACGCTTTGACAAACATACTACTAAGTAGCAATTGCTCAATAGTGGCATGCTTTCGTGCTAGTAATGAGCATGTCTATCGGTACCTTTAGCATAAAACCATTGACGACCTCCTTGGTCGAGTGGTTTGTACACCGGTTTTCATGGTGTCGCCATCTCTGAGGTCCCAGGTTCGATCCCCGGTCGGGTCAATTTAGAAATTATTGTTTTTCTAAATTGTCTCGGGTCTGGGAGTTTTCTATGTATAATAAGTATGTATTTAAGTATTTTAAGAATGTTTATCCGTTGTCTAGTAACCATTTAACGAGTTTTATAACAAAGCTTCTCTTGGGCTAGATAATTGGTGTGATTGTAGGAAGATTTATTAAATTTATTTTTATTATTATATTATCCCACTGCTGGCCAGAGACCTTCCCACATGGAGAGCACATAGGGATATTGGGTCATACATAACCCACCACGCTGGCCCAATGCGGGTTGGTGGGTTTTAACGACTGCCATCTTGCTTTGCTGATGATGGATGTTAGCGTCATTAATATGGGCTCTAACCGTGAATACTGTATGGGAAAGGAAAGTCTATGTGATATTTAAACTTGATTAACCGTGTCGCGCTGCGGTGAAAGAATACTGCCACCCCCTCTCTTTCCTCGGGAGTCGTGAAAGGCGACTAACGGACTCACCACCTGTCCGTTGAGCACATGAGCAGTCGCTATTGGTGAAAAGTGGACTACGGCAGATGACTGCTTTTGCGGTCCTCTTTGCCTAGTCTCTGACTAACCCTTCGGGGATAATAGTCGTAATTATATGATTTAAAAAATATTTTATTGAAAACAAAATAACAGTACACTTTTTTTTATGGTCATTATAAGCTTATAAACATCCTTCTGCTGGGATCCACACTGAATTTAACTCATCAAGCTACCCCAATCCGTCGGTAGTTAAACAAACTGGCAAATAGATACAAACATGACAAATATCCACTACATAAGTCATTGCTTACTTTGCAACCGTACAAGCAATCACTTACCAGCCAACGTCACGGTCGTAAAGGAAATTATTTGTAACGCAAATAAAATAATTGCGACGGCCCGGTAAGCGTCGGATGCGTGGCGAACTGCCTCCATCGCTCACAGCTACACACGTACAGTCACGAGCAAAAATATGTAAACAATTATAACTCTCATTACAAAGGAACAAGAGTCAAAGTGAATACATAATGGTGCTCGTGACTGTACATCAGCGCTTAATGACACTACGTAAACTTATAAACGGTCATATTTATCTGTCGCTTTTCTATATACAATGTAAATACGAACGTTGCACAAGCACAAGTCGTTTATGCGCGTAAAGGTCTGCTTATGCTCCGAGTTCAAATTCTTTGCTTACAGAGTACCTAAAGATCTAAAGAGGACCTAAAGCGACAACTACAAAATATGGTCCTAAACAACTGTACTAGTTCCAATGACTTAAATCAAATGAAAAAGGCTAGTTTTAGGCACCAAGTGGGTGACAGCGACTATCACTCATAGCTACGACGCATTCATCAACGATTAATGACACAGCGTAAACTTATAAACGGTTATATTGCGACGGTCCCGTAGAATAACGTCATATCTGAAAGGTAGTTGTATCGCAGATAATGACGTTATAGTTTATCTGTCGTTTTTCCATAGTTCACTCATCTGCAAGGTATAAACGTGGTATAAACTTCGCGTTCAAGTTATTGGGGTCTAAAGTGGAACCTAGTTGGACCATCTTCCATCATCACGGCGACAGAAGTGACCAGACCAGGAGAGGCTAGCTACCACCATCTTATCTAATTCTGTCGCCATAACAACGATGTTTATAGCATTGTTGTATTCCGGCAGTTTGAGATAAGATAGCCAGTTCCTCAGTGGTTGAGGATTCCGGGTGAAGCGCGCTTCCACCTTCGGCCTTATCGTCACTTACCATCAGGTGAGATGAAGGCCAAGCGCTTACCCATTGTCAATAAAAAAAAAAAAAAGATACACACTCATCTATAGCATAATATAAAAACTCAACAATGTTTCAACCGTTGCGCGTTGGTCGTTATGTATATTTATCTGACGTTTTGCCGTCATTAGATCATCTGAAACTACAGGATACAACTTGGATACAACTACAACATATAAACGTGTCACGGGCACAGCCTGCCCAATAACAATGATGTGATGAGATGACCCTAACTTGCCGTGATGACCCAGCGCAGATAGAAGGGATTTAAGGATTGCTATCGTAAGATAATAACTGTTGTCTGTTACTAACTGAAGAGATACTTTAACTTCATCACTTATATTATGTACCCAGCATAGCAAAAGTGGTTTAACTTACAAGATCGCAATCCCACCGCTTTCATTTTGTTAAGTTAAAAGAATACTACCTACTGCTTTTGCTGTCCTCATTGCCGAGTCTCTGACCAATCCTTCGGAGATAATAGTCGGTATTATATGTATGTATGTATGATTTCAATTTAACTCTTAGCTAGTGGACAACACAATATCACGCCAGAGAGGTAGGCAGTGACCATAGCTTTCTATTTGCAACGATTCTGACACACTTATTTACTATTTTTCGGTTAGTAATACTCGGTATTTAGCGCAGCCTACCTAGCCTTATCTCGTAATTCCTGCGCGCGCGCATAAACCCTGCGCTCCTGGCGACAAATCGATATAGAGTCAGCGTTGCTTAACGGAATATGAACGCTCGGGTCACACGATGAGTTTCAATTTCGCGTGAAAGTCGTTAGAGAGTGAACCTTCTGTACGGTAGTAGGTACTATTAGTTATTCTGTGCTTGTACCTAGACGGATAACGAAACAACTTTAAAACACATAAATTAATGTATTAATATTTGACGTTTTTATACTTATGTTTATAAAACAAGATATTTTGAATGATTAAAAGTGTTTACACAGAATTCTATCGCCACGGCTTATATTTCGGTTCGACGCGATCCTGTTTCGGCGTGCAGTGGTTCTAGGGGTAGCGATGCGCGTTTCTCTGGCACAGACTATAGTTATAGTTCGTTAGATTAGTTGTTAAGTCTTAACTACAAGTTAGTTAACTGTTTTTTTATTAGTATTGACGTCAATAAGTGCCTGTAAAGGTTTACATTGAATAAATAATTTGACTTTTTTAACTACTAGACAACAAAAGTGTTATAATTATCAACACTTTCATACCACACTATCAGAGGCATCCCATACATTTTTTTATCATAAAATACTCCTTTTTTCCCTTGATTGGATTAATTAAAAAGCGCGTGACGGCTGCTTACAGGTCAGTCACGTAACCGATCTATATTGATAGCCTTGGATGAAGGCTGCATGTTTTTAAAGGGTAAGTACTTAATTATGAAGTACCTAGCTATTAATATAACATCTGATAAGTTTTTCTGAGAGCTGTGTGGTGCTTACTAATAGAATCAAAATCAAAAATCAAAATCATCAAAATCATAATTTCTTTAATCAGTAAACTTAAAAAACCTAAGTATTTTGAATCGTCCAAACTTAATTTTACTACTATGGATGGGTAGGCATTGGCACCCAAATTCAGCGTCTTTTAGGTGTGTATGGAGAAGAACGGGCGCAAGAAACTCCACACAGCTTTATGACTAACAACCCATCTCTTCCCTTGGGTGTCGTAAAAGGCGACTAACGGACTGCACATACAACCAACCGCATAAAGCTGCGATGGACTCACCACATATGACGCTGAGCACATGTACCCGTTGTTATTTGGCGAAACGTGGTCGCCTTGGACTGCATCTGCGGTCTATTGCCTGTCTCTGACTAAAAATTGGATAAACTACCAAGATATTCTGCAATCTTTGAAAAACACGTAAGGCTAGAGACAGGAAGTGCAACAATAAGACAGTATTTGTTGGCCAATGTTAGTACACCAATATCTGTCAATAAATACAATATTGGATAAAATGTTTACTAGAAAAAAAACAACCAGTCTCAGGAAAGCTCGAATGGGAATCTAGTAAATATTCTATTATATAGCACTGTGAATGCAAAAAATTCAATGAAAAAAATACAAAATTGTTTATAGGCAATCGAATAGTAACACATTTATACTAATAAAACAAATAACATCACAATTACACATATTATTGTACCTACGTTCAACGAGTCAATTGTAAAGTCGTATTTTCACGCTACACTGTCAGTAAATACCACAACATTATTAATGTGAGAGCGTACAGATTCAAATCATAGAACCTTGCCGGCACAGGTGAAAAGCTGTCATAAACTATGAATTAATAAACTAAAATATTAATTACCGCAGTGCGCTGCGTAAAATTAAATGCGAAAGCCTTGTGAGCACGTACCGGGAATGGATCTGATAAAATTTGAAATTGAATTGTCAATAATTGCGGGAGGCGTCGGAGGTCAGAGGCCTACATAGTGCAGGTATAGTCAGTAATGCTAGAACTGAAAACATACTATGTTTATACCTCACCACGTAATATATATACATCTATATACAGGGCGTCCCACGGATATGCCACATGGAGGGAGAGTACCTTGAATATTATAAATGGAACATTTTACTGAAAGAAGATATTATTTGAATTTAAAAAACAATTTAAACTGCATTCATAGATATTTATATAATTACATGGTTGAACCGGGAATCGAACCCGTTACATGAGAAAAATAATCACCCTGTAGCTTTATCATACCGATCGAAAGGCTTCATTATAAGGATTATTTTTTGCTAAATAACATAGTGTCACAAATAAACGGAAGACCATGATTTTTTTAACATTTGATGTGAAATTTTGTTCAGAAACATGAAAATAATGAAAAGCTAACATTGCCGTAAGGACATACAACTGACATTGAAAAAAATATACATACCTAAATGGATTAATTTTGTATTAAAAATGTTAAAATTCATAGTCTTCCTTTTATTTGTGACACTATGTTATTAAGCAAAAAATAATCCTTATGATGATTATTTTTCTCATGTAAAGGGATTCGATTCCCGGTTCAACCATGTAATTATTTAAATATCTATGAATGCAGTTTAAATTGTTTTTTAAATTCAAATAATGTCTTCTTTCAGTAAAATGTTCCATCTACAATATTCAAGGTACTTTCCCTCCATGTGGCATATCCGTGGGACGCTCTGTATATACATCTATATCTATAATTATATAAAAATATATAGCTGTGCGTTTGTCTCGCTAAAACTCGAGAATGGCTGAACCGATTTGGCTAATTTCGATTTTGAAATATTTGTGGAAGCTGAGGGAAGCTATAAACGGTGAGAAACATAAATAATAAGTAACGGAAAATACTAAAAACGACAATTTAATTTACCAATACAAATTGTTACTAGCTGTGAACCATTTGATGTCTTTTGTCTTTTTAAAATAAAAAATTGACACTTGGTTGTCAAATATTTATAGGTGCGTTCAGAAATTTGTCTGTTTCATAGTTGTAGTATGAGGTCCGATCTCTTTGGTCTGTTTTGTTGGATTACAAAACAGTTCTGTTTCAGAAATAAAAAAGTGTAAAAGTGGACTTCTTGGCGGGAAAGTAAAGCGTCATGTCTGCAGTTTTGTTTTATTTATTTTTTTGTGTTTCGTCGAATTTTAATGTGTAATAATGGCGGATTAATAACTGTTAGTGTTCGTGAACGTGCATGAGTTTTGGAAAATAAAACAAGACCGTGCAACATGACTTTTCAGATTCTTTCAAGAAGTCCGTGTGTGAGATATCAATTAAGTACCACAACTTTATTGAGTCTCAAGGGGTTTGAGGGAATATAATTTACCATTAATCATTATCTTAATATTATTACTTTATCTATCATCTACTTTAAGCAATTACTTATTAACTTGCCACTGGCTAAATGTGCTGACCGGAAAATATTGTACTTTAACCGTCTCATTAATAAACGTTGAGTAAGACTAAGTACTCCATGTATTAAATCGCTGTTAACAAATTTTACTAAACATGGAGTAATGAATGAGTACACTAATCCGACTTTACTCTCGGAGTAAAAGTTAAACCTCGGCGGTAACCTGTTTAACGAAAGAGTAAGGGTGGGGTAGTGTCATTATTGCCTAGATTGACATTTTGTAGTCGGCTATTTATCTGTTGTTGCCGTTGATGTGGCTTTGGTATATGGGATGAAGTTGTAATTCTAATATTTCATAAAAAATCCTGTATACCAAGTAAAAATCGTAACTAACAGCTCAAAAAATTAAAATCATTAATTTAATAATTATCTTAAAATTATATTATATCTTAATTAATGGCTATAGCGTGTAGCATTAAGCCAATTTCAAATGCTTTAATTTTTTAAATTATAATTATTTAATATTGTACGGTAGATAGAAATAAAATGGAGTCTTACAACACGTGTTGTTGATATAAGAACACGGGAGAAACTCCTAATAATTGTTTAAATTATTGTTTTTACGCGGTTTGCCAGGTTATGTGACGGCTGTCATAGAGAATGCAGGTCGGCTGCGAGTACTGGCCATTCGTTGTCATGATAATGCAGAATTATTAGTAGCTCTAAATGTCAAAATTGTGTCAATTAACGTGGAGTTTATTCAAAACTCATTCTTTTTTACTTTTTAGCTAAAAGAGTTGCCATTGAAAACACGTCCATGCGTATGACTTGTTGGTCCAAGCTTACTCCATGTTTAATAATAACGATGTGAATTCAAACTTACTACTTGCCTAGTCCGAATTTAACTAGTCCAAACGCAAGTTCGGACAGGAGTCAATTTATAAATGAGACGGATTCAGTTTTGACCATATTTTTCACAAATATAATGTAGGTTATATGCGTTCACTGGGTCATCTAGTACATATACTATAAAAAGTAAATTTCAGCCTGTATAATTTCCCACTGCAGGGCAAAGGCCTTTATCATTGCAATCAAGTCATCGCTACAATAGATTTGTTAGTGATCACGAACTCGGGCTATGCATCGAAAATTCTGAAAACAAACTTTGGCCAACCTGGGAATTTTGAACTCATGCGTGCAATTATTTGCTATGCCATTTAAGTATTGTAAAAATTAATACAATTTTGGTATTTTTTGACCGGAACTCTAAGTTGGTCATTGGGGTTTTTTATACACTGAAGTGTAACCTTCATCTCACCTATTTATTTACAGATTAAGTTTACTGTTTACATTTTTTTTGTTGATTTGAGACTTGGGCTATATTATGCTAACGATATCTTATAAGGTTCAGTATAGAACATAGGGGTCCTTAAAGTTACTAACAGGCGATTTCTCTGGGACTGGATGACCCTGAGATAGGACGAAAAGGTTTTTAGGG
Organism: Scoparia ambigualis; assembly: GCA_963921215.1. NCBI lineage: Eukaryota > Metazoa > Arthropoda > Insecta > Lepidoptera > Crambidae > Scoparia > Scoparia ambigualis. Next base: position 13,728,365 of record OY992516.1, on the reverse strand, counting down.
AACATTTTAGGACTAGGGCTGTTTAGGGAAATTTAAGGTATTTTAGGAATATTGGGAATGACGAAGTTCTTATACACTACTTAATAATACTTAACTAAAAACACTTGAGAGTCTCTTCTTTATTAATTGCTAGTGGCTATTTAAGGGGAAGAGAATATAGGGGGAAAGGAAGGGGAAGAAAAAAATTTGAAGAAAGGAAAAAGGAATTGCTTAGAGCTTAAGGGGAATAATGGTACCTGTAAAATTATTTAACCTTAGTATTATTGGAAACATTTAAGAGGCCTATTACATCTTGACTGTGATTTTTGCGTAAAATGGCCAATTTTGGCGTTATGGATCTCAGAAACAAAAATACATTAACAATTATGACTAATTGAATAGTGTAGAATAGCTATTGGAATAGTGCGTAGCGGCCTTGCTTTTTGTAAATTTTGCTTAACTTTTTAATTAAACCCAAAATTGCAGAGAAAGATTTTCATAAAGTGCGCGAAGCACTTTTTTGAGCTCATCGATTGAACTACTGTTCTAAACAAGTGAAATAAAAAAAATATAATGTTATCTCTTATAAAGTGGAATGGTGCGTAGCGGCCTCGGAATTTTTAGATATCATTGATTTTATATAGGAAAAAAATCTTATTCTAAACAAAAAAATTACGAGAATCGCTATAAGTTAACTGTGAATTTTTCCTATCTGCGATAATATTATTGAGCAAAATTTATACCAGAGTAATATTTAGTTACTTCATCAGGAATAAAGACTTTATAATGAATTTATTATCCTATTTCGACAAAAACTACTAACTAATACAACTGCAAAATTACTACAAAATGCGATGCGCCGGCCGTCCGAATTCAACTTATGCTCACAGAATAGAGATTTGTAATAATAAGCACAAATTTATTATGCTATTTCGATAAAAACCATAAATACAACTGCAAAATTACTACAAAATGCGAAAAAGGGCATTTTACGCTAAAATCACATTCGAGATGTAATAGGCCTCTTAAGGGTAAGTTAGAAATTTGTCTGTTTTATGTTTACATTAAGTTTTAGTTGCTTGGAAATTTCAGTTATAATTTATAATCATTGGTTTAACAGTTATTGTTGAGATTTTTAGTTAATAATTTAAAGTTAAATTTAAAAAAAAATGTTTTTATTTATTTGTTATTTTTAAAACACTGGGTTATAGATTATATTTGTTAAAAACTGCAGTAGTTTTGTACTTTAAAGAGTATAATTGTAGTTATTTTTTTTTATTTAGATACATTTTTATGTAAAACATTTATTTATTAAGTTTATTTTTATTTTGTTGCATAAATTTAAATTTAGTTAAACGAAAAATGTTGAAAGATTTTGTTAAAGTTTTTTATTCTATTTTAATTTTTGATGAATTTAATTTTTTTTTTATTTTTCTAATTTGAAAATTTTTTGCTCAAATTTCAAAAAAGAAACAAAAATTAGGATCGTTAATTTAGGGTGTATATTATAGGTAAAATTTATTCCTTGGTATAGTTCCATGTTTGTTGAGAGTTACTGTTTACATATTAACTATGCCGTCAAGGGGTGAAGAAAGTACTGTTAATCAAAGAAAAGGGTTTCACGCATTCTAAGAGTACCTATACGCAAGGTTAATAGTGACAGCCTCGTAGATTCTACAGAAAATAGAAATATTTCAAAAAGATAAAGTTTATAAATAGTCATACCGACATAATCTAAATTTTTTAGAGAAGAAGTATAAAGAAGTTTTCACATAAAGTCATTAATATTCAGTCTCCATCTTAAATTTGTAACAAAAAAGTCAAAACATTATATATTTTAAACACAAAGAAAATTATAATTATGTTTGTGTTTTATAGATCTGCTGGTGTCACAAATTACAAATTCTATTTTAAAACCTCTCTCCTTCTTTTTACTTACATGGGTTCTTCTTACCCAATTCGAAAGCCTCGGGGAATCTATCAAGATCCCATCACCTTGACAGATTTTTCGGGGCGAGTAATGCCGCCTATTATGTTACTCTGTACAACTATCAGAAAATTCTGTTCTAAAATAAAAAAAATTGGTTGCCTGTAAAGTCGGTATACGGGCGAAAGTTTTACGTGACAACGACTTTGAGTGGTAAAATAATTTTAATGTGAATATTCATTCGTATAGTAGAAGGATGAAATAATATGGAAGGGACGCGTGCCTTTCACTTTTTATGTCTGTCTCTCTCGCTCTTAGGCGGGCTAACCATGCCCGAGTGGAAGGGACGCGTGCCTCTCACTCGCTCTCATTGTGAGCGCATAACGTGAGCGGAGCGTAACGCAGTTTCTTGAAGTGTCACCCGGCAAACCAATTTATAAGACGTTGTCACGTCAAAAAAATATCAATGTACCTAACACTGTTTGATATATTCTAATATTGTTCCTTTCTCGATAATATGATATAGGCCTAACGATATTTTTACAATCGTTGGGTAATAATAGTAGATTGTTATACAAGAGGCTAAAACACCCATTATATACGAGGTAGTTTTACTCCCGAGCTTTAGCGAGGGAGTAAATAGAAACCGAGTTTTAATGGTTTTTAGCAGTGTGTTACACTCTGCTTTTCACTGTGAATGCGAGAAAATAAAATAATCAAATACAATTTGAATTGGTTTAGGTATTTTATAAAAAATTAACCCGTTAGTTGCTTTTACGACAACCAAGGGAAGAGAGGGATTGGTAGTATTATTTTGATGAGCCCATCGCCGCTCTATGCTGTTGGATGTATGTGCAGTCTTTCCATCTCTTCCCTTGGGTGTCGTAAAAGGCGAGTTTCGGACTAAATACTGTACATACATTCAACAGCATAGAGCGGCGATGGGCTCATCAAAATAATACTATCAACCCTTCTCTTCCCTTCGTTGTCGTATAAGGCGACTAACGGACTAAAGACTGCACATACATCCAACAGCATACAGCGGCGATGGGCTCATCAAAATAATACTACCAACCCCTCACTTTTCTTCGGTGTCGTAAAAGGCGACTAACGGATTAAGGACTGCACATACATTTAACAGCATAGAGCGGCGATGGGCTCATCAAAATAATACTACCAATCCCTCTCTTCTCTTGGGTGTCGTAAAAGTGACTAACGAGCTAAAGGCTCACCTAAGTACATGTGCAGACCGTGCAGTTGTTTCTTGCTGAAGCGTGGACTGTGTGGGTGCGGTCTGTGTTGTCCGTAGATTCAAATGATTACTAATTTCACATTAACTTTAATAATAGCTATCTCAAAAAAGTTGTTGATTTAAGTAAACAGTAATAAGTCGAGTCTTTATTCATGATTATTCTACTTAAGACTAAATACTTTTTCGTTTTTGTACGCTCATTATCATTTGACAGACAAAAGTTAAAAAAAAAATGAAAATGAAAAATTATTAGAGTCTGGCCAACGAAAGCAGAACCAGGAAAAACGCGGCAATTTCAAAAAGTCATGACAGGGTAACACAGGTCACAGACAGCCGCAGTTTTCTCAGATAAAATTTCAATTTGACATACGACATGACACCTCAGATAGACACACATAGAGACAAAGTGTTGCCAATCAAATAACTACGAGGTTCAGCTTTCGTTGGCCAGACTTTATCCGTAAAAGCGAGTGATGTCACTAAAGTTATAATATAAAGTGACACAAATGGTACCATAAAAAATAATCATAGACAAAGCTTTTAAAACATAACGTGGAAGTATTTGATATCTAGGCCTTGAAGATAGTTATTGCCATATTTAAAGCGGCCTTAATGGTCCGGTATGTTATGTCCTAATCACAAAGCCCGTCCCGTAATTAATAACAGGCTAAACGTTATTGTGTGAGGGGCTATTATGCGGGATTTATACCACGGGGAAATTGGCAAAGTATTATTCAATTGGGGTTACCAGGATTTCAATAATTTCCGGATGGAAATAGCACTTTCTAATAAATACTGGCAGAATCTCTCGCGATCCGGAGACAGCTCCTCAATTTGAACTACTAAGGTAGGACTAACTATTCTGATGTTCATGACTTGAGCGTATTAATAAGAATAACAAAGCTACCATGAAACCTTTAATACCCATTTATATATAAAAATAGTGTTGCATTGCTTTGTTCCGGTTTGTTTGTAAGAATTAAAAAAAAATAACATAGAATCGAAGCATGAAAACTGAATCTGAAAAGTATGTAACCCATAGAGGCTTGAAGTATAAAGCCCACGGGGCTTCGTAACTGTTTTCCATCAGATCAGATGAGTATTTTCTTTTGCCATACAATATTTTATTATATAAGACTCGTAGTCGTTGCACATGAGTAAATCTTTACTCATGTGGTCGTAGTAGCCTTCAAACCGAATCTAGTAATGCAAAACAATACTTGATCACGGAACGTATACTTAGAATGATGGTTTTGAGCAGAATCCAGCCATCACACGATACAGTATAGCGAAGTGTATTCAAAACCGGTGGTGGAAAGAGTAAAATCAAGACTATTTCACAATGCTCTAGAGAGCGAGCTTAGCTGTAGTAATACCAGTCACAATAGAAATTTAATTATTGGCAACCCCTAGGGGTATTCTTGACAGACATGGGGTTAAATAATGGTCTTTTTTACTTTTACTACTTTTTCATTAAATATTGTTTACCGTGTGAATTAGCAAGATAACTTAGCGGAATTAACTACTTAATTTTGTTACATTTTTGTATGCCTTGGATTACCGCAAAGTTACGCCTGATTCCATTCATCTACGATCGGAACTTTTTCCGGTATACCACAGACACCACGGTCACCCTACCAAGCACTCTATGGTTCCGATAATAACTTTATGATGTTAATTATTTTATGGCAACCGTGCAACGGTGAACTGGCGGTCGGCGTTACCATGTTGTGTTGCGCCGACATTTTGTATAATCGCCCGTGTGCGGGGCGTGAGTTTGAGAACCGTTAAGAAACTGGCAGGTTAATGAATGAACTTTGGGGATTACATGCTTTTGATTATGACCGCCGCCGTGTGGGGAATCCGAAATGAATGCATTGTGGAGGTTTACGTGCATTGTAAGTATTAATAGGAATTTACCAAATTCTTTACAATAACTAGTTTTATTTTAATCTCCTTGTCATCACGAAGACTCATAGAGGACAACAACACTTGACTTTGGAGAACAATTGTCTATTTTGTCTGGTATTACTACAGCTGAACTATTAGAATATTTTTTTTACAACAACTGCTAAAATCATGGTAACTCAGGAAACCTAGTACTTACTGGAACTGTTAGACGAAAATTGGATCAATATTTGATTAACACATCCCTAATGTCACCGCGTTTCTTACCCCAGCACTAGTTGCCGGGTTACACTTATGTTACCGTTGCTTTTGGTAAATGTAACAAACTGTATTCTAATTATTTTTTTTTAATTTCGTTTATTTTTTATTAATAAACTTCCCTACACTCACACCAATTATGTAGCCCAAGAGAAGCTTTGTTATGGTGTTGAAGTTAGACAATTAGACCCCAGAGTTGAAAACTCTTTATCTCGATGGATACAATACGTTTGTTGGTTATTTACAAACTTAATCTTTTATAGTGTAATTGTTAATGATGATAATAAATAAACAAACTAATAAACTTTTCTATACCCCAAGAGAAGCTTCGTTACAAAATTCGTTAAATGGTTACTAGACAACGGATAAACATACTTAAAATGCTTAAATAGATACATAATATACATAGAAACACCCAGACCCGAAACAATTTGGAAAAACAATAATTTCTAAATTGACCCGACCGGGGATCGAACCCGGGACCTCAGAGATGGCGACACCATGAAAACCGGTGTACAAACCACTCGACCAAGGAGGTCGTCAAAAATAAATGGTTTTTGTGAAGAATTGAGTTTATTCCTTTTAGGTATAATTATTTTTCATGGATGCATTAACGCGTATTTGGCTTGCACAGTGGGCTATGACAAGTTGCAGGTAGGATGTATAAAAGTTGTGTTTCCCGTTGTTGTAATAACAAGATACTCACATGCTTCATGACTTAATTCTATCCGTGATTTGGAAGGAACGTAAAGCTGTTGGTCCCGATTGTTATCGTAAGATGGCACTCGTTAAGCCTATTAACTTATCTTTGCCCTGATTCTGTAAAGACGATTATTCCCAGCCCAAGTCCTATAGACCAATAGGCCTTCTGCCAGTTTTGGGCAAAATACTGGAAAAAATGGTCGTGGAAAGGCTTAAGTGGCACTTGGTACCGAGGCTCAGTACTCGCCAGTACGGCTTTATGCCCCAGCGTAGCACAGAGGATGCCCTCTTTAATCTAATGAAGCACATTAGGGAGGGATTGAGTTCTAAAAAACGCATGACCCTAGTGTCTTTAGAGATAGAGGGCGCCTTTGATAGCGCTTGGTGGCCAGCTATTAGGGTCAGACTGGCTGAGGAAAATTGCCCGATCAATATTCAGAGGCTGCTTGGGAACTATCTCAGCGAAAGGACCGCTGAGGTGAGGTACGCTGGTAAGAGATACGCCGAACAAACCGACAAAGGATGCGTACAGGGGTCTATTGGCGGCCCCATCTTTGGAACCTACTCCTCGACCAGTTACTCCACCTCCTAGACTCCCAGGGCGTATTCGCTCAGGCTTTTGCAGACGATGTAGCCCTAATCTTTAGTGGGAGTAATGCGGTAGAGATCGAGCGACAGGCCAATAAGGTCCTCGAACTTATTTAGGAATGGGGAGTCAGAAATAAGCTAAAGTTTGCACCACACAAAACTTGTGCCATGGTGTTAACGAGAAAGTTTAAGTATGACATCCCATCACTGAATATGGGCGGGGTCAACATCGAAATGTCGCGAAGTATCAAGCTGCTTGGCCTCACTATAGACGACAAGCTCACATTTAACGCTCACGTGGCAAATGTTTGCAACAAGGCATTAAAACCATACAAACAGTTGGCAAGAGCGGCGAAAGTAAACTGGGGCTTACACCCCGAAATCGTTCGCTCTATATACACTGCCGCAGTGGAGCCGGTAATACGTACGCTGCATGTGCGTGGGCTCCTGCAGCTAACAAAATTGGCACACGTAAGTTCCTGGACTCGGTCCAGAGGGGTTTCGCTCAGAAGCTCTGCAAGTCCTACCGCACAGTTTCGCTGAACTCAGCTCTGGTCTTGTCGGGGATACTTCCTCTCGACCTCCGTATACACGAAGCAGCCGCCATGTATGAAGCGAGGAGAGGGTCGTCCTCACACATTCCCGGAGACAGGGAGGTTGAGGGTGCGGTGGGATTTGCGGAGATGATTCATCCCGCTTTGAGTGTGGACAGACGATTCGTCTGCCTGGAAGACCAAGACATGGTCGACAGGTACAACGTGCAGGCGGTGCGAATATTCACCGACGGCAGTAAGATTGACGGTAAGGTTGGGTCGGCGCTGTCCTTGTGGCACGGCGAGGCCGAAACCAAAGCTGTTAAATTTAACATGCCCGCGTACTGCACGGTGTACCAGGCGGAGCTTCTGGCCATAACCAAAGCCACAAGCGAGATCCTCAGGAGGAAGGAGCTTACGTTTGGCATCTACAGCGACTCTAGGGCAGCACTCGAGACAGTCACCAACATCAAGTCTCCTCATCCCCTAGCTGTGGAGACAAGGAGGAACCTGAGCTTGGCCGTGGTGCAGAAAAAGGAAGTATCTCTTTTCTGGATTAAGGCACATGCGGGTCTGCCGGGAAATGAGCGCGCTGACGAGCTTGCGAAACAAGCAGCCCTAAAGTCGAAGGGAAGGCCAGTATACAATCAGTGCCCAGTTTCATGTATCAAGAGATGCATTCGTCAGGCATCTCTTGATATATGGAACGGAAGGTATCGCACACAGAACACAGCCAGCACTACTAAGATCTTTTTCCCAGATGCCAAGCTGGCACACAATACGATTAGGAAATTTACAGCCAACAAACACCTATCGCAAGCACTCACGGGACACGGCGGGTTCTCCAGCTATCTGCACCGCTTCAAGTGCAAGGACAGCCCGCTGTGTGCCTGTGGTACCGGTAAAGAGGAGGACGTGCCTCACCTGCTCTTTGAGTGTATAATACACGACAGGCTGAGGTACGACCTTGAACAAAAATAAGACGCAACACTTAATGTAAAGAACATAAGCGTTCTAATAACAGACATAAAATACCGAAATGTTATATTTAAGTACATTACAAAAATTGTGATAGATGTAAACAATAAGAATAAAACTGTATAGCGTAAGAACTCTAGCCTTAAGATTAGTGAGTAAGAAATTTAATGTAAAAAATGACTCTTTTCTTGAAGAGGATTATGGCAACAAAATAAATTTAAAAAAAAAAACCCTTCGGGGATAATAGTCTCGATAGTATATATGTCATGAGCCCTCAAGAAATTTTGTCAACAGACTCACACTTCATTTTGAAAGTGGCACCCTATATTGATAGTGATAATCAGGGCTCGGAATAGGTAGAGTTTTTAAGAAGAATCGTAGATAATAACTTAGAATTTTCTCAGGTATTGTGGTATATTTTTTAGTTAATTACATGCCTACATTAGTATATGAGGTGGACAAAATATTACATACATGTAATCACGACTAATATCCCCGAAGGGTTAGTCAGAGACTGGACCGCAAAAGCAGTCCTCTACCATAGGTGGACAAAAGATTAAATTATTTGTAGGCATGTCCATGTTATGATTTCTCTATGAAAAAAGCGTCATTTGGTACTTAAAAGCTCTACCTATTCCAACCCCTGATGATAATGCACGTTTAATAGTAGCAAATCGAAAATCTTCAATCGCAATGTGTTAGAAAAGAAGTTTATCAGAATCAAATTATATTTAGATCGAGTTAAGTCTCTCGCCCCGTAGACCATGGAACTGTTACACACGAATTTGCCAGCCTATAGCGCCTGCATCGCTAGTGAATCGCGACTGTATTGTATTTGTACTGCTATTAAAGTCGGAGTGTGTAATGGACCTAACTAAAACATGGTGAGGCTTTAGGCTCATACAAGACAATAACTGTTTAAAAAAGAGACTAAATTTCGAAGTGCTACTACCGAAGAGATAACACTCTCAACACACTTGAGCGTAAAAACAAATGGCAGTGCATAAAAATAAAAGACGGCGCGCAAGAAAAGGCAGTGCATGAAAATACCAGATGGCATGGAGTTTGTGCTAATCCGGTGCATTATATAGCGACATTAGAAATATGATATTATATAGACAACACACAGGCACTGAGACCAAAGTTTGAAGAGCCTACTACTTGCAACTAACTACCGAAAATACTCTCACTCAACACACCGTTCTTCTTCTCTTCTTCTCTTTCACACAAGCATCAAAACAAAAGACAGTGCATGAAAATGCAAGATGACATCGAGTTTGTGCTAATGCACCGGCAGATATGATATAATATGACAGCATGCAGGCACCGCGAAGCCGGCAACAGGCGTAATACTGAGACCAAATTTTGAAGAGCTACTACTTTTAATTAACTACCGAAAATACTCTCAACACACCGTTCTTCTTACGTCACTCTTCACTCAAGCTCCAAAACGAAAGGCAGTGCATGAAAATACAAGATGGCGTCGAGTTTGTGCTAATGCACCGGCAGATATGATATATTGACAGCATGCAGGCACCGCGAGGCAACAGGCGTGTTATTATTTCGCAGTTTGCGATGCCGTCGTACGGGCACGGCTACGAATGGATATGTTCTAAGGATTTAATTTGACGGCTAATGTTGTTGTTTGATGCCGGCTGATTGACGAAGCGGATGCGTGTAATTGCCAGTTGATGGCTGTTACGTGAGATGATTTCGCTGCGAGTTCAACTAGTAGGTACTACGGTGTATGATGACGGAATGACATTATTACTAGTTAGATATTGGACACGTACTTATTAGGGGTGATGGTGACAACTACAATAACTCCAAAACTACAAGTACAATGTAATTTTGATATTTAATCACATAGACCAAATCGAGATAAGGTTTCAAGGTAAACTACAATGGTAGGTATCAATTCTTATAATAAGATTAATAAATACTGATTTTAAAAAGATTTTGACATTTTTTCGGACCACTGAGAAATTACAGTTGATCGATTCTACGCTATATCAATAAATTGTTTCCTTGTGCTCGGCTTTATCGCTGTTAGCTCGGGATGTCCAACTTATATTTTATATTGGAGGGGTAATTGAGTCTTTTGTTGTGATTGGACAGTGCTGTCACGATTTCAACTCTTTTGACTTCTTCAGTATCGCTATGTCTGTTATGTTATGTTGCAGGAATCTGAAAAAAAACATAACAAATCACAATATTATTTTATATTGAAAATCAAAAAACGCCCACGGGTACATTGGGCCAGTGTGGTGGTTGGTGGTAGGCACAATCTCCCCAAATAGAGAACAAAACAGTTAAGTATATTTAAAAGTATGTTTTTATGTAAGTATGTAGAGGAGCTCGATGGCGCAGCTAAGCAACTTTCGCAATGCAGGGTCGCTGGATGGGTGACCAAAATTTAAAAAAAACATCTCTATCTCCTCCGTGCTTCAGAAGGCACGTTAAGCCGTTGGTCCTGGTTGTTGTCGTAAGATGACAGTCGTTAAAACCCACCAACCCGCATTGGGCCAGCGTGGTGGGTTATGGCCCAATATCCCCACGTGCTATTGTCCACGTGGGAGGCAGTGGGACGTTTATAGGCGACGATGATGATGATGATTAGACGACATCGTGAATGGTGAAACGAGCCTCATCTAAGAGAGTTGGCATGCTGTTGTATTGCTGTGTTCCGATTTGAAGGGAACTAGATCCATTTAAATGACAGGGCATAGGCATAAGAACTGAGGCTTCTGTGTGCGTTGCGCGCGTGATGCACTCGGCGTCGCGCGTCCATGGGCAAGGTGGCCGCGCAGGGTTGGGGTGCAAATTTGGGAACCTTCTCGTGGTGCACCCTGGGGTAAGGCCCCTCGGCCCACGTTCAGCGTGGGAAAAGGGGCCTTATGCTAATACCCTGGCGCCCCTTCTGGGTGCCGAACCAAAGTAGGCGGTGCCCCTTCTGGGCCCGCACTCCCTTTTAAGCGCGTCCCTTCTGGACCGCACAGCGGGTCCACTCTGGACCTGCGGGGGGATCTTGCCGGCACTCCTTCTGGGTGTCGAACAAAGTTGGTGGTGCCCCTTCTGGGCCCACAGCCTTCCCTTGCCCCTTCTGAGCTTGTGGGGGGTAAATTGGTCGCGCCCTTATGGGCGTCGTCTTTTGTTTTGCTCGGCTTCCCTCCTGGACGCCGTTTCGAAAGACGGCCGCCCCTTAAGGGTTCTCAGGTTGCACGGGTGAGGGCGTGGGCGGAGCTCATGGCGTCACGGGAAGCGTGAGGTGCGATACTCCCCTGAAGAGAGTGACGGATCTAGCAACCCGTGGCGTCCGAGCCGCTGCCGCGCGGAGGTAGCAGAATGCGAGGGCGCGGGGGCGCTTGGACGTCGTGGGAAGCATGCGATCCTCCCCTGAGTGGGTCAGAGATCTCGCTTTCCGTGGCGTCCGAGCCGCTGCCGCGCGGAGGTATCCGCATTCTTTGTGAGGGCGTTGGCTGAGCTCATGGCGTCATGGGAAGCGTAAGTGCGATCCTCCCCTGAAGATGGTGACGGATCTAGCAACCCGTGGCGTCCGAGCGTCAGCGCACTCTTGAGGAGGCTGAGTTGCGGGAGGTCGTGTCCCCTGGCGTGTGATTGGCCCCTGGTACTCGGCTGAGGCTGTGATGCAGGTGGCCGTGACCCCAGGCGTGCGTCCGGCCTCCTGCGACTCGGCAAAGACGTGAGGGAAACTCTCCCTCGCTCGGCCCTGAGGTCTCGTGAGGTAGAGAAATCGGGTCGAGCGATGCGGACGAGTTTGAGGGCGCGGCGAGCGATCGGACTATTCGGACGCTCGCCGCCTCTCCGGCACAAGGGGTGCATTCGGTTCGGGGGTTCCCTTGAACCAATGGCCTAGAGAGTCGGGGCGGCAGAGTGCCTATGGCCGGTCCCGCCTCGACTTTCCCCGGGTTTTGCTGGAGAGCAGTGGAGGTTTTAGTGGGTATGCCCCCCTCCTCTTGAGCCCCCGTCGAGGCCGCAGGGCTTGGACGGGGGAGCGGGAGTTGGGGGGAGAGTCCCATGCGCGTGCGTAATGCATTTCCTACACAAAAAAAAAAGGTGGCCGCGCAGGGTACGTAGGTATCACAATGTATAAAATTAAAATATATAACTTTACAATGCATATGTTTAAAATACCTAAAATCAAAAAATATAATGGTTACAACAACTAATAAGCAATCCATATACCTATGATATAATCCATAATCGTCCAAATACATACAATCAAAAACCCTAACTTCACAATACCTAAACTTGAAATATCTAATAATATAATCCCTAATGGTAAGCTGAGAAATTGGTTGAGGATACTAGCTGCCATACTCTTGTAGGTCACGTGATAGGTTAGAAGTTTTAGACGTGACGTCGACGTGGTTGACGTCAAAAAAAAACCTCGAAATTCAAGAGAATTGCTACGCAGCGCTTCGCGATTGTCTTAAATTTGGCAGCGGATTGAGCAGTGGACCGGCAATCCATTTTTTGATTTTAGGTAAGTATTTTGAACTTATGCATTGTAAACTTATATATTTTAATTTTATACATTATGGTACGTACCCGGCCGCGCAACACCACAAGGACCGTCTGCCGGCTCTTTAAAAAAAAACTGATACTTTCGTCTGCCAATCAATGAAAAAACCGCACCAATCAGACGTCTGGGTTCAATAAGTTTATTTACTAACACATCAAAGTAAAATGGTATAATTACCCGTTAATCGCTTTATTGGCAAATCTAAGCTCACAGTTCCATTTAGACATAGGCCATTTGATTTTGCCGCCAATTTGAAACGAAAATTTTAGCGAAAAAGTTAACAATACCATAATATCACCATTTCGAGTTTAGACAAACAGAAATGCCACAGTATAATTATGCAACGGTACATAACAGGCAACAATTAAAGAACCGGGTCCAATAAAATGAATCGTGCTCGCGACTGTGACTAATTTATTCAACAATAAGTCTTGTCACACCAATGTGCGTGGCCATCATTATTTCGCATTCATATCGCGTTGGCCAATGGGTGAATGGTATGCTCCTCCCGCGCACGTGTCAGCCAATCGGATGGCGCCATTTGAAAAACAATAGAACATAAAAAATTACGTCACGCTCGTCGGCGCGTGCGACGACGTTCTAATGCGTAGTGTAAAAAAATACCATTTAACTCTACCACTACCATTGTAATGTTGTGGATGTCTTGCTAGTTTTTTGTTGGACAGACTTATTATCGACACTATTTCAAATGACATGGTCTCTGCGCCACGTAAAACGGAACGTCTCGGCGAGCGGTTATGACCTCAGGAAAGCGGCCATAGAACGGACTTACACTTCGCATTCGACCATCTTTGCTATAGCCTTTGACTACTTACTAAATTTGAACAAAGTACGAGTATATTTTAACAATAAATATAGGATATCGTACAAATCAAGTAAGTAGTCAAGATGGTCGAATGACTACTTACTTGATTTGTACGATATCCTATATTTATTGTTAAAATATACTCGTACTTTGTTCAAATTTAGTAAGTAGTCAAAGGCTATAGCAAAGATGGTCGAATGCGAAGTGTAAGACCGTTCTATGGCCGCTTTCCTGACGTCACAACCGCTCGCTGAGACGTTCCGTTTTACGTGACGCAGACACATGGTAAGGTAAAAAATCCTCTTGAGTGTAATTTTCTAATTTTACTCCATCCACAAACAAGGCCAGCAACACATCTGCGACTCCGTTTTGCGGTGTCCATGGAGATTTGTAATTTTATGCATGAATTTATTATCCTATTTCATAAAAACTATAAATACAACTGCAAAGTTACTACAAAATGCAAAAATGGGCATTTTACGCAAAAATCACATTTGAGATGTAATAGGCCTGTTAAGGTGGTCGCAACCCAGTCCGATTTTTTAAAAATGTTTTTATGGGTAAGCATTTGGTCTTTATCTCACCTAATGTTAAATGATGATAAGGCGACGGCGGAGAAAAATTTGTATCGGATTCTGGCCTACTGCAGTGCTAATTTCTCAAAAAAACAAACAAAATGAAAACAAAGCTTTCACCAATAAGGATAAAATATTATGGTACTAGTTAAGGTAATCGTAAGCGTATTATTTTGTATAAAAACCATGAAGTTACTAAACCTTTTGGTACAGATCAAAAGCTCACATACATATAATAATGAAAAAAAGAAAAAAGATTTCATCTACCTATGTCATTCTAAACACAAATTGAGTTTTTCTAATGCGGATAGGTACCTTCATAAAGTTGTAACAAAAAAAGATTCCAATTACAAATTCGAACGATTTCTAAATTCAAATTAAGTTTTTATAATTGTTAATTTGTGCTACAGTATTAAGAGTCGAACAAAGGCATTTCCCTACACAGCCCAGAATAGAAGCGTACAAGCATACCAACACCTAAGCGCTCCTAATTAGGGGTGAAAACACCTCCTTAGGGATTTGTCACCTAACGCCAAGGCGTTTAGTATTGTAGGGCTGCCTTTAAAACTTACTAATTTTGGTGTAAGAGGTATTCTTTTTTGCATTAAGATTGAAATTGTCCCTGAACTAAGGAGTTATTATTGCACAAGTGGCATATTTTGTGTTTATATAACTAAGTGGTAAGTATATGAAATCTCATACTCTACTCTACTGTATTAAAATATAGATAACTTTACATTGTTTTCATTGCTTTTTAAGTCACTGACCTACTTATAAAAGAAGACCCTTCAAAGCTGTAAGTTCTTATGCCTTGTTACATACTGTTCGTTCGTGTTAAAGCCTTTCGCTGCTGCGGCACTTACACACATATTTATTATTTTCTTTTTTTTTGTACTGTGTTTTTTATTGTGATTTTGTGTACCAGCATGTGTGTGTCTTAGTAAATAAAGTTTTTATCTATCTATCTATCTATCTATCTATCTAAAGGTCAGGTCAAGGGTACCCTAAAGCGACGGGCATGTATGAAGGACATTAATAACAAACATAACGCAACCCAATTAAATTGTCGAGCAGGATCCCACCTTAGCTTGTGTTGTTGCGAACGAGGCGTCTCGCAACAACGCTGCTAATTCAGCTATGCGATTCTTTAAGCGATACTTAAACGCTGCGCGCATGGCTGTGATCATAGATGTTACAGCCGTCACATCGTTCGCTGCAGTTACGGCTGTGGTCAAAGTTGATTTTGTTTTAATGTCAAAGTAGTGATTCCCTATCACGCCGCTTACAGCCTTGAGAAGCTAGTGTCGAACAGCGTTGAAAATATTCAGAAGAATACCAATGGTACGCTCACCGCTGTTGCAGCCGCTGCTACCAAGGCCTTAACGATGTTTGCGCTTAGAGAATCGCACTACAGGGCTGGCGAAGTCAGACGGAAAGCTGTGGCCAAATGGAAAGCTATGGGCTCTGAGTACCCCTCCGAAAACGGGCTCGAAGTTTAATATTATTGTACTGTTAACTTTCTTAAGACCTTTAATTTATTATAACAAGTGTGACACAGAGAAAGCCCTGCACAGTCGCATAGGCGTTGCGTGTAATTAGAGATTGTATACATTAGCGAGTACAAATAAAGCACAATGCGGCGAGCGGGTCCCGGCGCGGACATTAGTCTTGGGAGAGGTCGTAGATGTCCCCCGGTGTCCGTGGGTCGGTTACACAGTGCACTGAATTAACTTTAATTAACCGTTTGTGTGTTGTTTTGTTCGAAATTGGAGCAGGACCTACCTATAGGTGTATAGTATAACATAAAGTTACGTTACTACGTTTGTGAAGCGCCTCAATAACTCGTAATTGAATTCGGAAGCAGTTTTTTAAAGGATTTAACATATTCAAAATAATTCTGTCAACCTATCCGAAAAGCTTAAGTTGGTGATAGGTATGGGTTCACGTCAATAGTTTAGGGGAACTGTTAGTATTTTCTATTCGTTAGGCTACATTACGTTTTTACATGTTTTCATATTTTTTATTACAACTTTTTTATAATAAGCTTCTTTTGTCTGATGGTATATATTTTGAGAGTAGTATTATTACAATGCCTACTTAACCAGTACTTTTTACTTTTTCTTTTATTTGTTATCTAACATAGGCGACGCTTTGCTGTGCTTAGAAAGCCTTTACCTCCCCTCTCATTTTATACCATCAGGTAAGATGAGAGCAAGCGTTATTTCGTTGTCATAACTCTTGTAAAAATATATAAATCATGAATTTAGCTGACAACAAAGTTGTAGTTGATAAAGCCTTCTCTTATCAGCCTGCTAATATGTACAGCAAAATTTTCCATACCAGACTTGTACTAGCAATCACGATCCCTCTATCAGTAGCCGCTTCACTAAACCAACCGTTTTAAACGGCAGGTCCGTTTTGCGATTGTGGAACCGGCCGTGTGTCTTTGCAACGGTGGCATCGGCCACTCTAATTAACATAAACACCAGCACCCTGTATATTTATACCCAACATAGTACTATATATTTGTTTCAAACAACGGGCTGCGAAGTGATTATTCACGCTAAGAAAATTGTACTTAAACTGATCTAGATTTTATCGCTCCTGAGAGACAGTGTGTTAGGATAAGTGGTATCCGAGCTACCGTTGATATTCGTATTGGTATTGGTATCGGTGCGGTGTCACCCGTCGCCGTCTCGGTACAAATGATTTAGGTACCGATAGTGTTGTAAATTTGCTTTTGTCGGCGAAATGCGGTGCAAAGAAGTTTCACTGTGTTATGTACTCTAAGCGATGTGGGACAAAGTATTCGTCTGCACGGAAAGAAATTATTAGTTGAGTTTACCATATTTCAACAAAATTTTCGGGTTAATATAGCACCTACTCTTGAGTTTTGTTGAATTAACAAAAACTGTATTGTTGATCAGTTACGGTAATTTGAACTTATTACATATATCATTTGTTGTTTTAACTTTTATTTTGTAAATTTAACTTTAAAAATGATTATGTCAACAACTTGAACAGTAAAATCAACAATTACCTATTGAATTATGCATGAATTGTTACGCCAACATGTACAAATAGGTAAAAACAACTGTTTTCATATCAACAAAAACTTTTCTGTAAAACAACAATTTGTTCATGTTGCTTTAACCCATCACTTTGTTAATTCAAGTAATGTGTCGCCAACCCGTGCAAAATCAACCTTTTTGTTCTTTCAGTGTGGTTGGTGCGAACAGCAACTTTAATAGTAGGTTGTATTTTGTTTGTGAATGTAGTGGAAACTGGCTAAACCGTTGCAATCATAAAAACCCATTTAGATAACGTGTGGAGGGTAAAAGCCAGATCTCTCAATGTTTTATTATCTATTCAGGAAAACCTTAGTGCCAATCTCGCGTTGCAGGCCCTAAAACTTCAGTTTCCTTATGATTACTACTGTCATTTTACCACAACTACCATTACCAACGGTCTCCTGACCCTTTCAATGCACCAATGCGTACCGATATAGCCAAATATTGACTAGACAATAAAGTAAAGTACAGCTTTTATACTGTCCTAAAGCAGTTCAAAGGCCAACATTATTCAAATCAAATCATCAATACAATTGATAGGTATTGACAAGACAATACAGTAATCGCGTTATATCTTTAAACTAGCGGCCGCTGGCGGTTTCACCCGCGTGGTTTCCGTTCCCGTGGGAATATCTGGAAAAAAAGTATAATATCTGTAAATCTAGGTTATAAACTATCTGTATGCCAAATTTCATCCAAATCCATTTAGTAGTTTTTACATGAAAGAGTAACAAACATCCATCCATACTTACAAACTTTCGCGTTTATAATATTAGTAGGATACTTCAAAGTTGTTGATTGTAAATCATTAAAACAGTCAACTCGCACATACCTTGCATTTATAAATAGGCCCGCTTCTAACTCACTTACTCGCGAGATGTTCACTGATATCTTTTTAATCTATATCCTGCGCCGCGAGTCCCACCGTGCAGGTTCTCTAAGTACCCCAGGCTATTCCAGTAGCGACTCAAATCACGCAAGTGTAATTAAATATGTTGATGGGAGAGCACGCTTAACATTGGAAGCGGATTTATTGTTCGCCAGCTTGTTACTGGCTCCAGTATTGAATGGTTGCGTGGGCTAACGCTGAGTGTGTTTTGTTTTTAGCTAACATTTGTATGGGAAACAGCGCCATCTAGTTAGAAGACTGTAATGATCACAGAAAGTGACGCTTCTGTCATAATGAATGGCTGCGTGGGCAAAAACTGAGGGTGGTTTTTTTATACAAAGCCCGGCAAATGACCCCACTCCACCTGATGATAAGTGGAAATGAAGTCCAGGCGCGAAGACAACTGGTGCAGCGTAAGAGACGTAGCATCAGTCACCCTCACTCCGCCGGCCCACAAAGTGCCTCTTCACGCCTCGTTTAAAGGACCCTATGTCATAAGTAGGAGGGAATACGTGTGCTGGTAGACTATTCCATCTTTTGGAAGTGCGACAAAGAAACGAGTCACGAAAGCAGGGCCATCGAGCGAGAAGTAGGTTCTGTATTAAATGGTAACTACACATAAAGAAGCGAATCATTAGAGTGAATTGTTATGATCCAAATTAGATATGCTGGGAATCGAACCAAAAACCTTTGGATCTGAAACCGACCATACCATTTTTTTTAATACCACTTAAGAGGGTTTACGCATTTAAGTTTTCCACACAAACTTCCAAGTCGAAATTTTAAAAAACCAATTAGTTAATTTTGATGAAACTTTGCATGCTAAAGTAAAACACAGGGATCTAAATAGTTTGTTGCAAACATTTTTAAAAGACGTTCTTTTAGCTGAGTTATTGCGATTTAAAGTCCACTATAGAAAGTTAAAAATCGCCAATAACTCAGTTAAATAAACATTTTTTTAAAATGTTTTCAACTTACTATTTAGATCCCTGTGTTTTACTTTAGCATGCAAAGTTTCATCAAAATTGGCTTATTGGTTTTTAAATATGTCGACTTTCAAGTTTGTATGGGAAACCGAAATGCGCAAACCCTCTTATGTGGCAGCGAACAGCGTGCCGTAGGCGGTTTTTTTTTTCAACTACAATAAGCACTTGGCCTTCATTTCACCTGATGGTAAAGTGACGAAGGTGGAAGCACTTGAACCCGGAATCCTCAAATACTGAGGAATAAAACAATTATGCTATTAACATTGTTGTTATCGCACCCAATGAATTTTTGCGACACTACAGTTATTACTTTTTAATGCGTTGCCGACCCTGTAAAATTTAATAAAATAATCTCTTAGTTTAAAAAAAAAATCATAATGAAACGATAACACGCAATAGCAATTCGTAGTGCGCTCCCCACAAAATATGGACATATTTTTCATAAATAAATTTAAATATCCCTTTCAAAGGGCATAAATTCAGAAGGACAGAGCATACGGTAGCAGGCTCTCACGCGAGCTAATTAATATGGAGTACGCTTCGATTTATAGGTGTTTGACTTGAAGTTACGCGCTGTACAGAGTGGGTGCATACGGGTGCTCAAAAGAACGCACCAGACATTCAAATAGGCTTTTCGTATACGAAACACCATTGAGAAACAGATTTTGTTAGGATATTTTTTTAGCCGGTCATGTAGTTCCAATAGTGTCAAGGACGACTAAATTAATAGCCCTGTGTGTTATTATGATGTTGAAAGCCTTTACCCAAGAAGCGAGACTTTGATATACTTATGACGTTGATAGAGTTCCCTCACAAAACTTTAACGACTATTACCGTTTTACCCATTCTGTTTCTTAACTATAATGGTATTTAGATTTGAAAGGTCTAGTAGAAGTGATTGATTACAGAGTCATAATATCTCGGCGTCAGGGTAGGCAACCCTGGTATGATTGATTATATATATTAAATTGATAAACATTTCTTACAGATATGAGGATTCGCGGTTCACACTCATAGCGAACTGCCACTTTTCAATGCCTTAGGATCTCCTCAAAATTTGGGTGACTAGCGGCCGCTCGCGGTTTCACCCGCGTGGTTCCCGTTTCCGTGGGAATATCAAGATAAAAAGTATCCTATGTGCTAATCCTGGTTATAAACTATCTGTATGCCGAATTTCATCCAAATCCATTCAGTAGTTTTAACGTGAAAGAGTAACAAACATCCATCCATACTTACAAACTTTCGCGTTTATAAAATTAGTAGGATGATGAGGGCTAAATAAAAATAACCTCGTGTCCAAGTACCTCGTAAAACCTTTATATATATTTTAATACACGTCAAGCTTACATACATACATACACACATCCTGAAGGGTTAGGCAGAAACCTCAGTTTTCCATTTGCAACGATTCTGACACATATCAAACTTATAATGTCCTACGTTTGCTTTCTCGTTATTCATACAACAAGCTCACCAGTTTTTATTCTCAGAGGCTCATTAAAAGGCGACCAACGGACTAAAGACTGCAAATACATCCAACAGCATAGAGCGGCGATGGGCTCTCCACCTGTCAGCGCTCGGCACATATGCAGTCGCTATTTGGTTGAGGGTGGACTATGGCAGAAGGAATGCTGTGTTGTGTTCCTCATTGTCTAATCTCTGACTAACACTTCGGGGATAATAGTCATGTTTATATGTATGTATGTAGATCGCCAACATGTTCTACGCAACATCCAACCGTGAGTACACTTAATATGGCATGAGCCTTCTCAAATTACAAACTTGTCTACACAAAGGCGTAGACGCAGGCAGATGCTATCTCGCGGTAGTCCTTGTATCTGAAACTGTATATGTTACTGTGACAATTTCCTAGATATTGTGTTTAATCTTGTTACTAGTAGCGGTAATACTGCTGATGGCACACGAATAGTTATTAAGCTCACTAATATACCAAACCTCATTTTTAATGCGGACAGCTAAGGAGTGGAATTCCCTTCCTGCGGATCTGTTTCCTGACACGTACAACCTGGACATTTTCAAGGCAAGGGTGAACAGGTATTATCTAGGCAAGTATGTTACATCCTAGGCCGCATCGTCACCTCCATCAGGTGAGATCGCGGTCAAATACTTGCCTACAAAGAATTTAAAAAAAACCTAGTTCCCTTACGTTATTAAGATAAATCTGTGCTCGTAAGCAAATGTAAAAAAAAGTCAGTTTATAATCATAGTACTGCAGAACACAGACCTTTCCATACGGAGAACAGCTAGCACATAGGTAGATTATCCACCATGCTGTCAAAATGCAACTTGATTGATAGATAATACTTTTATTGTAATATAATAACACAAACCGTGTCGCGTGGCGGTGAAAGAATACTACCACCCCCTCTCTTCCCTTGGGTGTCGTTAAAGGCGACTAACGGACTAAAGACTGCACATACTTTCAACAGCATAGAGCGGCGATATGCGCTCACCATCTGTCACGCTGAGCACATGTGCAGTCGCAATTTGGTGAAAAGTGGACATTGCCTAGTCTCTGACTATAACCTTTCGGGGATAATAGTCGTAATTATATGTATGTATGTATGTATGTAATAAAACAAACATTTACATAAGACAAAAAGAACAAAAATACAATGTTACAATTTGGAGGTCTTATTGCTTAAAAGCGGTTTCTGCCAGACAACCATTCGGATGGAGAGAACTTGGTAGGTTAATAAAATAAGTAAATTCTTCCACATCCCTTGTCTGTCACGAATAGCTACTCCTAGAAATTAAATTGTTAATGACCTCTGTTACAATATTGAATTTCTATTGTGTCTCGGTTTACGGCATTTGAGCTAATAATATTAAGTGACATATTGATAGAAAGCGATACAATCATAATTATAACAAAAAAGTTTAGAATGTAAATTAATTTGTCATTAAATCTTAAGCAGACCGGATCAGTATTCAAGTAAAGATAAGATTAACGGCAGGCAGATAAAGGTGATATTAAAGTATCGGTTACCCCATTGATGCTTATCTCGAATCAGCCATCACAATTCATTTAGTTTATCGTAATGGTTAATGTTATCTCGCCGAAGATAATGGGCTAGATTGACGTGCCTTAAATTATAAAGAAAAATAATTTAAAAAAAGTTTTGTAAGTATGGAAGCTCATTAAATAATAATAACGGCCGTCTCTTTCAGTCCTCTTTAGACTTAATCGTTGAAAACGAATTAGAATATCTAGCATAAGAGGCAAAGAAAGCAAATTCCCTCCTTCCTATGACCATGGCCATTAGATAAATTTTGACATATGCTCATAAACGTTCACCAACACTTAACGGTTAAAAATCCACAATTGTGTTACATTAATATTCGACAAAACACTAATTTTAGAAAAGAAAAAAAACTGCATACATGATTTTTCACTTTCCCGTCAAGAAGTCCCCAACGAAGGTTTTTAACATTGGAAATGTTTTTTCGATCGCTTCTGTAGGGGCCCCGTTTTCAACAAAAGTGCGACATGCCGATTTACTCGGTATTTCTAGGTCAATATAGTTAATTGAGGTGACAAAATATTTGTATTGACGAGATAAATAATATACAAAAAAATAAAACTGACATAGTCATATATTTCTTTCGTAAATTAGAAAAAATAGCTTTAAAATGGTAATTTTTTGGTGTACCTTGTGGGCCCAATATCTACTCTTATTTGTGATATTTTTTACATAATCCCAACATGTACATGTTCAGAAAGTTTATATCTCGGGATGTTTTTCGAAGTTTATGAAAATAATAATAAGTTTGGGAGTTATGACGATTTTAAAGTCTAGGTTTGTGCGTCTCGGGCGCACGGGTTTTGAAGTAACATTTTCGGGGTTTTGATATTATATAGTTACTTGTGATATGTATTCATTATATTTTTGTGTTTTATTAATACTATTTTAAAAATAATGATAAAAATAATATAAATTATGAAAATAGTCTATGTTTGTAAATAAAGAAACTAATTATAATCTCCGTAATATTTAAAAATTATTTATTACTGTTACGTGAGACCTGAAAATTAAGCGTTTTAATTAGACCAGTGGTTCCGGCAGTGCTTTGATAAGTGAGCCAGCTAATAAACAAACTCTGAAAATTATTTGAACAATTTGATACCTACTTAAGAGCAACTGATTTCGAACGCAAAAACTACGATTTTAATATTTTTGTTAAATATTTGTTACTCGCAAATTAAAAACTGATTGTACCTAAGATTAAAACAAAAAGAGGATTGTACACACTATCTGACTGACACAAGTTTCAGGTGCATTGTTCCCTCCCCACCAATACCCCCGCACCGTATGCGTTTATACTAGGGCATCGAAACCCGGTCCACTTTTAAAAAACCGGGGTTTCGGGTTTTCTTGTTTTCAAAGCCCTGGTACCCGGGTTTTTCGAGCATTTTCGGTCTTTTTGATATTTTTTTTAAATATGAGGAAACTGTATTTTAGTATGGATTTGCTAAGTCAATACGAGTAGGTACCTATATAAAACAAGGGAAGGATTCATATCAACAGTTCTTTCAAAATCACAAAAATATTTTTAATAGGTATTAAAAAGTCTTTTAGACAATGAGTATTTGTTCAAAACAAATATAAAATATCTAGTTATTTATCTAGCTAGTAATTATTTTTGATCACAGACTCCCGCAGATCAAATTATTTATACTTATTAATTTAATCTTTTGGTAATAGTCACTTCTTATACTGCTATAATTATAATATGCTGAAGACTATTTTTGATACCTATACAAAAATATTTTTAAATTATTAAACTCTTTTATTAACATTAACAATAAATTCGTTTTAGTAGCTAACTTACTAGTATGAAGTCAGATTGGAATCAGAATATAAAAATATTTAAGTCTTTCAGTAATAATCAGTTTATCTCTTAACTAAAAATCTGCTAAAGACTATTATAAAACTTATTTTAACTTTATATAATTTTAATTTTCTTAACATTAACAATAAATTCGTCTAGTGGCTAAGTAACGCGTAAGAATTCAGATTTTTTTTAATGTGAAACGTCATAGTGACTGCATCCTGCCTGATGGTAAGCAGCCGATCCAGTCCAAAATAACGGAGCGCTCCTCACCGTGGAACAAGCACGGCAACAAGCGCACCCATTCATGATGACGGCCTGCATAAATGCCGTTTCACGCCCCCGCATAAAAGATCCGGGACTATAGGAGCTAGGAAACACATGCGTCTAGCCGAATGGTCTTACAAAAGAACGACTTGCCAATTTTTTTGGTACGAGTGCTGATAGTCTGCATCATATGATGGTGGTTCCTAAGACCAGCACGTGTAGTCCGGGACAGAAAAGGAGAGGGCGGGATTAGATCAAAAAGTTCTTCAGAACACTCTCCGTAGTAATTTCGGTAGAAGACACTGAGAGAAGCAATGTCTCTACGCAGCTGGAGGTCTTCAAGAGAGGCTGTAACCTCAGCGTCTCCAATAATGCGTACCGCTCGCCTTTGCAGTCTATCAAGTGCATTTAGCGGGGCCGTCCCATAGATGGGAACAATACTCCATACTCCATCGCACCTGAGTCTTGTACAGCAAACAGCGCTGCTCGGGAGTGAAAAACCGCCTCACCTTATTGAGAATACCCAGCTTACGGGAGGCAGTTAAAATAACACTCTCGATGTAGCATTTTGGCTTCAATTCCTGGCCGATGTCCATGCCAAGAATGCTGAGGTCCACTGAAATGGGTAAAGGAGAGTTCTGAAGAGAGGGAGGAGGACTGACGAAACAAAATGGCGGGGGAGTCACTCGCAGCTCACCGCTCCCGCCGCGTGTCAACAACGCGACGACGCATCTTGCCTACATATTTCATTTCTGATCTAAATCAAACGAACGAATAACGTGCAACTTGCTTTATTAATTTAATCTTTTTCACACAAAAAAACAACTGTAGTTAATTAGGTCAAGCAGAAATTATTAGTGCCTAGTGCAAAAAAAGTCAAGAGAGAAGTAAACTTCACTAACTTGTTTGTATCTTTGATTACATACAAAGGTTTGTATGTAAGTAAGATACAATGGAGTTAGGTACTTTTTGACTGTGTTAAATCAAAGAGATCATTTCGAAAGGGAGTAAATATACTTATGATACAAATAATTATCGGCAAGAAAATGATTGTAAAAAAGCTCGAAAAACCCGAAAACCCGGTTTTTGATTTTCCAAACCCGGGTTTTCTTGCGACCCAGAAAACCCGAAATACCCTGGTTTTTTCGGGTCGGTTAAACCCGGGTTCGATGCCCTAGTTTATACCCGTGCCGCAGACGACGAACAATGGTAGGCTTATACAATTTTAATGTTTACGCACTAAGGTTAAACTTAGATCGCGTATATCCATGAAAAGTATGCCATTGTCACGTCATATAATGTTCAACATTACGTTCTTAATAATAAGATTGTGTTTGCTTGTACTTCGTCTGCGCCGAATCATGGTCGTGGTGTTGTCTTTTACAATTGGATACCACATGTGTAGAGTTGGCGTAGAAGTCCGGCCAGTCAGTCGTTCGGCTCCTATCTTTTCTGTTTTTTTATTACCGAAGTTCATTTCCAATGCTATTTGAAGGTCATGTGGTGCATGAGATCTGTGAATTTTTTCTTTATTTTTCTATTAAATAATATCTTTGTGCGGTCAGCACATTTAGCCAGTGTCAAGTAAGATATTAAAGTGAATATTTTCTTTGCATAATGAGTGTTAAGAACGTATAATGGTAATTGATATTCCCCCAACCCCTTCAGACTCAATAAAGCTGTGGGACTTCATTGAGATCTCACACGGACTTCTTGAGAGAATTTGAAAAGTGATGTTGCACTATTTTGTTTTATTTGCCAACACTCATGCACTTTCACGAATACTTAACAGTAAATACTTACTCCATTATTTCACATTAATGTTCAACAAAACACAAATTATAGAAAATAATACAAAACTGCAGACAGTCATGACGCTTCACTTTCAGTCCAACGAAGGTTAGTGGGTATATTTTTTCTTCTCGTCGTTACCCACACAAAATGTCCTACCGTCCCGTTTAAAAATAACTATACCATTCGTTAAGGCTACACGGTGTCATGTTTAATTGGCTCGCAATACCGCTTGTGTATCAATTTATCGCTCTCTAGGCACAAACATGATCACTGACATCGGTACGGAAATCAAAGGGGACCCCAGTAGTAACGACGGAAAAAGAAAACTCCGATTTCTTCGAGATTTCGAGGGAGGGAAAAACAAAACGTCATTATTATTAGTTCGTCACGTTCATAATTGACCTAGGTCAATTCACACATAACAGTGAAGCTACAGTTCCGACACAGTACCGGCACAGTACGAAATATTCTTTTATACATTCTGAACGCATCCCCACTTGTCAGTGTCAGTGACGGACGACACAGTGCTCTCAGTGTTGATGCTGCTCTTCTTCTTTGTCTAAAGCAAAAGTTATCATTGCTAGCTCCGTAGTGTTTAACAGAGCCATAGCAGCAATCACGATACTTGACGATGGACACGTTTTCACTGAAGCTCCGTGAACTAGGTACTGACATGTGTAAATTGAATCACTTACGCAACACTGTAGCACATCAGTTCAGTATCAACTGAACTGAAAATATGATCAATCAGTTTCGAAAAAGTATAAATAAATTACAAACGCGTATTTATTTTATACCCCGTACAATATTTTCTTTCTCGAAAAAGCTCTTAATAGAAAAAACAAATTTTTCTTTATTGATTTCTAATTTCGTGCGAAAACGGTTGGTCACGTGACAATTTGCTCTGTGACGTCACATTTCAATAAAATATAGAAACTTAACTTGAAACCTAACAGATAGTTTTTGTATGTTTTGTGAAATGTGACGTCACATGAAGCTCAATTATGGCCGCCCGTGTTTCGGGTCTCGTAATCCACAGATAAAAAATCGCAAATTTATTTTGTAAAAATAAAATATTTACTAATTATCTTAATAAAAAACCTACCATTTCCGATATATTTCATACTTTATTATTATAACTGTCAAATAGCCTATTATGGAGGCTTTTGCCTTGCTGTGGGCTAGTGTACACCCTTAATTTTTATTCGTTTAAAAGAAATTAAGGGTGAGTTCAACCCATGAAACTGAAAAACTTTCCTCAAGAAACCTATGTGCAAAAAATGACAAAAAAAATGTCGACCTCCCATACGAAACTGTCCGATCAGCTGACGACAATAGTTTGAATTTTTTTGTCATTTTTGCACATAGGTTTCTTGGGGAAACTTGTTCAGTTTTATGGGTGGAACTCAAACTTAATTTCATTTAAACGAATAAAAATTAAGGGTGTTTAAGCTGTTACTTTTACGTTCTTCTTAATTTGTGCTTCCGAAGGGATGTTATGTAGTTTAGTCGCAATCGTAAAACGAAACCTACCAGCAAGCATGTGGTCCGTATAGTGTTTGGGCAAATCTCTCATCAAATGTTAATAATAATCTTTGGGTGTTGTGGATGGGGACATAAAACAGTCATTACGAGAGCGATTCTTTTGCCGCCTAAGAAAAGTACCTAACAGTCTTTTATCGGGTGGCAATAAGACGCGTGCTTTTAATGGCTGGGTTATGCCTCTACTCACATACTCCTTTGGCATACTAAGATGGACTCAGACCGAATTGGACGCCTTCGATAGAAGAGTCCGTCAAATGCTCACGACTTCCAGAATGTTACACCCGCGCTCATCTGTTATGAGGCTGTACATCCCGCGGAGATGTGGGGGCGCGGCTTTTTAAATGCCAAGGACCTACATAACCGTGAGGTGTGCAGTCTCAGGGATTATTTCCTTAACAGTGAGTGCGGGATGCATTTGGATGTCGTAGCAGTTGATAGACACTTTACGTCGCTCTCCTTGGCAACAGAAAACTGGCGCAAACCAGTGGTGCTAAGCACTCTCGATCGCAAGGACATGTGGAAGAGCAAGGTGCTACACGGGCGCTACTATCGGGCTCTAACTGGGCCTGATGTAGATTTGCCTGCCTAGGTGAACTGGCTACGTTTCGGTGACCTCTTTGGGGAAACCGAAGGTTTTGTCTGTGCTATTAAAGATGAAGTTAACTACCGGAAATATATTATGAGGAACGGTACGGTCGACATCTGTCGGGCATGCCGCCGTCCGGGAGAATCACTCCGATATATTATTTCCGGTTGTTCTCATCTTGCTAACGGAGAGTATTTGCACAGACACAACCAAGTAGCCAGAATAATTCACCAGCAACTTGCTCTTCGATATGGCCTTGTTGAATCAGAGGTGCCGTACTATAAGTACGCACCTGCGCCAGTTCTCGAAAATGGTCATGCAACGCTCTACTGGGATCGCTCTATCATCACGGACAGGACTATTGTCGCTAATAAGCCTGATATCGTGGTGATCGACCGATCTCAGCGCCAACCAATATTGGTTGATATCACCATACCTCATGACGAGAACCTCGTGAAAGCCGAGAAGGACAAGCTCAGTAAGTACCTTGACTTGGCTCACGAGGTTACCGACATGTTGGATAGATTCAACCATTATGGTACCGATAGTCGTTTCGGCACACGGCCTTATAGCGAAGAGCCTCGATCAACACCTAGAGAGGCTCTCGCTGAAAGGTTGGGTCAAGGGTCAGATGCAAAAGGCAGTACTCCTTGACACGGCACGTATTGTCAGGAGGTTCCTCACTCTGCAGCCCTAACCACCGATAGCTTGGGTCTATCCCCGCTGCCGGTGGCAACCTAGGTTAAGTTTTTTATAATATTTTATATTGTAAATAGGTTTTTATATAAAATATTATAAAAAATTAAACTTAAGAATAATGTTAAATAAAGAGAATAATAATATAACTTATACCATCTTATTATCTTGACGATCTCCTTGGTCGAGTAGTTTGTACACCGGTTTTCATGGTGTCGCCATCTCTGAGGTCCCGGGTTCAATCCCCGGTCGGGTCAATTTAGAAATTATTGTTTATCTACATTGTCTCGGGTCTGGGTGTTTTCTATGTATAATAAGTATGTATTTAAGTATTCTAAGTATGTTTATCCGTTGTCTAGTAACCATTTAACGAGTTTCATAACGAAGCTTCTTGGGCTAGATAATTGGTGTGAGTGTAGGAAAGTTTATTTATTTATTAACTTAATAAACACATATGCAGTCGCTATTTGGTGATAAGTGGACTACGGCAGAGCACTGCTTTTGCGGTTCTCATAGCCTAGTCTCTGACTAACCCTTCGGGGATAATAGTCGTGTTTATATGTATGTATAAACATAATGTTAACAAAAACAATTATAAATGAATTACTCCGTCATCCAGCCACATTTTACCTTTAACCATTTACGTGTTGGTGACACTAATGAAACTTCCCACAATTCCTTTGCTGCAACTACTTCATTGACATGGACGCTATCAAAGACCTACCTTCACAGACTCCAGATATTAATAAAATAAGTCTAGGTATCTTAAATAGACGAACTTATTGAGAGACTTCCAAGTCAGCTGCATTTTCTTAAAGGAGCCAAGAAAATGATGTCCGATCATACGCTGGAATAGGAAAGATACGCCGTCGAATGGTTAAAAATAAAAGTTGTTATCTTTGAGCATTTACACAACAGTATTTTTTTTATTTATTTTTTTTAAAGATGGAGGCAAACGAGCAGGCGGGTCACCTGATGGAGAGTAATCACCGCCACCCATGGACACCCGCAAAACCAGAGGAATCGCAGACGCGTTGCCGGCCTTTAAGGGAGGAATAGGTTTAAGGAAGGAATAGGAATTGGGAGGAGGGGGGGGGGGGGGGGAGGCGAAGGGCCCCCGGAACCCTCACTGGTCGGACGAAACACAACAGCACCAAGTGCCATTATTTCACGTCGAATATTAGTGAGAGGGTGGTATGACGCCGGGCGAGCCGGCCCAATGTGTGCTGCAACGCAGCGTGGCTCTACCACTCAGTTGGTGTCACTCATTTAGCACCACCCAGGGATCACGTGTAGGGTCTCAAGGGTAAACCTACGGACGCGAGCAACTTTGAAAAGAACGAAAGAAAGTAAAAAATAACTGTCTATTAGTTCCTTGAAATGAGTGTTTAAATGACGTGTTCCAACATTTTTAGACTATGCCTTACTTATTGCAAGTTCCACAGTCATTTAATTGTTAGGAAACAATAGAAAAAAGCCCGTTTGTTTGCTGGTTAAAACTGCATGAAAATACAATGCTAAATAGGTATTACATTAAAATATATTTATTATAACAAGAGTATTGCATATTGCAACATAGACAAATAAAGGATATTTGCACATTTCATACTCTACAATATGTATTTAAATATTTATATTTTTTAAATATACTTACATATAAACATGACTATTATCCCCGAAGGGTTAGTCAGAGACTAGGCAATGAGGACAGCAAAAGCAGTTCTCTTCCATAATCCACTTTTCACCAAATAGCGACTGCACATGTGCTCAGTGTGACAGGTGGTGTGCCCATCGCTGCTCTAAGCTGTTGGATGTATGTGCAGTCTTTAGTCCGTAAGTCGCCTTTTACGACACTCAAAGGAAGAGGTAGTATTCTTCGTTTATTTTATTTCATCACTATTATTATTAAATTGTAAACATTTTGTCATTGTACCTAATGGCACGTACAGGCCTAGGTGGGAGACCCTGGAGTCCTGAAATACAGGAATATCCTAGCTTAGGCTCCAGTCCTCCCAAATGTTATGTGTTAATCTCTTGTTTTTCTTTTTTACTATTTCCTGTTATTTTTGTGCTTTCTCCATTCGTTTGTTTTAATAATAATGTCACCGATTTAGTTAAGTTTAGATTAAGGAGACATGTAACATTCTGGTGGAAAAATAAACAATTATTATAATTATTATTCTCTTTATTTAACATATATATCTTAAGAATTTTTTTTTACAATATTTTATATAAAAACATATTTACAATACAAAATATTATAAAAAACTTAACCTAGTTTGCCACCGGCAGCGGGGATAGACCCAAGCTATCGGTGGTTAGGGCTGCAAAGTGAGGAACCTCCTAACAATACGTGCCGTGTCAAGGAGTACTGCCTTCTGTATCTGAACCTTGACCCAACCTTTTAGCGAGAGCCTCTCTAGGTGTTGATCGAGGCTCTTAGCTATAAGGCCGTGTGCCGAAACGACTATCGGTACAATAATGGTTGAATCCACATCCCACATGGCGGTAACCTCGTAAGCCAACTCAAGATACTTACTGAGCTAGTCCTTCTCGGCTTTCACGAGGTTCTCATCATGAGGTACGGTGATATCAACCAATATTGCCCGGCGCTGAGATCGGTCGACCACCACGATATCAGGCTTATTGGCGACAATAGTCCTGTCCGTGATTATTATTATTCTTTCACCGTTACGCGACACGGTTATTTAAATATAATTTTTATTAATGTGCTATTATAGCCCAGTTTACCCATCCGGAAAACTAGCTAGACTACCGACTCTAACGGAGCTACGTGGATTGAACCACGAATCTAATTCAACCCGAACATATTTTGTTTCAGTTTTTTATATTACTTAGCTTAACTTAAATTTTCAGATCTTTGGCAATAATGTCTGTCTATCTTTATTTCGGCCTATCTCTTATTTTGGTCTCAGGTAGATTCAGCCTCATTGCTATACATTACTTATGTGGTCGGTAGGACTTTTCACATGTCCTTACTGCTTCAGTCAGCTTTCTTGTACCCCTCAATCGGGCGGCGTGGTGGGGATAGTACGAGGTTGCACAAAAGATCCTAATGGTTCGATATGCTACTACGTGAGGTAGACCTTTGCAGGCCCTACTAAGATAAAATATAATAAGTAAGTACCTCTGAATCTAGCATGTCCATACTATTACTTACACCCCAAGTTCATAACGGCAGTAGCGGATAAAATTGCAGGTAGCATAAAGGAAAGCGGGCGGATACAGAAAATCTCTCAATACCAGCCCGCCTCAAAGCCCCGTGTCCGCGCCGTAATCACTTCGGATATAGTATAATGCTTCGACCTCTTTATGGGGTGCGGTGAATGTTATAGGAATGTTGCTTTATGGTAAGGAACTTTGAACAATTTGAATTTGTTGAGTCTCTTTTGTTTTTTATGATGTTTTTTTGGTTTTGAGAAGGTAAATTGCATACTTGTTATGCAGTTTGGCTATTTAATTTCAGC
The DNA here is from genome assembly GCA_963921215.1 of Scoparia ambigualis. Lineage (NCBI taxonomy): Eukaryota > Metazoa > Arthropoda > Insecta > Lepidoptera > Crambidae > Scoparia > Scoparia ambigualis. The sequence goes on along the minus strand of OY992516.1, from coordinate 13,696,117 downwards.
TGTTCCGTCATTTTTTTTTTCTCGCAACGACAGAGAAACGCTTGGTTTTTAATTCACCTGTAATGTTAATGAGATCCAAACATACTTCAATCGTAATCTTATCTCTATCAATGGAGGCACTTGTACTGCAGTAGTCCAACGAGCAGTTATTCTCGTACAGTTGAGGATCATCGTCAAGTCAACTGCAAAAACAACTAAGGGTCCGGCTAAGGCAATGGCTCTGTTAAAACAAAAAATCTAGGCAGATTTAGTTTTAGACACATTAGAGAGAAAAATCATATTAATTTTAAACACACTTTTCAAATAAACCTGTTCATGTCGTCAACAAAAGCAATACTCACAAAGAAATTCAAATGAGCCCAAAGAATCCACAAACAATCAATTACAAAGTAACTGTCAAAGAAAACTTCGCCGAGGGAAAACAGGTGAAACGAGGAATAGAAAACTTGCCGGCGTACAAGAACAAAACATTGATTAATGACGAAATGCACTCGCAAACGAACTGTCGAACTTCTTCAAATTCGCAATACAAATGCCTCCGGTATAACCCTCCAAAATAATGGTTTCCTTTATAGGGGCACTTACCCTAACCGCCATAAAGCTTCAACAGGCAATTAAATTCTTATTTTGTCATAAATAAAGTTGAAATTTCCTTAAAACATTTAAGTAAGGTAAACGTACCACACTTCGGCCTCAACATTTTCTTAGTTACTTTTTTGTTGTCGCAAGGAAACGGAACTAGCTTGTAGGGACGTGTCTTTCCTCTTTTTTTGTTGGGAAATTGTTTCGGTGCCATTAAGCCGTTGACAGATCGCCCGGCTTTGAGTAATGCCTTTGGATTGTTGAATGGAGAGAAAACACACATTTGTGTGACAATACTGTAAGGGGAGCGATTTGTGTTTTATGAGTTTGCTGAAGAGGCTCCTTGTGTGACTCAAATGGCGGAAGCTTTGAAGGATCAGCCATTTGCTAACCTTTAAATGGCTGTTTGAAGCAATGCTCCTCATCCGTTTTCTCATTGGAGGGGATGACAAATCAATTGATAAGTGTATATTTTACGTGAGAGCGTAATATTAACATTGATTGGAGTGATATCCAAATTGTGGTAGTAGGTGGGTGGTGCCGGAAATCTCGAAAAAAAAATGTTTAGGTTGGTGTCCTGTAATTGTTAGCTTGTTAGCATTATTAGGATAATTTTCTATTAAACTTTATCGATGATTAGTTTCTGTACTTAATTGTAATTCGCGATTACACACTTCGTAAAAATATATTTTTAGTACCTTATTAGTTATTACTATAAAAGTGTTTTTTTTAATTATAAGGAGGGGGCAAACGAGCAGGCGGGTCACCTGATGGAGAGCAATCACCGCCGCCCATGGACACCTTTTAGAAAGGAATAGGGGTAAGGAAGGAATAGGAATTGTGAGGGGGGGGGGCCTCCGAAACTCTCACTGGCCGGACGAAATACAACAGCACCAAGTGCCATTATTTCACGCCGGATATTCGTGAGAGGGTGGTATTACCCCGGGCGAGCCGGCCCAATGCGTGGTGCAACGCAGCATGGCTCTACCACTCAGATTATGATTCTCCAATTAACAGATTTTAATACTAACTTCACTTTCTCTCAAAGTGGTCCTTATTTATTTCTTCAACTTGATGTGATGTTATTACTAAGACACTTTTTACTTCTGCAAAACACTGTCCAATACATTAGCAGGTTGTCTTAAAATAGGAAAATATATTATCAATTAAAACGCTCATTAGTATTAAACACTAGATTCAGGTCAGTAATTAAAAGTGCGTGTTTTGTACCCATTGATATTATTATCTACACCGAGATGTAACAGCTGGCATCCGTGATGTATGTAAGAACTATTTATCTAAGTTGTTTAATCAACAAATGCAATTAAAACCACTACGCTTTAATACGTTGCGTGAAATTTGTTTCGTTTTTTTAAACAATTTAATATATTACTATTTGCTTACATAAATACCTGGCTATGGAAACATTAGTTAGCTATTATCTAGACATTTGTCAGTGTTTATTTTACAGTATTAGTGAACGGCTAAGTTTTATCTAATCGTGAGTAAAAAGCCTTCTCCCGGAATACTAACTATTAGGCTAATGAGAAGTTCCTTTAAAATTGTTTAATCCTCAAAACGACTACAATAACCTCATTATAACCTTATCATAACCTCAATATAAGTTAATTATAATGGTGTTTGTACCTACAAACACTGACATTTTCGTCGACGTGTGACTTTTTTACGTAATACGCCATAATTCACTTCTCTTCACAGATACTAGAATAATGAAGATATTAGCTTTCTAGTTCCCACAACCATGTCACATTTAAATTAATCATCCATAAATTACTCATTGGTCAGTATTTTCTCTGCACAGTACCACGTGTTTCCGAATTTAAACGACCATGCTTTTAACATCGAATCATCGTGTATCTGATTCATTAATTTCAATAATATTTAAAAAGTCTTTTTCGGTAATCTCCGACCGCAGCTGCCTAAGGTTTTTCCCACAAAACGTTAGCGGAATAAATATCCGTTGAAGGCTATATTCTCACGGTGGACATGCAATAAAATGGAAGTCGCCGTAAATCGGTGGTATCTGTCCGCGGTGACCCGTGTACACTATAACTTGTTACAAACGCTTTCAAAGTTATCATCGGGCGAGGGCAGAGTGGCTGAGCAAGAGCGGACTGAAGGTCAAAGGCTTTGATTCTGTTATACTTACCTATTACTTTATCGCGTAGTAATTTATAGGTAAGTACATAATAAATAAATAAATAAATATATCTTTCCTACAATCACACCAATTATCTAGCCCAAGAGAAGCTTCGAAGAAACTCGTTAAATTGTTACTAGACAACGGATAAACATACTTAAAATACTTAAATACATACTTATTATACATAGAAAACACCCAGACCCGATACAATTTAGAAAAACAATAATTTCTAAATTGACCCGACCGGGGATCGAACCCGGGACCTCAGAGATGGCGACACCATGAAAACCGGTGTACAAACCACTCGACCAAGGAGGTCGACATATAATCACGACTATTATCCCTGAAGGGTTAGTCAGAGACTAGGCAATGAGGACAGCAAAATCAGTCCTCTACCATAGTCCACTTTTCACCAAATAGCAACTGCTCACATGTGCAAAAATTTCAGTGTGACAGAAAATAAATGTGTAAAGTGCAACTGATGTCACATTTTTTTATTAACAATTTTAGGAGTTATCTACAAGTTGCCAAAAGCTACGCTTACTATTTCATATATAATTATGTCGATACAGAAGCCCATATCGTTCCTCAGACCTTAAAAGATTTCTTCAAGATTTTCCTCACACACCAGCGATGCAAGAGCAAAACGAAACCGCATGATGCAACATCCAAAAAAGCTATAGCCATACATTGGGCTTCTCGAGCTCATACCACCATCGCCCTTTTACCACCTAACCTCCAGACGTACTGAAGGATATCATCCCCACCTAGTAAACGTTCCACTCATCATCGTCATCATCAGCCTAAAAACGTCCCACTGCTGGGCACAGGCCTCCCACGTGAACAATAGCACGTGGGGATATTGGGCCATAATCCACCGCGCTGGCCCAATGCGGGATGGTAGGTTTTAACGACTGCCATCTTACGACAACAACCGGGACCAACGGCTTAACGTGCCTTCCGAAGCACGGAGGAGCTCGAGATGTTTTTAAATTTGGTCACCCATCCAGCGACCCGGGATTGCGAAAGTTGCTTAGAGAGCAAGACCGCAAGCCGAACGCGCTAACCGCTGCCCCATCGAGCTCCTCCAGGTCGAAACAACTGATATCCATGACTGACGATGATCATGATGATGTATCAACAATGAAATCCGTACAGACGATTGTGAGAAGCTTCTGAGTGTATTTCATACATTTTCATTATTTTACTTTGTAGCATGTTAATTTTGTGCAGTAGGCATTCCTAATGTCTTACCTACATTGGTAAGACATTTCATAAATAAATTATCTACTATGTGGTCAGCCTGCAGGTCAGAAGTCGTAGGATGCGCACTATCGGCAGTCAAATTTTAATCTTAAATCGAATCTTGTTTAGTGACTCAACACTGTTGTACGATTTACTGCTCTCACACTCATTGTCTCTGGTTGTTTGTCTAAATTTATTGTCTCTGGTGAAAGTGAAATTTATTGGAATCTAAAGAGACATTAACCAGGAATGTGTCATTCAGTCGAGAACTTGTTTAAAGTAACTAGTATGTTGCACTTTAATCTTTACACATATGACCTTAATGACCATTCTCGTATGAATAATAATGGATTAACATTGTTTGAATACTACCATCGACGACACCCAAGGGGAGAGAGGGCTCTCCCCTTGGGTGTCGTAAAAGGCTACTAACGGACTAAAGACTGCACATACTACCAACAGCATAGAGCGGCGATGGCTCACCACGTCTGTCACGTTGAGCACATGTGCAGTCGCTATTTGGTGAAAAGTGGACTATGGCAGAGGACTGCCTTTGCTGTCCTCATTGCCTAGTCTCTGGTTAAGCCTTCGGGGATAATAGTCGTGATTACATGTATGTATGTTTATTAGAAAACTAGCTAGCGTCTGCGGTTGCGTCTGTCACAAAAGTCTTTTTTAGGACATTTACAATGTCCTTAAAATGACAGCGATTAAAAACTTAGGGATGTTTGCTTGTGCTCTAACTATTTCAGGGACAATATTCATGTCATTCCGTTTCTCGGTTTTTACATAAAAAGGGTAAATAAACAAACGTAAACTTTAAAAATTTTTTACTTTGTTTCTACATTGTTTATAACATTAAAACTCACAATTTTATTTATTTCATTGCAACGTAAATGCACTTAGGTGTGCAAGAGGCAATTTTCGTAGGAAACGCGATTGAGTGTTACAAATTAACCCAATTTTGAATTAAATTTTAAAAAGCTAATCGTAATGTTTATTTTAAATATTTCGGTGTGGCAGAAAATAAATGTGTAAAGTGCAATTGATGTAACATTTTTTTATTAACAATTTTAGGAGTTATCTACAAGTTGCCAAAGCTAGGCAGGCTTACTGTTTTGTATAGATTATGTCAATATCACAGCTCGTTATCGTTTCCCGAACCTAAAAAGATTTCTTCTAGATTTTCCTTACACATCAGCGATGCAAGAGCCAAACGAAACAGCACGGTGCAACGTCCAAAAAAGGGAATTTCGCTTCATTAATGGCTGCACAAAAACCTACGCTTATGAGTTACATCTCTGAAAACTACCAGCTTGAAACTATTCAATATCACGCGTCGATTCGACGACAAAAACGTCTGACGCGAAATAGCCTTAGCGGTTGGACGCGTGATCGGTTGTAATTGGCAACCTGATGGATGAGGACCGACCGTTTTCATTAAAACCTTACCAACATAACTGTACATCACAATACACCTAATGCCCTACAAGTAAGACGCATAATTGAACAAGTTAAACGCATATTTAAAGTGGTATTCGCAAAGAAATAGTTGGATAATTATTAGTGAAGCTGCCATCTCGTTGCTAGAAACCTTTGATGCCGCGTTATCTTTTAGTCAGATGCCTAAATGGGCTTTTGACTTTTGCTTTCCGTTTTAAAAGGGCTCAACGGATGACCTAAAAGGTGCGTGTGAATAACAAAACATTCGTACATGGTCTAGTGAGTAGAACACCGGTCTTAGACCCATACGTCCACGGGTTCGTATTACCTATACTTATTATTAATCTCATTTTTTTATTCTTATTAACGGGTATAATTTGGTCTTCATCTCACCTATTAGTAAGTGACGATAAGGCCGAAAGTGAAAGCGTGCTTCACCCGGAATCCACAAGCAATGCAAGAACTGCCAGACGTCCCTGCGCCAGTAAACCACTCGTACAGGAGACCATCTACGTTAGGTCTTGACGCCAAAATCAGTGCCCGCCGAAGCGCGCTCTTCATTTGGTTCTTAAGACTAGTATCTCGGGAGAGTTTCCCCGTGAACACGAGTAGTTCACTGCCTATTGTCCAGATAGGCAACCGGAGCTGTCGAGCACGCTCACTTCTCGTTGCACGAAGGGCACAACTCGCAGTTGCCACTGCTCGGGTCGTCAACTCTAAAGTCAACTCCCAAGTGTCCACCTTGGTCGCGGAGTAGTAAGCAGTTAAGCACCCTCCTTCTCCGAACCCATCCGGGAGCCTAGCCAGTTCCCACGTCCTACGCGGCTGGCTGGACCAGAGGATACGGCATCTAGGGGGCGGCCTCTACTAGTTCTCCAGACTAGTACCGGAGATGTCGAACCAATGTCCATTAAAAACCACCGGACAAAGCTGCCACCTTAAAGCCCTATCTACAATGGGAACTACAAAAGCAGTCCACTACCATAGTCCATTTTTTTAATAACAACTGCACATGTGCTCAGCGTGATAGATGGTGTGCCATCGCCCTCTATGCTGTTGGATTTATGTGCAGTCTTTAGTCCGTTAGTCGCCTTTTACGAAACCCAACGGAAAAGATGGGTGGGTAGTATTCTAATAATTAGCCTACGCATATCAGGCCTGTTTCCCCTAAGTGGTAGGCAGATAAAACAGCTAGCTGTGATCCTAACATACTTCTTTTGTTTTACCCAAAAGCATTAATTCAGTGTTATAATGACTAGTAAAACAATCCCGTTACTGTACATGCCAAACGCCTCCAAAAAAGCTCAATTGTTTCAAGCTCCTTATAGTTTTGTAATCTTAACCGGTAATTGGCACTTTTGGCTTTAAACCTTACACTTACTTATAAGGAACCGTTGTTAATGTACAAAAAAATCTTTGCGTAACTTAAAACATGACCTGTTACTGCTCTCAATACAGGAAAACTATAATAGCATCTTTTTTTTATTTTTTATACTAAGCCCGGCAAATGACCCCACTCCACCTGATGTTAAGTGGAAATGAGGTCCAGGCGCGAGGACAACTGGTGCAGCGTAAGAGACGTAGCATCAGTCATCCTCACTCTGCCGGCCCACAAAGTGCTTCTTCACGCCTCGTTTGAAGGACCCTATGTCATAGGTAGGAGGGAATACGTGTGCTGGTAGACTATTCCATCTTTTGGAAGTGCGGCAAAGAAACGAGTCACCAAATTTCTTTGTGCGTGATGGAATGTTAGAGACTGTAAATTGGTGACTCCGGAGAGCAGCACGCGTACTCCTATGGAGGAAGGGAGAAGGAGGGATGAGGTCAAAGAGTTCTTCAGAGCACTCGCCATGGTATAAACGGTAAAAGACGCTGAGTGACGCAATATCTCTACGCAATTGCAAAGGCTCGAGAGTTTTAGTGACCTCTGCATTGCCGATAATGCGCACAGCGCGGCGCTGCAATCTGTCCAAGGCATCGAGAAGATACTTTGCGGAGCCGTCCCAAAGGTGAGAGCAATACTCCACGCAAGACCGCACCTGTGTCTTGTATAATAGACACAACTGATCAGGCGTGAAGAATCGCCGCACCTTGTTCAGGACACCGAGTTTACGTGAGGCATTTTTAATCACGGTTTCGATGTAGTCCTTTTGGTTCAGATCGCAGCGGATATCCATACCGAGCATGTTAATACTGCTCTGCAGGCCTAGAGATGTACCCTGAAGAGAGGGAAGGGGAAGGAATAGCGACTTTTTCGCTATGAACGCGCACACCTGTGTTTTCTTGGCATTGAACTCCACCAGATTATCGGAGCCCCATTTAGAAATGAGGTCCAACACCCGATCGAGCTCAATGACAAGATTTGCTCGCTTCATTTCGGTGTCTACCCGCCCAGCCGTTGGGTGCCCGTTATATCCCCCATGCACTGTGCTATCATCTGCATAGCAATGAATGTTTCCAAGAGGAAGCATGTCATTGATATGCAGAAGGAACAGCGTGGGGGATAGAACGGAGCCTTGAGGAACACCAGCGTTCACTGACATGAACCGCGAAGCGCATCCATCCGAAAAGACACGGATTCTACGCTCATGCAGGAAGCTGGCAATCCAGGTACAGAACTGAGCGGGCAAACCGTATGCCGGGAGCTTGGAGAGAAGAGCTTTGTGCCAGACCCGATCAAAAGCCTTGGCTATGTCAAGGCTAACTGCCAGTGACTCGCCTCGCTTGTCAATAGCCTCACCCCAGAGATGTGTGACGTACGCTAGAAGATCACCCGTTGACCGTTTTGGCCGAAACCCATATTGACGATCGAGAATTAGGGAGTGATCTTCTAGGTATCGAATAAGCTGTTTGTTCAATATTCGTTCTAGGATCTTACACAACACTGAAGTTACGGCTATAGGGCGGTAATTAGTCGTATCTGACCGATCTCCTTTTTTAGGGATTGGTTGCACATTAGCTTCTCTCCAAGATTCCGGCACACAACCCGAAGAGAGCGAGAGACGGTACGTACATAAATTAACTATACTCGTAGTTATATTATATTTGTATGAGGTTCCTGCCCAGAATCAACCCCACACCCATTTCTGCCGGCAAGCAGCATTGTTATACATTGCTGGGACGCCAAACTGTTTGCATTAAGGCCGCCTATTCTGTGTTTGTTTTGTATTTTATATTTGTATAAAAGTACGTACCTACTACTAACACTGTTAAAGTCGAAAATACAATTTCGGATGTATCAACGTTCCTAACACTTTTTACGAAGCGTCTGTTCATTATGTTTCGCTCGCATAATTGCCTCAAGTCTTGTATACACTATTTAGCGTGGTAACGTGGTATATACTAATGTTAGCGGGCACGTACTGTCAGCCTCAGAAGTATCCTAACACTATAGTACCATGCTATTCCAACTACTGCGTCTGTACGTAATGGTTGCATGAGCGCGATCGTTCGATCGATCGATCGATTCGATCGTAGCACGGCAGATGACTCCTGTCTACCTAATGTTAAGTGGAAATGGAGTAACGCGCGAAGACAGCTGGTGCAGCGTTATCTTATCTTATCTATTGGGGTCTGCAGAGGTTTGCCCCTCGCAGCAGCACGTCAACCCATTGGGATCTTTTGTGCAACCCCGTCCTATCACTCTGCCTCCTCAGTGAAGATAATAAGCTTGGCAATGTCCTGGAGGTCTAAAATCTTCTGGTTTTGGGTAGGCCGATCCCAGAAGATTCATTCTTTTCCTGGCAAAGAGTCGCAGTCACACAGAAGGTGCTGCATGGACTCCGTTTCCCCTCCACATGCCTTGCATAGGTTGACTGTTGCTAGTTGCATTTTGTGGAGCATTTGTTTTGTAACGTAGTGCCCAGTCTGTTATCCCCAAAGGGTTAGTCAGAGACTAGGCAATGAGGACAGCAGAAGCAGTTCACTGCCATAGTTCACGATAGCGTGACAGGTGGAGAGCCCAAGAGCCCATCGCCGCTCTATGCTGTTGGATGTATGTGCAGTCTTTAGTCCATAAGTCGCCTTTTACGATACCCAAAGGAAGAGATGGGGTGGTAGTATTCTTTCACCGCTACGCGAGACAGTTACAGGAAATAATTTTGCTGGTAGACTATTTCATTTGTTGCCGGTGCTACATGGACACGAGTCACCAAATATCTTTGTGCGCGATGGAATAATCGAGACAATAAATGGAAGGATGAGATCATAGAGCTCTTCAGAGCACTCGCCATGTTATAAGCTGTAGAAGACGCTGAGTGACGCAATATCTGTACTCTATTGCAGGGGTTCGAGAGTATTAGTGACCTCTACATTTCCGATAATACGCAAGGCGCGACGCTACAATTTGTCCAAGGCATCAAGAAGGTACTTTGCGGAACCGTCCCAGAGGTGCAAGAAATACTCCACATAAGTGCGGTCTCACCTCACCTCACCGTCCGCACCTGTTAATTGCAGGGGTTCGAGAGTATTAGTGACCTTTCGCATTGCCGATAATACGTATAACGCGTGTTACCCGGTACTAATGTGTAATGATACTTTTTCGCCGATTGTACATACAACACTGTGAAGGAAGCATAGCCCAGTTTATAAGCGAGATTATCATATAAAGTAGGCAATAGTGAACCCATTAGTGAGGTGCGCATGCGCACATTATGCGGCGCAGGTGTGGCCGATATCACTTTCTCAAAAATCCACCGGATATTAATTAGTCGCGAGCCATGTTACTTCACACGGCGTTGCTGTGTAGGGTACTAGTAGTTAATCTGTGTTCTTAGCGAGGTATCGCTTTAATACGTGTCCGTGTGAGTACAATTACTATTATGAGTATTATGAACCCTCATAGACCATTACGCATTTCGGTTTCCCATACAAACTTCCAAGTTCAACTTTTTACAAACCACTGATCCAATTTTAACGACACTATGCATGCTAAAGTAAAATACACACACAGAGATCACCATACTTAGACAAAGGTCCACGGTTGTATTCCCTGCTACGGGAGATTTAAAACTTGGCGCGGTAAGTGGTAAATAGTTCTTTCGTTTATCCACCCTCACATTATCAAAGCTGGCATACTTAGTTGTTTTTTTAATAGTATATTTTTTTATATTTTCTAATTTTTACCATTTTTTGCTAATTTTGTATTTTTTTATTTACTTACTGTTTTTGATGTAATGTCAGTTCTGGCAACAAAGAGTTTTTATTTATTTTTTATAAATTCAATTAACATTATACACATATCCATAGATACAAGTATTAAATACAAATACATACATACATATTACGACTATTATCCCCGAAGGGTTAGTCACAGACTAGACAATGAATGAGGCTAGTAAAAGCAATCCTCTACCATAGTCCACTTTTCACCAAATCGCGACAGCACATATTGTGCATGCATGCATGTGAGCCCATCGCCGCTATATGCTGTTGGATGTATGTGCAGTCTTTAGTCCGATAGTCGCCTTTTACGACACACAAGGGAAGAGAGGGGTGGTAGTATTCTTTCACAGCTGCGCGACACGGTTCCTAGGTTAATAGTTCACATTACACCCTGTTAAATACATCCATCATGACGACTGTTTGCCGGAGGGGTAGGCATAGACTAAAGCTTTTCATCTGATACGATCCTGTCTCTCATTCATTTTGCTTTTTAATATTTTAACTGAAATACCGGTTACGTGTAAGTCAGCCTTAATAATGTTTTTTTTTTAAATTTAATTCATGACCATGGTTACTTATTCCTTTAGTCGTAATATTAGAGTTCATTGATTATGCTTAAACTGATGATTTAGTGATGATAATATGAACGTTTATTGCTAAATTATATTCCCCCCAACTCCTTGAGTTCCAGTAAAGATGTGGGACTATACTGAGGTCTCGTACGGACTTCTTGAGAGAATTTGAAAAATGATGTTGCACTGTTTTGTTTTATTTGCCAACACTCATGCACGTTCACGAACACTTAACAGTAAATAATCCACCATTATTTCACATTAATATTCGACAAAACACAAATTATAGAAATTAACTAAACTGCAGACATGACGCTTCATCTTCCCGCTAAGAAGTCCCCTTAATAATGCTGTTAATAAAGTTGCCATATGTAAACGTTGTTACGTAAAAGTGTAAATGGATATATAGAATGGTATTTGACTTACAAACTGTAAACGCGCGCAATCTTTAAACGCCTTTTTGATCTCGAAAAAAGGGTTTAGTTCGATATTTCGCGCACTATTAAATTTGCTATTTTAATTAATTTAGGAATTCTACTTACCTGGTATGCACCGCAGTAGCTAGGTAATCAGAAAAATTAAAAACCAGTTTCATCACAATCTGATAGTGCCAGGTAGCAATAAGATACTTAACCACACTCGATATGAATATAAAGTACCTATAGAATAGAGATAATAACTAAGCAATGAAAAGCAATAGGATTCTCCTTTCCGTCTGATATAAGCGTGTTTGGGTTTGGGCAAATGCTAAGTAAATAACTTAATTTATTTTTAAATAAGTTTATTTATTAGGATGTTGTCTGTATGTTTCTGTTATAACTTGTGAGGACCTGTGATTGGCTATCTGTTATTATTACCATTACTTGACGACCTCCGTGGTTGAGTGGTTAGTACGCCGGGTCTGGCGTCGCGCCATCTCTGGGGTCCCGGGTTCAAATCCCGGTCGGGTCAATTTAGAGAAAAACTGTTATTCTAAATTGATTTCTGGTCTGGGTGTTTTTGCTATGTTCATGTATATTTATCCGTTATCTACCATATTATTAACCATATTAACGAGTTTCAAAAGAATACTATCTTGGTCTAGCTAGATAATTGGTGTGTGTAAGCGTAAACAAATTTAATTTAATGTAATTTATTTTATTTACTTATACTGTTTGAATAAGAAAAAGAGCTCCTGTTGTACGGTATAATGGTACCCTTAACTACCTACATACCATACCCAACGCATGCATCAATGAATATATTGAACCGCGTCCTACAACCTCGTCGCAAAATGGCGACTAACGAAGTTTCCTCAAAGCCAGCGTCTCACTCGCTGAGAAGAATAGAACAATCGGGATTCCAAATTTAAATTCAGCCGCGTGATTGACCCGCGCTGTGCTGCATCGACAAACTGCGCTGCAATTGGCCGAGTATGGACGGCTCGCGGTGAATTAAAAATATTTAGAACGGTCCGACTTGACAGGAAAATGATGAAAACTTTTTAGTGGTTTTTTTGGTTTTCATATTAGATTAATACGAACTTGTTGGCGGGAAAGTAATCAAAACTTTTTGAAACTCTTTGTCCGTTTTTTAAATATTTACCGGATAAAATATGTAATAAATAATGGTAAAAACCGCTTAGTGTTTGTAAATGCCGGGAGGTTTTTGCGTATTTTTTATTTAAGTATATTTGAAGTTGTCAAAGACAGAGAGAAAGAAATATCCATGCTAAGTTGCCATTGCCTAATTCTTATCATTACAAGTTGTCACGAAGAGCTCAAACATTGCAGCTTAAACTAAATAACATTTTGAATTTTGAATAAAACATAGCAGTGCTATGTCTCCTTATTCTTCAAACAATTTATACATAATACAATCTAGTTTACAAACGTTGTCTAAGTTAAGTTAAAACCGTCGACTCTACACGTACTTTGGTCTATGACGGCAGCTAAAATGGTAGTATCGTTATATTCTTTAGGCAAAGGCATCTAGTTCTCTCTGCTTATGGCGAAATAATAGCAATGCGCCTCCGTCATTCCTTACCAAAACTGTAGAGCTTCTAATCAGCAGCGGTGCAACCTCTATGGATAGCTGATGGATTAGTTTTTCGTAGTTGGTTTTCGACTAAGACATTCTTATAGTCCTTATTATTTGTATTAGTCATTTTCAAATCTAAGACTTAAGTACATTACCTGATAATATGGTATTCGTTAGGTTTCGACAGAATTAGCTAATTAAATTTACATTAATTTATATTCATTTTTAAAATAACGCTTATTTTACTGAATGTAGGTATGTGCAGACTTTAGTCCATTAGTCGCCTTCTACGACACCTAAAGAAAGAGATGGTTTGATAGTATTCTGTTAATAAACCAAATTAATTAAAACCCATTAAAAAAAAAAAATTCTATAACCCTATTTATCTTAGCTGCCTTTTACCATAATAGATACGTAACTAGACAGCACACCATATCAAACTAAATAATACTATGGCACAAAAAAGACACTTTATCCGTCATATATTTTGCATACACAACTAACACAAAGCAAAACCAATTCTATTCTCTAGCGTTAGAGCACAAAGAACATAACACAAACTAAAGTCCCTCGCGTAATAAAATACATAATTAAACAGTGATTCTGTGACCCCATTTAAAAGGCATTAGATGGGGCAATACATCTAATTTGTCTGTTTTAATTGAATTTTGAATTTAACAAAGTGTGTTCATTAATAATTCAAAGAGGGGTGGAAATGCAACATCTTTCGATTAAGACAGATATACGCTTAGGCTCACTTTATTAAATGAATGTCATTACGACTGTATAATTATTTAATTTTCAATATAGTTTCCTCGAACTATATAATAGTGAATTAGATGAAAGAGTAGAGATGTATTAGAGTTTGGTTCCCTGGGAAAAGGGCCGTCGCTTGTTGTGGGATGCGACGTGTGTTAGCGCCTTCGCGGCGTCTCATATACCCGGCACAAAGCGGACCGCTGGGTCTGCTGCCAAGACTGCCGCGAGGCAAGAACACAGTAAGTATGAGGCGTTAAAGGCTCAGTACCTTTTTGTACCCTTCGCGGTAGAGACAACTGGGTTGTGGGGCTCGGAAGCAAAAGCCGTCATTGCCAAAGTGGGACACCGTTTGGCGGATATTGGCTACGATCGCCGCTGCAAGTCATACCTGGTTCAAAGGATCTCCCTGGCGGTACAGCGCGGCAACGCTGCCGGTATCATGGGAACCTTTGAGCCGGGTGTGACTCGCGGTGGTCTGTTAGATTAAGTTTTTTTATTATTATTATTAAGTACTTATCATTATTTTTTTTTCTTCTTTCGTTTGTTTATTATTTATTGTATTTTACTAACATTTAAATTGACATTATTATAATTTGCATTTATTCCAATTAAGACTTATGCATTATTATCGTTTTCAAAATTAGATGAATATTACAATTTATTTCTTTCTAGGAACCTGTAACAACTAACGAACTTAACAATAAAACAAAATATTATTAATGTTTTTACTGTTCCTTTTCTTTAGGGTAATAATATTTTATAGTATTTTCCTATAACTGAGGCTGCGAAAGAAAATGTGAAAAGAGACACATTTACTGAGTTTCTTGTACATACATACTTATAATCATGACTATTATCCCCGAAGGGTTAGTCAGAGACTAGGCAATGAGGACGGCAAAAGCAGTCCTCTACCATAGTCCACTTTTCACCAAATAGCGACTGCACATGTGCTCAGCGTGACAGGCGGTGATCCCATCGCCGCTCTATGCTGTTGTTGCTGTAGTTTCCTGTAGGTTCTTCTTAATACAAGGTCTCTCGCTGTAAACTTATCAATCGGTGGCATAGTGACTTATTTACATAAGAGCTGTAGATGTAGTTAATAAAACTATTATTATGATTCAGCCTGATTCGCCCCACTGCTAGACCAAGGCTTAAAGACTTACAAATAAAGACATTTTAAATTATTAGGTATATTGAAAAGCTCTACTTTTTTTCTTCTCGTATTCGAGTCACTGAATATCGTAAGGATGAAGTGTGTCTGTCTTTCAAACATCTACAAAATGTTCCTTTGTCTTTCGCGATTCGTTACTTGAAGTAACAAATCACGAATTAATTATTCCCTAAAACACATTCTCATTACTTAATTTAAACTGCACCCTAAAATGCCGACACATCAAAGACTTTTTAACCCCCCAACGCCAATGCTGCATATTTGTCAAAACAAACATCACCCTTCCGAGGGTTTAACCCTTCATTGCTATCAATTAATCGGCTCAATTTATGAATTATTGCTTTCAAACAGCCCTTGTCATACACGGAATAAGTAATCAGTATGAAGTGAGTAATGTTTGATGTAATTCATCCAATTGATATTATGATTTTAGTATCGTGTTTCGTCACAGGTTTGATGGCGAAAGGCCAATGTTGTTTAACCTCTCAGTCTTGGAATCGAAATGTCTAAAAATTTTAACAGCAGGTGCGATTTGGCGAGAATGGAAAAAAAATTTGCGGTAACAGCGCAGTTCATGTTAAATTTTGCGTTCACGATGCATAAAATGTACCACAGAACCGAAATAATCGACCTTGTTCATACTAATGTAGTCTCTAAGTGTATCAAAACACGGTACGAAGTCAAGTGGAGAGCGCGGCCATTTATGGCCGCTTGGGGTCTGACGGAATAGCGAGTTTTTTAGATGCGACCATATTTGGCCGCTTGGGGCTTTAGGGGTTAAAAGATATTCTTTATACATTGCACATTTAATTGTCTTGTTAGATTGCATACGTAATTCATGAAATAATCATGTAACTCATAGAATAATAACGCAAAGAACGAGTCTCGTACTAGAAAACGTCATGGCGTGAGGCAAGAAAAAATGAATCTAGGAGTAAGTTACGCGTACTATCTCGGCGACACGCACACAAGTGTACAAGTAATATTGCTAGAAGAATCAGATTTGCCCCAAAAGTAAGGAAATTGGAACTGTTGATAGATAGATAACTTTAGATTATTAGTACTGACGCGGGCCGTTTCGGTACCAAGTCAGTATGGCTTGGTTTTACTGGCCTCATTTATCGTGCGTGTTCTCGCTTTCTATGCGTTATTATTCTAAGATGTAACTAATAACCTAACCTAATCTAATCATGAAATGGCCGAGCATTTCATGATATGGCCAATATTACGATATGGCCACGACATACACATATTTAATTTAGTATTGCGTAACACAACAAGGTTTTTTAAACTTGGAGATATCTCGCTATAGTTGCAGAATATTTTATTTGGTTTTAGAAAAGGTAGTTGCTCATGGTAACCGTAACCAGAACCATAATAGTGTGATCATAATACTACTTAAACATAAAATTCAATACGTAAATCAATCTGTCCCGGGCAGCGTAACGGAATACAATAAATAATAAAATTACAAGTGTACGGGCCTCTTCGACCTCGCGCGCCTGTGTCATGTGACCCCGGATTAAGGGTTAATCTCGCTAAGGGGTTGGCCTATAAATCATGTTGCGTTTCACCAGCGCAGGGTTGCTTATTTTAAATTAAATGAATAATAAAATTAATTATTTAATAAATAAATATTATGAAACAAATAAGAAAAACCAAAATTTATACGAGCAACAGGTAAAATATAAAATAATTATGAGTTTATCGCGGCGTTTGTGACAGATGATAAATAATAATGTTGTCTGGTGGTTACCCTTATATCTTCCGTGAAACTGTATTCTATTTCATTGTTGCACCAGTATTGTAAATATTTAGGTAAAATAGCCGTGTTATAATTAAATAAATAAATGAAGGCATTGGTATTTAAAAGTCGGCAATGCAGCCGACTACCTTAACGTACGTTTACGAAATGTACCTTTACGAAAAACACTATCACAAATACTTTTAAAATCACTTACTATTTTCAGAACACTTTTTTGTAACACTATTAATATTAAATTGAATAAATAATTTCAATAAAAAATACGTGACATAATTTTCTCTTAGCAACCCTAATAAGGCAGTATAATAACTCATTCAGTTGACACAGATGGCGCTGTGTAGATCAAAATGGCCACAGATTACTGTCCCGCATGATTTATATCCATCAGCCATTTGTATGCAAATATTAATGCTCCTGTATCGAGAACTCATAGTAACGCAATTATTGTGTGTAACATGCCTAATAGGTTTAAAACTGTACGGTGTGCGACCGTACTCGTCATTTCAATCGTCATGCCGGAAGGTAAATAGATTAAGCCATTTATTTAAAAACTAAATTGATTATCGTACGTACATACATAATATACATCATACCCAGCTTCCGGAGGGGTAGAGAGACCAATGTTTCTCGTATTAATTTGCTAAGATCCTGACATTTCTTCTTTAATTATCATTATGGACGTAGTTAAGCAGAAAGGACTCAATCCACAATTAAGTAAAAAATTATTAATATCTAGATAGATACATTTGGTAGATACCAAAAAGGATACCTTGGAATGTAGATAGTTTCGGTATATAAAACTATTAGAAGGTGGTTAGGCCACTAAGTAACTTCGCTGGTAAACAATGGATATTTCAACAAATCTCAGCGCCAGCGCACAAAGCGAAGTCAACCGAGCGCTTGGTTAGACGTGAATTTAACGGATTTCATCGCCTCTGAAGATTGGCTCCCTGCAAGTCCTGTTTTTAATCATTTCGATTATTGCTTATAGAATATTTTAGAAGAGAAAGCCTGCTCTAAACCTCATCGAAATATCGAGTCGTAAAATTTTTTTCATCCGTAAAGAGAATTGTCCGGTAGCCACCGTCTGCGTGTCTCTGCAACAACTTCTTGGCTCTCACGATTGTCTGTGGCACCCCACTCCATTTTTTACACAGCTATGTGTTAGATCGAAATGAATTGTATAAAACCTACTTAATATAATGATTTTTATTTTATTTTATTTTGATAAGGCATAGTAACAGTCTAATTAACAAATTCATTAATAAAAATTAGTAATAAAAATCATTTTGACATTATCGGCCAATTGACCCATTAATGCTATGCACAGCATTCAAAAAAGAAAACAAATCACAATATTAAATATCTAGAAATAAATTTGTAAACACTTATCAACTATTCAAAACATGCAATAGAAAATTAATAATATTAAAAAATATGTATGAAAATAATATAAATAGCGATGAAATTAGAAATTAAAAATTAAAATTAAAAAACTAAATTGGGCAGATAATAAAAAAGATAAAATTAAAATGATTGTAATTTGACTTTTCAAATAATTGATAATTCTGATTAAAAATATCGTAATCAGAACTTAGATTATGGTATGCATGACACATTCGGTTCTGATATCTAATACCTAATAGTAGTACTATCATATTATTTATTTTAAAATACCATCATTTAAGTTGAGACAGAACTTATGGCAAGACTGGCTATAACAATTTGACAGAATGCAGGTGTTTGTACACAAAAACGTTTAGGTAAGTAATTTTGTCCGTAATCTTACATAATGGTTAGTCACAATAAAGTCGGATGTCAGTCGGATATCCGGAAATTGGTTTCTAAAATTTAAGCAAACACTTGTATATAATATTTAAAGTAGGTACGGTACATATTAAATGCTAAGAGCCTAATGCCTTGAGTGAATTCGATAATCTATGTTAAAATACTACCACAACTGAGTTAACGCATTGCGAACCTGTATTCGACGTATAACTGAGAAGTCACTTCCCCAGTGACTCGGACTTTTTGCAACCCACTAAATACCAAAGAGCTACCACAACGAGACGTATAATTATAAAAGATTCAGCGTAATACACCCCATAAACGGTAAATGGTAAAACAAGAGAGTGCCTAGCCCAAGGGATAAGCCGCGAAGTGTATTCTTTTAATAATCGCCCCCACTCACCGTGCTACACAAATAGCTTAAAAGATTAGACATGCTATACCGTCAGCAAAAAAAAAATTATGAGTCTATGCATGTACATAATTGTTATTATGTATTTTAAGTGACAAACGCAATAAACTTAAACTCAATTTTTTTATTTAATAAACTCAATTAATAAGTACTTTGAATCGTCCAAATCTCTATTAACCTACCACCCATTCAGGACGTCATTTTTTTACTGTGGCAAAGAACGGGCGCAAGAAACCACTGCGCACAGAAGCAACGCATACGTCAGACAAACGCCACATTACGAACTTACGTCCAAAGTTTATGCGACAAACTGCAAAGCGAACTTTACCTAAGATTAGACGACTACGGCAAAAGAGACACAATACTCAGTTAAGACGACAACTTGATGGAATTTGGCTTCCACTAGAACTACTAAAATCAGAAAATAGCAAGGCGGAAGAACCTCAATACAGTATTTTCATCCAATTAATTGGTTTTGTGCTGGCTAAAACTGAAGGTACTTTTATTCAAGAAGGATCATTGTTTTTAAAACATTCGGCCCTACATGCCTAAAACATCGACAACAGGTTTTTTTTTCAATTAATTTGTTGCAGACAATACGATACCTAGTGTTTTAACAAGATCAAATACAATGTTTTCGGTACGCGGAAAACCTTTTGTGACAGACATTTTACGCTTCCATCAAGATAGAGAAAATATTATTATTGTTTTAGCACAACAATTTAATGTAATTATGAAAACATAATCTACATAAGTAGTTTTTTGACTCAAAAACAACTAAACATTTTAAACTTAACATCAAACGTTTTTAATCACTTTAACCGCTCGTAGTTTTTGTAAAGAAAACTTTCGGCTTGTCTTTGGAATATCCATAAAGAATTTAGCCCCAAACTCCTTTAACCCAACGAGCACCGAGAAAGCCCCGGAATATCTAAACACTTCGCAATTTGTTAACTTACGTTACGAACTTCCGTCATTGCCACAATTAGCCGCCGTAAAATATTCTCTCTGTTGCTAATTATTCGCTTCCTTCAGCAAAAATGTATTGGAGGCAGACAATGTTTATACGTAAAAGGCACCATAGATCGAATTGTAGATTTGCAGTTATAGGTTTAATTTATTTAATATTTAGCGTCCGCCAGCGACTACTTCCGCATAAACCCGTATTTTCATCTGGTTTTATACATCTTTCACTAAAATATGTTATGCTTACGCATCTAACATAAAATAAATGTTTTTTATCCACTGCTGGTAGCACTTGGCATTAATCTCACCTATTTTTTTTTACTATGAATGGGTTTACTCCAGAACCAAATCAAGCCCAGGGGCTAAGACAGGATCAACAATAGAGCGAGCTAACCCAGAAGGTGCCTATTCACTCTTGCTTTGAAGATGGACGGGTTATATAGTACTCGGAAATACAGACGCAGGGAGGAAGTTCCACACCTTTTGTTGTGCGCAGTATAAAAGATGTTGAGTAGCGTTTTGTCTGCCTCCGTGGTCCAGTGGTTTAGGCGTTTGTCTTATGACCCGGAGGTCGCGGGTTCGAACCCCGCGGGAAGCATACTTTGTTTAGTTGTTTCCAGTTTGGTCAGGATATTGCAGGCTTGAATCACCTGATTATCCGAAAAGAAAGATGATTCTGTGCTTCGGAAGGCACGAAAAACTGTGGGTCCCGGTCGCCATCTGGTGGCCGTTATATAAACCACGTCAGAGGCCGTGAGGCGGTTTACTTAGAAACTCTGACACTAGGTTGTGCAAGGTCGATTGACCTTGTAAGCCACTCGATAAGAAGAAGCGTTTTGTGCGACATTTAGGAATATCCACCAAGAAGGGGTGGTAGCTCGGTGCGTCTGGATGTCCGATGGCAGAAGGTGGATGGCGGTAATGAGCTAATGCAGCTTCTGAGCACACTCTCCGAAGTACAGTCTGTAAAAGATAAAATGTTTACTAGAAAAAAAATCAACCAGTCTCAGGATGCTCGAGTGGAATTCGAACCCACGACCTTTGGATTGCCGGTCCACTGCTCTACAAAGGACCGATATAGACAGGCAACTTTGTGAAGGTGAGCTAGGGTGTGAAACTTGCTCTTCACCAGTTCCTTGTCGCTAATTAGCCTCTCAGCTCTACGTTGAATCTTGTCCAGTGCAGCTAGTTGGTATTTCGCTGAGCCTCCCCATAGGTGACTGCAATATTCCATGCAAGATCGGACTTGAGCTTTATTTATATTGATCTCACCTGAAGATAAATGACGATAAAACCGAAGGAGGAAGCGCGCTTCACCCGGAATCCTCAACCACTGAGGAACTGGCTTCATCTCTAAACTGTGGAAGACGGGTGGTAGCCACTAGACCACAGATCTACACACTTCACACAGTGGAGGAATTGTATTAGCTGCTAAAAATAATGCGTGTGACGTTCACCGTAAAAATACGTATAAGAAATCTTTTCCTACAAAACCGAACCAAGAACTGCAGAACGAGCCTCAGATCGCGTCTCCTCAGAAAGCTGGTCGAGGTAGTGTTTTTTGCCATATTATGGATAGTTGCCAAGGCAGATTACAATACCGAAAGCATTGTGTGATTTAATAGTTTGATTCCAACACCTAAGTATACAGTCCACTCTTTAAATTATTACCGTGGTACTTTGTTGCCTTATTTTCTGGTAATTAGTATTTTTACCAAGCTGTGATAACATCTAGAAGATTGTGTCCTTTTATAAGGTATGTTAGCTTCTCCTATATGAAGGTATATGATGTATGTTGGTTTTATTTATGTACACAATCAGATTTCTGAAGCAAATGAAAAAGTTAACGATAAATCGAAAAACGGCTTTTAAAATAAACAATCAATTACTTCCCCTCGCGTGCTGACGCTACACCGTAATGCTGCAAGTCAGTTGCGCCGGCGCATCTCAGGTAGCCTGATTTACTGCTGTCTTAATGAAACCTGTTATATAACTGGAATTATTTATTATTTCGTCCTACCGGCCGGTCTAGTGGAAATTGCAAGCTTCTGTGTTGGCTCATAATTAACTTTCTAGGTGTACCTTTGCATGGACAGTAAATGTATTTTTATTTTTATACGTGCTACGAGTGTAGCGCCGTGGGTCGAGATGATGGTGATGCTCATCTGATGGGAGGTGATGATAAGACCGAATGGAGAAGATTCCGGATTAAGAGCTCTTGGTTATCTCCTTGACTATCACGAATATTTACTCTTAGGAGTGAATTTCTTTTGTGTCTGGTATTGCGACAGCCCTTAGACTAAAACCGTGTCGCGTAGCGGTGAAAGAATACTACCACCCCCTCTCTTCCCTTGGGTGTCGTAAAAGGCGACTAACGGACTAAAGACTGCACATACTTCCAACAGCATAGAGCGGCGATGGGATCACCACCTGTCACGCTGAGCACACGTGCAGTCGCTATTTGGTGGAAAGTGGACTATGGTAGAGGACTGCTTTTGCTGTCTTCATTGCTTAGTCTCTGGTTAACCCTTCGGGGAAAATAGTCCTGATTATGTGTGTGTATGTATGTATCTTATACTACCATAATCATCACCCATGCACGTTGGCCGTAGGTTTTCTCTCTAACCATAGATAATACTTACATATTAACTAAGCACATGAAGACTTTTTTTCTTAAACTTATGGCTTGGTGCGGTTAGTATATTCAGCCAGTGTCAAGTAAAGAGATAATACCAAATTTTTTCACAAATTATGATGATAGTAAGTGATAATATAAAACGTTTGGTGTAAATGATATAGCCCTAAACCTAAACCCCTTGAATTTCAGTAAAAATGTGGGACTTTACTGAGCTCTCACACGGACTTCTTGAAAGAATTTGAAAAGTAACATTGCACTATTTTGTTTTAATTGTCAACACTTAGGCACGTTCGCGAACTGGTAAATTTTTTCATATTAAAATTCAGACAAACAAAAATTTTTGAAAAAAATAATGTGAATATGACTTTCCCGAGCCGTGTGCGTTAGTAGCTCACTAAAAATACACTACCAACCGCTCTCATCCCTTGGGTGTTGTTAGGGCGACTAACGGACTAAAGACTGCAGCCAACAGCATGAAGCAGACATGGGCTATCCTATCACGCTGAGCACATGTGCAGTTGTAAGTTAGTAAAACGTGGACCAATGCAGTGGACTGCTTCTGCAGTCCTCATTGCCTGATCTCTAACCCTTTGGGGATATAAGTCTTGAATATATGTCTATGTGTATGACTTTCCCGCCAAAAAGTCATCCGAGACTTCGTTGGCGCGTAATTCGTTGTACTACTCTGTCAAGAAAGTACCGGGAAAAGATCAATCATAGGTACACAAAATGTTAGTTATTCATCCAAATTTATTTTATCGCCTTCAAAGTATGCTACTTCAGAAACGATACACTTACGCCAACGAATAATCGAATTATCAAAACATTTATTAAACGCTTTTTCCGGAATTGAGTTCAGTTCTCGCAGCGAATTCTCCTTTATGTCTTCTATCAAATGAAAACGGGTGCCACGACTTCGTGGCACCCGTTTTCATTTGATAGATTATTTGTATATTATATTATACATTATTTGATACATTATTTGAGTTTAGGAAAAAGAAAGAAGTCGGCTGGAGCCATATGTGGTGAATAAGGTGGTTGCTCGATGGTATTTCTTGAGTTTTAGGTCAAAATTCGTTCACAAGGATGGCCTTGTGCGAAGGCGCATTATCGTGGTGCAAAATCCAAGAATTTTCTTTCCAAAAATTTGACCATTTTCGTTGAATTTGCTCTCTTAAACTCCGCATAACGCTCAAATAATATTCTTTATTTACCGTTTGACCTTCCGGCAAGAATAACGAGTGCACAACACCGCGATAGTCAAAGAAAACAGTCAACATGACTTTGACTTTTGATCGACTTTGGCGTGACTTTTTTCGGTTTCGGTTCAGTTGACTTGTTGACTAGATTGCATGTCAAACTCGTAAACCTACGTCTCGTCACCAGTAACATTGCGTTGCATGAATGTTGGGTCGGAATTGATTAGTTCTAGCATGTCCTCAGCGACTCTTATGCGACTGAGTTTTTAGAGAAAATTCAGGTCTTTTGGGACTATTAACCGAGCGGCAACATGTTTCATACCCAAGTGATTATTTAAAATAGTACGGACCGACTCGTGAGACACAGAAAGTTTAGCGGCTATCTCTCTCAAACTTGAATGAGGATTTTCAGCCACCATTTAATTCACTCTTGCGATGTTAACTTCAGTTGAAGACGTTGATGACCTACCAGAGCGAAGCAAATCTTCCATCACATCTCGAACGCTTTTGAACGCTTTGTACCACTCATAAGCTCGTGTTTTTAATAAAGTCGATTCACCGTAAGCCTTCTGTAACATTTTCATTGTCTCCGAATACGAAGTTCCAGCAGAAGCAATTGGCGACACAAAATTTAAGACAAACTCTTTGTTCGATGTTTTTATCCATTATGAAATTTGCAATACACACTAGATTTAAACTAACTAAAAACAGCATTGTATTTAATCTAAATAACAGATGCAACTCACTCTAACAACAAAAGAAAACAAAAAAATTAATTTGGAATCATAATCAAATCATCCGTTCCCGAAACTCTTTTGACAGAATGTATACTGTTGTGTGTACACTTACTATGAAAATCGCATATATGTGATAAAAACTGCATTATTTTTCACTAGCGTAAAATAGCCAGTTGCATAGCGGTTGATGATTCCAGGTTAAGAGCGTTTCTTCCTTCAGCCTTCGACCGAGATGGTTTATTCGCTAAACGCACTTACTTCGTGGTCTTTTAACCTTTAATAGTTAATTAATTTGTCGTTTTTATTGGAGAAATTTCTTTCGCGGGTATTTATACATAAAAACATACGTAACAATTAAAATATAATTAGTTACAATAATAAAAAAGCGTCATAAAAGAGTGTGACAAAACTTAACACGTAAGGTCACTGACTCGTCTACGGTGCCGTCACAATCGGGGGTCAATCTAAAATGGCCGACCGGCGACTTTAATTATGTTATTAAAAAACAAAAAAGGTGTTTTTCTATAGAC
This sequence comes from Scoparia ambigualis, assembly GCA_963921215.1. Classification (NCBI taxonomy): domain Eukaryota; kingdom Metazoa; phylum Arthropoda; class Insecta; order Lepidoptera; family Crambidae; genus Scoparia; species Scoparia ambigualis. Next base: position 13,670,964 of record OY992516.1, on the reverse strand, counting down.
ATTTCGTCGGCTGCGCCGCATAAAGTGCCCATTAAGAACACGTATCTAAATATCTCGAGGAATCTATCGTGTGTACTGCTAAAGACCGTAATTAATTTCGTTAAAAATTCAACTAAGAAATGCGAAGCATTCGCAGTAGGTACGGACGGTGGTAACAGTTGTTATATATTTAAAGAGCTGCGATAACGGAGATCGCGTATATAATTATAGTTGTCCTAAAACCTGTTTTTTTTATCCTTAGATTTTTTTACAACATAAAAACTTTTTTATGTCTTTTAAATCTGAATCTTAGGAAACACAATAGGTAGCTTTTAATATCGGTAAACATTTCAAATCCTTAATACAAATACCATGTAAGTACTCAGTTGTGTCACTGATTAACCACCGATTTTGTGACAAATATAAAAAAATAATAGAAAAACTTTCGTCTTATCGTCATCAGTCTATAAACAAGCCACTAGGCTCAAGCTTTCCAATGATTCCCAGAAATACTTGACGACTTTTAAATTCTTACTTATAAAATATTGCAAAAAGCTAATTCTTATAAAAAAAATATACTTACACAAAAAGTATATTTAGAGCCCACATCGTTCCGGTGCAGGCAAATGCTTCCCCCAAACGCTTCCACATACCAAAATACAACTTAAAAAATAATGAAATAATAAAAACTTATACTTATTTCCGATTAAAATCAATACAAAGTTGAGAGAAAATTTCTTAATACCAAGTACAATTACAAAATATATATTCTATCCTCAGGTTGTAACAGCTCCATGCGATCACACCAAAAACACATTGTTTTCGGGGTAAAAAGCCATCGCAATGTCGGGCCGGTAATGATCATTTATTCAGAACGATCGCATCTCTGCCGCGCCGCATTTATTTATTAACAGTCACCACTTAAATGTTACCTTTAATAAAGAAGCAATTTATTAATGAAACGATTATTCAAACGTTATCGGGACATCGGTAAAGGCCGCCGCCCGCCTCACAAAATGCTACGTGCAGTGGTTGTGCGATGATTGAAAAGTCTTAAATTTTATTCATACACCTCAAATGTATAAAGACAGTATTAATTACGATAACAACAGACTGTTTTGTGTAAACATATAAACATAATGTGATATTTTAATGTCTAAAACTTATGTCAACTACATATGTTAACCATCATAGATTAAATATGTCGTATTAACCCCTCTCTTCCCTTGGGTATCGTAAAAGGTGACTAACGGACTAAATACTGCATATACTTCCAATAGCATAGAGTGGCGATGGGCTCACCACCTGTCACGCTGAGCACATGTGCAGTCGCTATTTGGTGAAAAGTGGACTATGGTAGAGGACTGCTTTTGCTGTCCTCATTGTCTAGTCTCTGAGTAACCCTTCGGGGATAATAGTTGTGATTATATTATGTACCTATGTGTGTAAAATGTTAATTTAATGGATAACTATAAATTAACTTTAATCTAGTAAGCTATAGCACATTTAACACATTTTATTGCTTTGTTGTTGTCCTAATATAAATAAATAAAATGACTGTGCACTGTGAGAGCGGCTGCCAGAGAAAAATGGTCGACGAATGACGTCAGTATTGTGATTGTGACAGACGGGTTTACGGGAACCTTCTGCTGAAATGACGACCTCCTCCTGTCTATAAAAATACATACATACATATAATCACGACTATTATCCCCGAAGGTTTAGTCAGAGACTAGACAATGAGGACAGCAAAAGCAGTCCTCTACCATGGTCCACTTTTCACCACACTGCACATGTACTCAGCGTGACAGGTGGTGATGAGCCCATCGCCGCTCTATGCTGTTAGATGTTTGTGCAGTCTTTAGTCCGTTAGTCGCCTTTTACGACACCCAAGCAGGGTGACCATTTGTGGCAGATTTCTGCCATTTGGGCAGATTTGGCACTTACATTTTAACTGTGGCAGACTATGCTGACGGTTTACAAAGGTAGCGATGAGCTTTTTTTTAAATTTGTAATGTGGCAGAATTCATTCATCCAATAATCTGCCAAGGCAGATAATTGGCAGTGTAGGGAAGATTTGCTAATTTTGAGATGGTCACACACCCAAAGGAAGAGAGGGATTGGTAGTATTCTTTCACCGCTACACGACACTTTTTAATTCTTCTAAAACTTTTGATTGTCGTGACAAAACTTTAGTCATTTCGTCACGGGGTTGTTTGATGCATGTGCAGGTTGTAGTCCGTACCTTTTACGATACCCGAGGAAAGAGATGAATCTGTAGTACCTATCATATGAATGAGCCGCCATCACACAGCCCTCTAGCTTTTGTAAAAAAAAACAATTAGCAACATTTACCATTTAAAGCCGGTTGGAGCCGTGTGTGTAGAGGCTTACAAAAGAATACCTACTACCAACCCCTCTCTTCCCTTGGGTGTCGTAAAAGGCGACTAACGGACTAAAGACTGCACATACATCTAACAGCATAGAGCGGCGATGGGCTCACCACCTGTCACACTGAGTACATGTGCAGTGTGGTGAAAAGTGGACTATGGTAGAGGACTGCTTTTGCTGTCCTCATTGGCTAGTCTCTGACTAACCCTTTGAGGATAATAGTTGTGAGTCTAATGTACGTATACACCATTCAAATAGCTAGTACCAACTAGTGCCGTATTACTTGAAGACGACTAAGATTTATCGATACGAATCGCCTGCCTATCGGATGTTGATACCGAATAAGGCAATATGTTAACGAGCTAGACAAAGCCAATATCAAATTACAGGGTCGCACAAAAACTGACTGGCCCACCGGGCCGCGTACGAAGCAAGTTGAGAAGACCTGGCTGGGGACATTCCCACATCTAGAATTGAGATGGGGCGTTGTCCATGTGTTACGACACGTTTGCTAACTTACGGCAGTGCTGTACAGATACGACGTTATCGTGGAGAACCTGCGTTGAGCTATAGCAAGGCGGGATGTATAATGACGTGAAAATTGCTACACGATACGTAAATTAAAAAACAAAAAAAACTGGAACATTTATCTGAGTGCGGTACTTTTCATCGTAGCAACGATATCTATAATAGTATCAAGTTTAGAAATTAAGTCAAAATGTGCTACGTCGAATAAATGATTTGAGTTTGAGTTTAAAAACACACATACAATAATTGATTTACGTTGTTTTTGAACCGGTGTCTATAATATGTATACATTTAAACTGATAAAAAAGTTATTGTGTACGAATGCTGCATTATATTTGTATACTCTGGGAAGGATTTGTGTAAGAGAGATATGGAGAGTTTTGGCATAGACACCAAGAGTTGGGAGGCACACGCTGATATGAGACCAGAGTGGCGCCACGATCTGTCTGCTGCAGTGTCAAGACACAATGAAGCCTGGCTAAGTAACCTAAAGCAGAAAAGGCTTCGCCTTCACACCGCTGTGCCTCCCCCCGACTCACGTTTCATCTGTGACAAATGCGGCAAAAAATGCCGTGCTGCAATTGGTTTGATAAGCCACACGAAAAACTGCAGCAAAACGTGACAGCAACACAGCCACTGTTACCATCATCTGTCAAGATGTTGTGGCCAATGATGATGATTATGATAATTCTCAAACGATAATGATTCCATTACGATTACCACCGGTGACCAGTGAGATTCAAAATCACACTGCATTTGTGAAATGTATTTGTGTCGTTCAACCTCGAAGTCTTCGCCAATGGAGAGCGACCATGTCGTGGCCTCCTCTCACATCAGGCATCGGCGATCGATGTATGTAGATCCATGCCACCATTTACATACGCCACGTCTATTATTTCGCGAACCCAAGCAACGGTTGTTTCGACCAGGAATGCTTTTTAACATGAAAACTGTATGAGGTTGTATTAATTACAATGTTTTGAATAGGAATTGTGGGATTTGTTCTTCGTCATCATCGGTGTTTATACGTCTCACTGTTCAACCAAAGCCTAGCAGATACATGAGATTGTGCCATGGTCCACTACGCTGGCATAATGTTGGTTGATAGATTTGTTTACCATAATAAAGTAAAAAAGACGTATTTACATTGTCTAATAACCTCTCAAACCCCAAGCGGTCGCATGAGATCGCACCTACAAAGACACACTTGACTTTGTACCGTGTTTTCATAAACTTACAGACTACTTTGGTATGAACAAGGTCGATTATTTCGGTTCTGTGGTACATTTTATGCATCGTGATCGCAAAATATCGCATAGTCTATGCTCGATTCTGTCAAGTTCGACGTTGACAGTTGCGCCAATTTCTGTGTCTGAAAATTTCCAAGAGTGAGTGGAAGGACAGGAATAATAATACTTATAACCGCTCGCAACTTCGTCTGCATTAGCATCCGTCTCCCGTGTGAATTTCAGCAAATGCTACATCAAATGCCTTCTGTGCAAAATTTAAACTTTCTAGTTCCCAGAGTTTGAGCTGGGCATTGACGAATCAGTCAGTAAGTTGTCCAGACATCAAATCAATTATTCACGGAACATGCAGTAGGTACAAATATGGTAAATTATTTAAAGTTTGTCTATTAGGTTCGCCTATTATTATTATTTATATGCCAACACAGGGCATGTAAATGTGAATATTGGAACAAAGAATAATTAATTAACTAATTATCCATTAATACTTAAAACGCGGCGTCAATAGGCATTAGAAATTCTATTTATTCACAACTGATCAGTGCCCACAGTTGAATGGTTAAAGAAAATTATTTACAGTAATCAATGATACGTCATATTACTTGTGGGTTTTTAGAGCTTTCCTTTAAGTAAATATAGAAACACTAGCGACCCGCCCCGGCTTCGCACGGGTTACTACCCGTACCCGTACACCTAAACAAATTATAGCCTATAGCCTTCCTCGATAAATGGGCTATCTAAAACTGAAAGAATTTTTCAAATCGGACCAGTAGTTCCTGAGATTAGCCCGTTCAAGCAAACAAACTCTTCAGCTTCATAATATTAGTATCAATTTATAAAAGATTATAAGATAATTCCGACCACTATTTGCTTTGATTGCTTTCTACCTGTCCCTACATCGCAACAGTTAGTACATTGAAACATCGAAAGCACACACATCGGTCATGCAATACGTCAAACCAGCCACCTGCTTCAGGAAACGCTATCTGCTAACTATCACGATATCAGTCATGCGCTGTGACGCGCTTTCCTTTCGCACGCATATGCGCGTTATTTATGAACGCCTAGATCGCTGAAGCAATGAATTAAAATGACGTCTAACTTGTTTAAGATGTATGGGTGATGTCATGTTTCGGTTGCTGTACTGAAGCAGGATTGTCGCAGACATCTTTCTGTTTTTCTTTAAGAGTAGATAATAAGTTTGTTATTTAGGTGACTTGCAATAGAATGCTAATACGGTTGTTTAATGGAGCTATGGGGTTTGAACCCAGATTTTTTGCATTCATTTCAAGTACTAGTCTGTTAACTTTGTCTTGAAGAAATGTTGACACAAACAAACACCTTTTTTTTTTACACAAATGGCTGAATTTAATTCCTCAAATGAAAGTCCGTCTGTTAGACCATAATCCAATAAAACAAATATGCATACTTTTTTCTCTATTTAGGCGCTTAGTTTGAAACTCTAGTTAAGTAACTAACTAGCTAGTAAACAAAAAAGTTTTTTATAAATCCGACGGGGCTAGTTACCAAGAAATGCAGAAGCCTCTCGTATACTCAAACAAAACAAGCACACACGTCCAAACAGTCCCACCGTCGAGAACAATCACAACTTTGAACGCAAACAAAAAGGCTAACTACACACAGGCCGTTAATCCTTTCACACAACCCTTTGCACAGCATAATTCCTGTACTATTTAAACCAACAAACTCTCACTTAACAACCTGATAAATCCGATTGACAATCGCCAGTGCAGCATCGCGACGGGCTGTGTATAGCACAATTGCCCCTACTAATTTAAACAGCGGCTCCTTATAAAGAGCGGGGAGTGTTAAGAATCCACTCTTGAGCGGCGTTTGTATGAGTGCGGAGTGCGTTCGTTTGACGAACTCGAGTTACGCCAAATAGGGTTGGTGCGCGGTGAAAAATTTGCTCTTCAACCCCCCTTAATTGGGTGTCGCGTTGTTTTATGTGAGAGACACAGGGGCGGAGTGATTGGCGAACTGTTACTTTTTCTTTATTATTTTTTTAATTGTAGTCTATATTTTAATGTAGCATTTTTTTTTTGGAAACTAAACGAGCCAGTGACTTTGTAGAAAGCTACCATCGCTACTTGTATAACTCAATACAAATTAAACATAAATTACATAATTTTGCATAGCCCGCATGAAAATTTTGGATCTCACCGATGATCTTGAAACCAGAAATGACAGATAAAATTTTGAAGTATTATCATTTATAAAACTAAACATGCTACAAACCTTCCAAAACAGCAGAAAATTGAAGGTACGAAGGCGGTACTCGAGTGCTGGTGAGGAGCTCGATGTCGCAGCGGCTAGCGCGTTCGGCTTGCGATCTTGCCCGCTAAGCAACTTTCGCAATGCCTGGTCCCCTGATGGGTGAACATTAAAAACAACATTCTCGAGCTCCTCCGTGCTTCGGAAGGCACGTTAAGCCGTTGGTCCTGGTTGTTGTCGTAAGATGGCAGTCGTTAAAACCCACCAACCCGCATTGGGCCAGCGTGGTGGGTTATGGCCCAATATCCCCACGTGGTATTGTCCACGTGGGAGGCCTGTGCCCAACAGTGGAACGTTTATAGGCTGATGATGATGATGAAGGCGGCACTGCAAACAGTGGCGAAGAAGGGATAATGACAGCGGCAATAAGGCATTTGCCCTGTAATGGGTAAAACTTGAGAAATTAAAGCTAAAGTCATTTCATTATACAATGATTTAACTATTTGACGAAAATAGTTAAATCATTGTATAATTATATCGATCGATTGGCACATCCCGAATGTCACCGCACCCCAGCACTAATTGCTAAAAGTAATGGAAACTATAATTGTACTTTTTATGGGTATTTCGAGGTAACAACCTGTAGGGGTAATTAGGTTTAAGTTGTACAGACACTACTAAAAAAAATATATTACGTTAATTTTCTTATCACGTCGGGGTCACCAATGTAACTATTGTACTGTTACGGGCACGTGCGATTAGGGAAGCTTGAAATAATGCTCGCGAGACGTTGATATAAAGAATCGACTTTATTAATTAAATACATTTGGTTTTATACCTAAACACGCGCGAGTGCGCGTGCGTCATACTATGCCAATGCTGATACAACTTAAACCTAATTTCCCCTATAAACCCATCGATCAAATGTACCATCGAAGAGAAGACCCGTCGAGGAAGAGACCCTTCGAGAAATTGACCTTTTGAGGTAACGAGACATCGGTGAAGTGTACCGTCGAGGTAGAGACATCGAGGTAATGACCATCGAGGTAACGTCATTCGAACTAGAGTATCAGACCCTTGCTGAAGTTAGACACTTTAGTTACCGCGCTTTTGGCAGTTGTTGTGAATTTCTCTATTGTTACCTATTCAAATAAATAGTTTTTGATTAACAGTGTCGCGTAGCGGTGAAAGAATACTACCATCCCCTCTCTTCCCTTGGGTGTCGTAAAAGGCGACTAACGGACTAAAGACTGCACATACATCCATCAGCTTAGAGTGGCGATGGGCCCATCACCTGTCACGCTGACCACATGTGCAAGTGTAGCTATTCGGTGAAATGTGCCTTATTGTCCTTATTGCCTAGTCTCTCACTAACCTTTCGGGGATAATAGTCGTAATTATATGTATGTATGTGGTTTCACTAACCTTTCGGGGATAATAGTCGTAATTATATGTATGTATGTGGTTTTTAGGAAGAATTGAGTTTATTCTTATTACCATAAACATCGTTCGCCATTCTCTAACGCCGTGTGTCCAACATAGGGTTGTCACTGATTTGTTGTGGAGACGTTTCTTTTAGCGTTGATGTGGCGCTGATTGGGATGTATGAGGTGTTTGTATGCGATTTTGTATTCTTTTTGTTACTAATGAGTATTCGTTAGGGCTGTCGAAGATTTTCGTTGAAAATGTCGCAAATATAGGCGGTGGCGGCGCACGAGCGTTGTTCGTTCTGAAACGTTCGTATTGAATACTGATGTGATTAAAAGATTAATCTGTTAGTTCTTTTTTGTATGTAAAAGCTGGAAGCTTTGACGACCTCCTTGGTCGAGTGGTTTGTACACCGGTTTTCATGGTGTCGCCATCTCTGAGGTCCCGGGTTCGATCCCCGGTCGGGTCAATTTAGAAATTATTGTTTTCTAAATTGTCTCGGGTCTGGGTGTTTTCTATGTATAATAAGTATGTATTTAAGTATTTTAAGTATGTTTATCCGTTGTCTATAGTAACCATTTAACGAGTTTCTTCGAAGCTTTTCTTGGGCTAGATAATTGGTGTGATTGTAGAAAAGTTTTTTTTTTAAGCTTTCCTAACAAAAGAAATTTACCGAACAAGCTCAGGATATAAACAAGTAGGTGTTTGCAGGGAGGCCTTTGATTGCAGTGGGAAAGAAGATGGGAAAGAGCAAAAGGTAGATTCTATCCAGAATCTGATTGGATGGCGACTACCCTAACATTTCAACGAGTCTTCTGGGGTCTTGGTAGCTTATCAGTTAGAGCAGTAGACCGGCAATCCAAAGGTCATGGGTTCGAGTCCCATTCGAGCTTTCCTGAGACTGGTTGATTTTTTTTCTATGAACATTTTTCCTATACCCTTATATTTCTCTATTTCTGCCACCATGCAGCATGCAGCATTGTTTTGTATTGCTATGTTTCGGTTTGAAAGATAGCAAACCCAGTGAAATGACAGGGCATGGAGGCATAAGAACTGAGGCTTCTGTGTGCGTTGCGCGGGTGATACCCTCGGTGCCAATCAGACAGATTCGTATATCGGCTCAACAACATTAAACATAGCATAGGACATTTTTTAGGTACCTATATGTTGATAACTATTTATTCCATTAAGGGGGTGACGTGCGATCGCAAAAACTGACATAAGTCTCCTAATGAACTTGAAATCAAAACCAATCATATTGATATTTACAATTCGCTTTGAAGGTTCAGACCTAGTAATTTAATTAGAGCAGTGTTTTTATTCTGCGAAATGTGCAAACCATCACGCGCTTGTGTTATGAATAAAAATTTACTTTTCAAAGAAGGGGGTGCCCTGCGGAATACCTATCAGTACAAATATTTTCATGTAAGAATTATTGTTTCATGCGTATTAAGTAAGTTATTGAAGAAATATGTCTTTAGGAGTCATTAGATTTATGTATTGTTTGTTATTGTTTAAAGAATTTGTTTCAAATTTTAAGAAGGCCATGACCTTGTTCAATGATCAGGCTAACTTACATAAGTTCTTTTAATGTATTTAACTAATTCAGCGCATAGTACAAGTGACTTAAAATACGTAAAATTTCACAATTTTGTGCGGGACCCCTTGTCTTTACTTCAACTAACAGTAAGTAACGTTATAACTGAAAATGAAGGATTACAGGACAGAGGATACAAGGACACTTAATCTGAACCCTAGAATCACTGCCTTCCTATAAGTAGACACAATAATTCGACACAATAAACCACTATCTCGCAGATATGACGTTATTCTTCGGGACTGTCGAATTATTGTTGTAAGCTACCTCTTTCTTCTGTTCTGTGTGTGCTACACTTAGATTCGACTAAGTAAACCAGGTGGACTGAGCTCTTACTAAACCGAGTACATTATAACCTTAACGGGATTCGAACCCATGGCCTCAAGGTCTGACTTGTTTACACGGGCTTTTAAAACGAGGTGTAGGATTCAGCTAAAATATTTACCTTTTCTTATTTAGTTTGTATTGAAATACAATGTATTGGTTTACAATAATACAATGATAAAGCAATACATTCCAGTCTATGGACACAAACGATTTCTATCCTCCAACGTTATGGACATTGCGATTTCTAAATGCTGATCGCTGTCTCTTGTTGTAGTTATAGTAAACTAGAACTTTAGTAACTCAACTGCACAGAAATTGCTTGAAAACCGTAAGTATAAAGTCACATACTACATAGCAATATACTTATAAAGAAATATTTTATTATTTTAAAATAATCACAAACCCCTGACTCCTGCGTTTGTCTACACTCAAGTAGCTTAACAAACAAAAACGGTAAAATTAGTTTTAAAAACCGGCCAAGCGCGATTCGGACTCGCCCATGAAGGGTTCCGTAGCAGCAAGTAACATCATATAAAAGTTCTTATAGTTAATTGCAACTTTGATCAATGTTTTATTAATAGTGTATTTTTTTTAATTAATTTATTTATGACGTATTAAAAAAAACTACTTACTCTAGGTAGTACTCAACTCTCGTTCAAACCAATTTTCGGTGGAAAACTTCCACATGGTCATATATTTTTTTTAGTTTTATCATTGTGTTATGTTAGAAGTTACAGAGGGGTGGGGGGGACACAAATTTAACCACTTCGGAAATGTCTCTCGCTCAAACTATTCAGTTTGGAAAAAAATGATATTGGAAACCTCAATATCATTTTTGAAGACCTATCCATAGATACCTTACACGTATGGGGTTGATGAAAAAAAATTTTAGTGTGAAACTCTATTTTTTTATTTATTTTATCTATTTTTGTGTGAAAATCTTAATGCGGTTCACAGAATACATCTACTTACCAAGTTTCAACAGTATAGTTCTTATAGTTTCGGAATAAAGTGGCTGTGACATACGGACGGACAGACAGACAGACATGACGAATCCATAAGGGTTCCGTTTTTTGCCATTTGGCTACGGAACCCTAAAAAACACATAAGGTCTAAGTATGTCAACATTGTAAGTGTTAGAGATAATATAACATCACATTTTCTTTATATATTATGATAAGTTTCTCGCTAACTGAGAATTCCGAGTGATGTGGAAATTCAAATTATAATTTTTCGTCTTTTTCCATCAGGTGAGTTGGAGATAGCATTTAGTTGTTTAAAAAAATGATAAGACTGTTTTTATACCATTAAGGTTATAAAAAAACAGTATCATAAAATAGTCTGCTGTACAAATCTCCTTAATTTTTATTACTACTCTAAACCTAGGTTTCTCATTTGAAGTATTTACTGTGGTAACAGTGCCTACACTTATAAAACTGGATCTGGATTTAATCCTGGATTATGGTGATGGGAGATAACTACATAGATATACATTGGTTTTAATTGGTAGACTAAGTTGAAACGTGAATGACTACTCAATATGGACTTATCTTTGTACTGTCGAGTACTAAGATCGGAATACACTTATTGCTATTTCTAATTCTTCAAGCGACCAGAAGAAGGATTGTAAAGTATTAATGTGTTCACTTATTTTTGCATTTGACTGTACATTAATGCGATGACACACGTTACTTCTACGCAGTGAAATAAATTGAATTATCAATGGCAAGCTTCTTTTTATATAATATCATTGATGGGAAGTGTATGAAAAATTAGAAGGGTTAAAAGACTTAGCAAGTAAGCATTCAAATATACAAAATCAAATTAACTAGTTATTTTGTAAGTAATAAGCACTAACAATAACAGTTCCAAACACTCCAAAATTACACAAAAGCCCAATATTTTGTCCAATATTTTAATTGTCGTTATGACATCATACAAACTGTAGTTGTATATGACAAAAGCGTCCCACGAACAAACGGCCGTCTAAATAGAACCGCGTCGATGCGAACAAATTGAGTGACGGTAGCGCACCTATTGTAGCGCGGCTGGACGTGTTTGATACTTTATACATAAATAGATTCACGAATTTATCCCCAAAGGGTTAGTCAGAGACTAGGAAATGAGGATCACAGAAACAGTCAACTGCTAGGTATAGTCCATGTTTCACCAAATTACATTTGCACATGTGCTGAGCATGATGGATGGAGAGTCCATCGCCGCTCTATGCTGTTGGATGTATGTGCAGTCTTTAGTCCGTTAGTCGCCTTTTACGACACCCAAAAGAAGAGAGGGGTTTGAAGTATTCTCTTAGTGAATAATTTTCATTTATATTTTTATTTGTATTCAGGCAACGCAGGCCCATAGATATTTATCTATGGGCCTGCGGTACCTTACAGACCCACACATAATATAAAACCTTAACATAAATGGGTATTATAATAATAACTCTCGGCCTCGGAGGTGTTAATATTAATTAATATTAACACCTCGGAGGCCGAGAGTCAACCGGCTTGGACATTTTTCCGGAATGCTGGGTGCATGTCGGGTAAAACGTGTTACGGATTTTTCCAACCCTTACCAACCTGTATTTTTTACCCACTACCCTACAAGCAGTAGAGAACGTGAATGTAGCTACATTCATGTTCTGTACTGCTTGTTTCTACGTACAATAAAGATTGTCAAAATTGTACGAAATTAATTATGGATATACTAGCTTCAAATTGTGAGTCAAACTCTCTTTTTTATGTAAAGTAAGTAATAAAAGTATTTGTCAAGCAATTGCTAAATTTTATGATATAAATAAACTACAACGTCTTATGTAGTAGTTTTATAGCTTTCTCATGAAAGAAAAGCAATTAAATGTAAATTTATACAATGATCACACCTACCCAACAAGTAGTTACAAGACTGGTTCGCCTTACATCCCGGTTGATGCTACAATCCAGTAGTTACATTCCAACTACGTAAAGCTAAGACCAGATTATTAAATGTCTTTACCTGTTATTAAGGTTGGCTGTAAAGATACTCACAGATACATTTCACGATCGCGCGATGGGACGCAATCTTTTAATGGATTTAAAAACATGATTTAAAAAAGTAGGTATCCTTGATTGCCATTAGGATAAGTATATTATAATGTACGTAAGCTAAATTTGTAAGAGTGATGTTGATTCCATGATAACAAATAGATAAAAATAACTAAACATGACTAAACTGTTGTAAAAAACATCATTAACCTTCAAGAGTCTTACTGGATATTGGGTCGTATTCACTGGTTCAATGCAGGTTGATGGGTTTTTACGACTGCCATTTTTCAACATCAAGACAGTTAAAAAGCTTAAAAAGCTCACACATTAGTAATAATAATAAAAACATTTAAGTCGGTCAGTCGAAATTTTTTCAAAAAAACTTTGCAAAACAGGTCAAACCAATGCCTCGGTGGCGGAGTGGTCAACGCAGCAACCGGATTGCGAAGAACGTGGGTTCGATTCCCATATCCCATCGTAGTAAAAAATTTTAACGTTTCGTTGTTTTCACATCACGTCACGTTTAGTTGAGCATTATTGACGTAAAATCAAATATTACGAAACTTAACTTATTTTAATTTGGTCGCCCATCTGAAAATCTGCCATTGTATAAGCCCAACTTGCAATATCGCAACTGGAACACAGTAGCCGCTGCACCATCAAGGTCCATTAATTTAATTACTAGTAATAAAATCGGTTTATAGTTGTGTCGTCAAGTTATTACAGTACATTATTTTAATTATGGCTATCTCGATTAACGCATGTTTATTCTTACTGTGAATGACGCAACAATTAGCATAGAAATAACCGTTGAGTTTTGTTATTAAAATAATATTAAACCGAGCTGTTATCATTAATTAATTGATAGATTTTATAGATGTTTGATTAATCGGCTAGCTCGCTGACTTTAAATGAATCTAGGCCTCATGATGACGTCACTGCACTGCTGTCGGTTCTTTTACCAGTTTCCTTGAACCTTTTTCTTGACAACTAATCATGCCACCAATCTACCGGTTGGTTAGTTGTTGGTTGGTTGGTATGGCAGGGCGTTGGATGACGCCCGATACTTATGTTTTTCAGAAAAACTATGACTTATTAAATCTAAAATGGTATTTTATTTTATTTTAATGATAATAATAGGCGACTTCCGTGGTCGACTGGCTAGCATGCCTCTTTTATCCCGGAGGGCGGCTCAATTTAGAAAAAACTGGTTTACTGCCGGGTCCGAGTGTTTTCTTTATTTTTGTATATTTATCCGTAATCTAGTAAACCATTTTAACAATTTTAAAAACGAAGATTAACTTGTGTTAAATGATTGGTGTGGGCGTAGAAAGTTATTAATTTAAATTATTTATTTATTAATATCTCGGTGGGATTAATAACTTGGTGGAAAAACGCAAAGGGTAGTAATGCGTGAAAGGGTTTGGAGGAGGCCTTTGCTCAGCAGTGAAACAAAATAGGCTAAAAAAAATACTCAATATATCAAAATCGGTAACGCCAACTACACGGCAGAGTGGCGGAAACAATAGGGGGATCAAGTTTCACGCGGCTAAATTGGCCGGTTGTAATTTGGTTCCATTGTCTCTATTTGTCCCGGTCGCGGGCCCCTGCGCCCGGATCTTCCCAGGGGACAACGTTACGCGCTGTTTTATTGACTCACTGCAATTTGGGGTAAACGCCTCGTTAGCTGGTAATTTTAGGTAAGTATGATGTGATTTGTATATTTTTTGATTCAATTTTTAGTATTTTTTTTAAAAAACCGTGTCGCGGTAAAAGAATACTACTAACCCCTCTCTTCGCTTGGGTGTCGTAAAAGGCGACTAACGGATTAAAGACGCACATACATGACGACCTCCTTGGTGGAGTCTCTGAGGTCCCGGGTTCGATCCCCGGTCTGGTCAATTTAGAAATTATTGTTTTTCTAAATTGTCTCGGGTTTGGGTGTTTTCTATGTATAATAAGTATGTATTTAAGTATTTTAAGTATGTTTATCCGTTGTCTAGTAACCATTTAACGAGTTTCTTCGAAGCTTCTTTTGGGCTAAATAATTGGTGTAAATGCTGGAAAGATTTATTTATTTATTATTTATTTTTTAGTTCAATTTTCCATTAGTATTTTTTTAAGTCCGTGTGGTATAGCGGCTAACTATTAGGATACTACTAACCCCTCTCTTTGCTTGGGTGTCGTAAAAGGCGACTAACGGACTAAAGACGCACATACATCCAACAGCATGAAACGGCGATGAGCTTACCACCTGTCAAGCTGAGCACAATGGGCAGTTCTCATTTGGTAAAACAGACTATGGACTAATATTATAAGGAAGAGGACTGCTTCTGCGGTTCTCATTGTATTCTGTGACTAACCCTAGAATCGTGAATATATATAATTAAGTGTGTTTTTTGGTTTATTTTTCAATTGAATATACTAATAATCGCAAATTAAATGTTTTATGGAAGTCACTACGCCCTTAATTCTTTAGTCATCGACGGGTGACCTTGTATGTAGGTACAGTCATGAGCAAAAATATGTAAACAATTGTAACTCTTAATACAATGGAATAAGAGTCAAAGTGTATACGTATTGGTGCTCGTGACTGTACCTCAGTAACGTTTTAGTTTTCAGAAACTTATAAAGGCCATTTGCGTTTTTCAATTACATACATAAATACTTATAATCACGACTATTATCCCCGAAGGGTTAGTCAGAGACTAGGCAATGAGGACAGCAAAAGCACTCCTTTACCATAGTCCACCTTTCACCAAAGCGACCGCACGTGCTCAGCGTAACAGGTGGTGAGCCGATCGCCGATCTATGCTGTTGGAAGTATGTGCAGTCTTTATTCCGTTAGTCGCCTCTTACGACACCCAAGGGAATAGAGGGGGTGGTAGTATTCTTTCACCGTTCGACACAGTTATGTTGCGTTTTGCAATTTCTGCCGCTAATAACCATTGTTTTACATTGTTGCGTTCCGGTTTGAAGGGAACTAGGTCCAGGGAAATGACTTAGGCATAAGAACTGAGGCTTCTGTGTGCGTTGCGTTCGTGATGCCTCGGTGCCGCGGGACCATGGGCTGCGGTGGCCGCGGACCATCACAAATGCCGTATGCTCTTTCGCTGTAAATAAAAACAACATTAATTCATATAGGTACATGTTCGCGTAGACTCCATAAAACACTATACTTATGATGATGATATGTTTTAGGCTTAACTGTATAATTTTTGTGAGTATAGAAATAATAATATAATTGTATACTGTAAAAGGTAATGTTGGTAATTAAATATTGTTAATTTCGTGATTGTCATAGTAATATGTAGACTGTCAGATGTGTACTTTATTTAGCTTGTAAGTATATGTTTAAGTAAATATAAAGTTTTTTATTGTAAGTCTAAACATTACAAAAATAAATAGTTTTTAGTGGGTATCCACGTAGGATCACCGTCCCTTTGGTACCTTTACGTTTTATGTTAAGTTTTTATGAATTGTTAATGTTGTGTTTCTTCTTTTATTTATTTTTTTAAATTGTACCAATAAACGTTTGTCTATTTCTATACCTAACTGTGTTATCTTCTATTTAAAGTACGCATAAGTATTTTCTGTCACTAATGAAACTCCTTCTACAATTAACTGTACAAAGCTACATTTCAAAGAGACAACAACAAATCTTTACACGCATTGCCTTTTAGCGAATACAAAAAAAACTTGACAACGACAGTCTGTTCAAATGCGTGAAACCCGCAGGTGGGGACGTAGGTATTAGGTGGCTATTTACTTTAATGATAGTTGAATATACTCGTAAATTAATTACACGGGTAAGTGTGAATCGGATTTGCGTTTCGTATGGTTCCGTAGTCTAAAAGAGGTGTTTGCTGCGTCGGTGGACGAGCGGATAGATGTTCGAGTAGAATTCGAGAAATCGGTTAAGGCGAGTCCTTTCGAGCACTTCTCCCTCGCTCTCTCGACGTACGACGGTACGGGACGGGTTAACAGCGAAGCGGCGCAAATAGGCGGGTTTTGTAGGTTTTTTATAGGTTTTTTGCCGATTTAGATTTTATAGGATTTAATGAATTAGCAGGTTCTCTGTAGTACTCAAAAATAAATATTTACATGTAAAACTTATGTCGAAAATTTAAAAAAAAATTAAGAATTCATCTTTTTTAGACTTTTATTTGGCCTGTTTTCGGTATTTTTATAATCTAGTAATACATCTAATCTCGTAACAAATTAGCACATACTTTAGGCAATATCCTTTAGTATATTACGTATTTTTATAAGATTTTATACTATTATCATACACAACCTTAATTTTTCTCAATAAAAAATACTCAAAAAAAAAAAAATTAAGGGTGAGTTCTACCCATGAAACTGAACAACTTTCCCCAAGAAACCTATATGCAAAAATGACAAAATAAATTCGACCTCCCATACTATTGATGTCGGCTAATCGGACAGTTTTGTATGGTAGGTCGAATTTTTTTTGTCATTTTTTTTTCATTCATGGGTGGAACTCACCATTAACTTTTTTTTATTAAGAAAAATTAAGGGTGTTTACTGTATCACTGCTGCTTAGAAGCCTCCATCATTAAATCAAATCTTCGCTACGAATAATGGGTATTGGCTCAATGGCTAGGCTTGCTAAAGAGGTTGGTGATCACAAGCCCAGGCTTTGCATAAAAAAATCAAAACACTCTTTTCCCGCCCTGGGCCCTGACTCTGTATCGCAATCTAGATTCCACACTTATATCTTACCGCGCACAAACCACGTCATTCTCGTGCCTTGACTACGTCTTGCCACGGTAAGGAATCGAGCTATCTTTATTCATTAAAGATTCTGGTTATCCTCTGAGCGCTTAGCCACTCGGTTATCGTGGTGGCCACCTTTCCTAATAGGACTATTCATGTTGATAGAACAGATAATAAACCTTTTATAAAAATATCGTAAAAAGGTACCTTATTTTTACAATGTCATGACTATTTTGGTCACGCTAAAAGATGCGTATGTTTTTGTGTTTTCTTTTGCAGAGCTGTGTGGTAAAGGCTTATTAATAGAATACCACCAGACCAATCCATCTCTTCCTTGGATGTCGTCGTCATAGTCGAGTAACGGACTAAAGACTGCACATACATCCAACAGCATAGAAGGGCGATGAGCTCACCGCTTGTCACGCTGAGCACATGTGACCTTGTTTTTTTTAATGAAACGTGGACTCACAGTATAAATATAATATACTAGCGGCCGCTCGCGGTTTAACCCGCGTGGTTCCCGTTCCCGTAGGAATATGGGGATAAAAAGTATCCTATGTGTTAATCCAGGCTATAAACTATATGTATGCCGAATTTTATCCAAATGCAATTAGTAGTTTTTACGTGAAAGTGTAACAAACATCCATCCATACTAACAAACTTTCGCGTTTATAATATTAGTAGGATTTATACTGTGGTGGACTGTAGCAGTAGACTGCTTTTGTAGTCTCTGACTAACCCATATGGAATAGTATAGTCGTGAATATAAAATATGTATTTTTTTACAGTATCAGTTTTATAGTAATTATATTTAGCAAAATGGACCCCTGAAACCCTCTAAATACCGCAACAAAGACAAAAGATGCACCGCGAGACGCGAGGCAGTTACTAATGGGACTCGCAGTTAAAGCAATTAAAGCATTCGGGATTCGCCGGCCACCGGAGGCAGTCGGGATAATCGCGACGATTTAACACTTTCTTGCCTTGACATACGAGATAAGGTTAGGGCTAGCAGCAAGGAGTACTATTGTTCTGTTGCAATGTTATTGTTATTAACATTGAAATTGTAATCAGCCTTAACCATTTTAATATAAGGCCGAAGGTGGACGCGTACTTCAGCATTAACATGACGTTAGCAATAGCTGCTAACATTGTTTGTTATAGTGATAGAACTACAAGACCTACCTAACCTAAGTCTCTAACACATACTACTGATCCAAAGCAACAAAGATTAGTTAACCACAAGCTCAAATAATGAATAGAACATAGAAGCAAAAAATAAATAAAAATATTGATATCGTGGCAAGTGAACATCCCAAAGTATAACCCTACCCAATTACGATAAAATGTTTACTAGAAAAAAATCAACCAGTCTCAGAAAGCTCGATCGGGATTCGAACCCATGACCTTTGGTTTGCCGGTCCACTGCTCTAACTGCTAAGCTACCGAGACCCCAGAAGACTTGTTGAATTCTTTCTAGTAGTTGATTATTTACGCTGCAATCCAGCAGTACCCAATTAGATTTTTTTATTAACGTTCTTTAGCTAGGCGAAAGAAATTAGGAAACCGTCAATAGATCCAAAAAGTCAATAGTAAAGAGGTGCAAGCTCACTGACAGCCTCAGAACAGAAGAAAGCTTCGTTTTGTGCTTACGACCCAATTGAATAAAATCTGTAGAGTAGAGAAATTTGACATAATTTGTATGGAGCTTACGTCATATTTTACTTTAGTAGGTGTAAAACAACAGATAGTTTAATTACTAATTACTGCTGTTAGCTCGCAATAAAAAAAGGAAGTAGTAAGGGAGGCTGCGGTCGCTCGGTAGCCAAAAATGCAAATGCGAACGCCACCGGTCGCTTATGCAATTTTATTTTTTAAACGTCTCGTTTATTCTTTCTTAATTTTCTTTTTAGGGCCACGGCGTCGTGTCTTGCCGGCTGATTGCCTTCGTGAGAGATATTGTTCTTTAAAAAGGCCGCGTGATTGAGAGCTTTTAAGAAAGCCTTACAAACAGTATTGTTGTTTTTGTTTTTATAATGCATTAAAACTGTGCGAGATAATGAACGGGTTAATTGATGCAACATTAATACTGCTCTCTTTGTTACATTCTGTCACGCACTGTAAATTCTTATAGAGTTCCATCATAAATCGTTTATACGACAGACAGGATCATATTATTTAGAATATGATTAGCGATAATCGTGATCAATCAATTAATCAGTTAATAATTAATTAAGTTTCATCGCAAACTCACCTAACTGTACATATTGATAAATTAACAAAAATCGATTTGAAATATCAAACAATATTTCCGACTTTCATATAGATTTTCCAAAAAAGTTTTTTTAACCAAACCTTTCCTGCCAATTATTTTTATTATTTATTTTATTTTGTTCAGAACACCAACAGCACATAAACAATATATGGATACATTTATATAAATCAACTTACTACTACTGATACTACTGATCCAAAGCAACAAAGATTAGTTAACCACAAGCTCAAATAATGAATAGAACATAGAAGCAAAAAATAAATAAAAATATTGATATTGTGGCAAGTGATTTATTATTTATTTTATTTTGTTCAGAACACCAACAGCACATAAACAATATATGGATACATTTATATAAATCAACTTAGCTATTAACAGGTATTCGCAAATGGAAATTATACGAACACTATGAAAAATTATTTAAAAAAAAACAGTTTACAAAAGTAACATCAAAGTATTATCTCCTATGCATCACCCGTAAATCTAGTGCTTCTAATTGTGTCGTCTAGTATCAAAAACCGCCAGATCCACTTTTATTAAAAAAAAGTTATGATGCTCTTTGGCTTATTTTTCTTGAAATCTTTGCTTCCAATTAGTAAATTCGTATCGAACTCTGCTAGATCGCTAGTAAATTGGGATCGAAATCTGTATTTATTATCAAATCCCGCCAGATCCTTGACCACTGAGGTTCATCCCCGCTAGATCCAAATGGACCAATCAAAACGCAGGATTTTGACGGGCAACTGTCATGGCCTCCTTGGCGTCAGTACAGCCGTCCATACATTGTTATGTGGATTTCGTGCAGCATTTTTATTGAATTTAATGGTAAATAATGGGTGATTTGTTGGAAAAAATTGAAAAGTTTCGCCTAATTAGGCAAAGAAGCGAGGCGTGAACAAAGAAAACTGGAAAAGAGAAAGGAAACGTCGATAAATGCGAGTTACAATTTCATTGAAATCGGTATACAATGACATACAGACTGTTACAAAAATTTCCGTTTTACACAAATAGTTTTATTTATAATTCCTCAAGGACTATATCCTAACGACAATCATTAGTTTTGTATTTTGCGTTTTTATTTTAGTTTCAAGCCACTCTTTATAACATCCTGTATATTAAGAAAGTGAATGTCAAAATCCGCTACATCCATTGAGCTTAGTAACAAAGTCCGCCAGATCCATAACTCAATATCAATATCCGCTATATCCATTTTTTTATCTCTATTTAGTTGTATAATTCAAAATCTAAAAACAATTTATCTTGATAAGTCCCAGAATCATTTAAAGTAATTTTACTTTAAATTACTTAGAATGATATTGTATTTGTAACTGTAACAAGAAAAAAAGTCATTTATTGTAAAATGGAGCTTTTTGGATCTGGCGGATTTTGATAGTAGACGACACAATTTTTCTCCAATTAAAAGGTGTCAGACGGAACCGGGCGCAAAATTGCGTGTTGCCAAAAACAACATTCCAACAACCTGATTTAAGCGGTGACAGAGCGGTATCGGCAGGTTGGCATCTAGCCGCTAACAGCCGCTAGACTTTAGCTTACTAGCCGCTAGACTATAGGTTATTATCCTAGACTTTTAATTAAAAAGTTAAGATATAAATATATAACCCCATCTCTTCCCTTGGGTTCGTAAAAGGCGACTAACGGACTAAAGATTACACATACGTCCAACAGCATAGAACAGCGATGGGCTCACACACCATCTGTCACGCTGAGCACACATGCAGTCGATATTTCATGAAAAGTGGACTATGGCAGAGGACTGCTTTTGCGGTCCTCATTGCCCAGTCTCTGACTAACTCTTCGGGGATAATAGTCGTGATTTCAGGTATGTATGTTTAATTGACGACCTCTGTGGGCGAGTGGTTAGCACGCCGGGTCTGGCGTCGCGCCATCTCTGAGGTCCCGGTTTCAATTTCCGGTCGAGTCAATTTAGAAAAAAGTGTTTTTCTAAATTGATTTCGGATCTGGGTATTTTATTTATGTTTTTTTTATAGTAGAAGGAGGCAAACGAGCAGGCGGGTCACCTGATGGAGAGTAGTCACCGTCGCCTTTGGACACCCGCAAAACCAGAGGAATCGCAGGCGCGTTGCCGGTGTGAGGATGGGGGGGCGGCCTCCGGAACCCTCACTGGCCGGACGAATCAACAGCACCAAGTGCCGTTATTTCACGCCGGATATTCGTATTACCCCGGGCGAGCCGGCCCATGCGTGCTGCAACGCAGCGTGGCTCTACCACTCAGTCAGTGTCACTCATTTAGCACCACCCAGGGGTCACGTGTAGGGTCTCAAGGGTAAACCTGCGTCCGCACGTAACTTTAACCCCCAAAATGTTTATGTATATTTATCCGTTATGTTACCATATTAACGAGTTTCAAAAGAATTATCTTGGTCTAGATAATTGGTCTGAGCGTACACAAATAAAAAAAAAATCTAAATAAAATAAGACTTCTTGCTCAAGCGCTCAGCTTGATACCCGGAGGTCCTAGGTTCCATTTCCAGGTTAAGCAAAGTGTGTTCTGTTTTTTCGATATGAGTAGGTACCCACCGATTGTATCGATGAGTCGATTTCATTATACGACTTCTGAGGTCCCGGGTTCGATCCCCGGTCGGGTCAATTTAGAAATTATTGTTTTTCTAAATTGTTTCGGTTCTGGGTGTTTCTATGTATAATAAGTATGTATTTAAGTATTTTAAGTATGTTTATCCGTTGTCTATAGTAACCATTTAACGAGTTTCATAACGAAGCTTCTCTTGGGCTAGATAATTGGTGTGAGTGTAAGGAAGTTTATGGTTTAGTTTTATAGTTTAATGATGTTCCTTTGCCCAGCAGTGGGACATGGCAATAGACTGTTACTGTTAACTTCACTGTTTACACTTAGAACGCGGCGCCCCTAGATACAATAGACATTGAGCACTGAACAGTGCGCGGTCGCAGTTTATAAGATACATACATAATCACGACTATTATCCCCGAAGGGTTAGTCAGAGACTAGGCAATGAGGACCGTAAAAGCAGTCCTCTGCCATAGTCCACTTTTCACCAAATATCGACTGGATGTGTGCTCAGCGTGACAGATGGTATATGTGAGCCCATCGCCGCTCTATGCTGTTGGAGGTAGGTATGTTCAGTCTTTAGTCCGTTAGTCGCTTTTTACGACACCCAAGGGAAGAGAGGGGGTGGTAGTATTCTTTCACCGCTATGCGACACGTATAATAGTTGATAGATAAATGCGCTAATTATTATTATTTTTTTCTTAGGAAGACCAACAGCTTATTCAAACAGTATAAGTAGTGGTAATAATAACAGATGGCCAATTACAGGTCCTCACAAGTAACAGCAGAAACATACAGACAATATCCTAATTAAAAAATTACTTATACAAAAATAAATTAAGTTCTTTAGGTACTAAACATTTGCCCAAAACCAAACACGCTTATATCAAACGGAAAAGGTAATCCTTTCCATTATTAAATTAAACTAAACTATACTAAAGCTCGAGAACTAAACCCTCATTTTGTAAAATGTTATTTATAACTAAATAATAATAATAGTCTACCAATCCGGTAATCTAAACACAGACTTAGATATATGGGTTCAAGTCAGCAGTCTTACGGAGCTACGGAGATTGCACCATTAATTTCGTATATCCGTCCGGCTACCGTCTGTCGGTCGCGTAACGGCCGATATTAATAATTAATATCAGCAGAGTTGCTGCGCTGGTAATAATAATAATTTGTTTCGGCAAACGGTCTTTTAGCCAAGAGCCTCGATCATCACGTAGAGAGGCTCTCGCTGAAAGGTTGGGTCAAGGGTCAGATGCAAAAGGCAGTACTCCTTGATACGGCACGTATTGTCAGTCAAGAGGTTCCTCATTTTGCAGCCCTAACCACCGATAGTTTGGGTCTATCCCCGCTGCCGGTGGCAACCTAGGTTATTTTTTTTATATAATATTTTAAAGTAATTATATGTTTTTTTTTGTAAAATATTGTAACAACTTTTCTTAACATATGTATTGAATAAAGAGATATTAATAATAAAAGCTTTTATTTACCAACACTACGTAACAGTATGATAGTAAAAAATATATTAAAAACGAATTTTGTTAGTACGGTTACATGATACATATAAACATATTTTGTAAGATTAAGTTAGTAAGTATTGTTAGTTTTCTTGAGTGTAGGGACCGCCTATAGCGGTAAAAGCCTCCTCCAATGCTTTACGTCGTTTTGTTTCTCTGGCTACCCTTGTCCAAGGCCTTCCAGCTATGCGATTCTCTAAGCGACACATAGACGCTGCGCGCATGGCTGTGATCTGCTGTCTCTTTCGAATTCTATGAATATGAAAGAGACAGAGTCATTTGTCAGCGCTGCGGCAGCCGCAGCTATCAAGGCTTTAGCTTACAGAATCGCACGGCAGTAATTATGTCATCTCTCCATCTCTTTTGCGGCCTCATTTTCTTTTGCTGTCAATGGGGTACCAGTTTATTACCTTCTTTGTTCAACTTTCGTGTTCAACTCTTTGTGTATGCCCAGCCTTTTTCCATTTCAGTCGTAGTGTTTGCTTAATAACATCTTTAGCTTTAGTTTTCTTTCTAATTAGGCTGTTCTTTTTCCTATCTTTTAGTTTTAAGCCAACGTAACTTCTTTTCATACCCCATTGACATCCTCGTAGTTTTTCGAGAGTTTTCTTTGCTAAAGGCCAAGTTTGGCACGCATATGTCAGGCAGGGACGCAAACATATCTCCATCGCTTTGGTTTTTCCACATCCATCTATCGCCCACATAATTGGGAAGTTTACTTTTGAATATTTGTTTTAGCGACCAGTGTTTGTTCCATGTGCTCTTTATTCGTCTGTCTATTTTTTATGCTTGACTTAAATGATATAAGCTGCCCTAAGTAGATGTAATCTTCAACGTATTCTATTGTCTAAATTTATTTGTATTTCTTGCCTGTTTGTTATAATTTTTGTTTTACTTTGGTTTATTTTCAAACCGACCAACTTGCTTTGTTTGGCTAGTGAATTTATCATATTATGTATTGCAATTGTACTGGATTTTTAGATAGTTAGTAGGTACTATGTCGTCAGCAAATCTTAATTGGGACAAAAAAGTACCGTTTATTCTAATACTAATCTCTAAGACCAATATTCGTCCATTTCAAGGCTCGGAAGCTATGTTCCAGCAACTCTTTCTACTCCTGTTTCAATTTTGAAGATTGGGCCAGGCGTTTCTCGCCTAATCCTTGCGTGCTGTTTATTTCACGGATTATGTCGGATATATTCTTTGCTTACCCCTTGTTTTAACAGTGATTTCCAGATGTAAGTACAGTAGAGTTTATACCATGCTAGGGCGCAGGCAGGTTTTACTTTGTAGTAATTTATAAATAAAACATATTTTTGAAATGTCAAACGGGGAATTAAAGAGATCGATCTGAAGTGCCAACATGGGTAGACTTTACCATGTTAAATTTAATTTGTAATAGAGTAATTAATATATATATAAACTTGTAAATAAATATGAAGTCGTATATTAAGTAAAAGATGTTATTATTATAACAAACGCCCCCCAACCTTTACGAGTCTCACAGTACTCATGGAATATAGAGTCAAAAGGCTTATGGTAGCAGTGTTGGTAGCGGTCTACTTCCTTGGGTGTAGTAAAAGGCGACTAAAGGGCCAAAGACTGCACATATATCCAATAGCATAGAGCGGCGATGGGCTCACCACCTGTCACGCTGAGCACATGTGCAGTTATCATTTATTGAAAAGTGGTCTGTCTTTGCGGTCCTCATTGCCTGGTCTCTGACTAAGCCGGATAATAGTCGTAACTATGTATGTATGTATGAATCAATATATGTAGGTAAAAATTTGACTTAAGAGGGTTTAAGTATTTCGGTTTCCCATACAAATTTCGAAGTCGAAATTTTTAAAAACCAATAAGCTAATTTTTTTGAAACTTTGCATGCTAAAGTGAAACACAGGGATCTAAATAGTGTGTTGAAAACATTTTTATAAAACGTTATTTTAGCTGAGTTATTTCTATTTAAAGTGTACTAGAGAAAGTTAAAAATCGCAATAACTCAGTTAAATAAATATTTTTTTAAATGTTTTCAACAAACTATTTAGATCCCTGTGTTTTATTTCAGCATGCAAAGTTTCATCATAATTGACTACTTAATTGGTTTTTAAAAATGTCGACTTGGAAGTTTGTATGGGAAACCGAAATGCGTAAACCGTCTTAAGCTCCATACATATTAGGCAAAACAAGAGACAGATTAATGATTAATTTAGGTTGTAAACTAGTCGAATGCGTTAAAGAAAACTTATTTCATTATGCGACTAAAATCGAACAAATTGGCATTTTCCTAGATTTTCTTGATTTGCTAACCACAATGTTACCTGTTAGCCACAGAATGTCGCTCTGTCCTTTATTACTAAAAGCAGCCGAGTGAATATTCATAAACCAGTACACTTTGCCTGTATTTAGGCAACAAAAAGAACTCTAACAGAATAATGAGGTTAATGTACATTAATCAGGACTAATCAAGATTAATCGTTTGATAGAGTCTATTCTGTTGGAGAATTCATTAAATTCAAGTTGATGTTAATGATTGGCTCCTGTTGACGAATAAAGATAATTGTATCTTAAATAATGTTATTAATGCGATAGTAAGTTCTTTTTCGTGCTTCGGAAGGCACGTTAAGCCGTTGGTCCCGGTTGTTGTCGTAAGATGACAGTCGTTAAAACCCACCAACCCGCATTGGGCCAGCGTGGTGGGTTATGGCCCAATATCCCCATGTGTGCTATTGTCCACGTGGGAGGCCTGTGCCCAGTAGTGGGACGCTAATAGGCTGATGATGAAGTTCTTTTGCTTGTTACGATTTCAGGCAACTGCTAAACTGACTTTGATGATTTTTTTATATTGCACCGATTTAAATGGTGCTATGAAAACAGTCGTAGGCATTTTCCCGCGACAAAATTAACTCCAATAAATATAATATTACGTTTTTTTAAATTTTAATCTTTATTGTTGAAATTTTTGCATTCACAATGCTATTTAAGATAAAATGTTTACTAGAAAATAAAACAACCAGTCTCAGGAAAGCTCAAATAGGTTTTGAACCCATGACCTTTATATTGCCGGTCCACTGCTCTAACGGCTAACCTACCGAGCCCCCAGAAGACTCTTTGAAGTTTTTCTAGTAGTTTGTGATTTACGCTGAAAAGTATCAAGTCAAAAATAGTCTTCTGGGGTCTCGGTAGCTTAGCGGTTAGAGCAGTGGACCGGCAATCCAAAGGTCATGGGTAAGAATCCCATTCGAGCTTTCCCGAGACTGGTTGTTTTTTTGTAGTAAACATTTTATCCTATCCATTTTTATTTTCAAAATCATTACAATTATCATCCTTAAGAGCAGAAGCATCTCACTGATGGGCTTTGGATTTCACATTTGAACAAAAGCAATCAATATTAATGCTATTATTATTAACCCCTCAAACCCCAAGCGGTCGCATGAGACCGCACCTACAAAAACACACTTGACTTTGTACCGTGTTTTCATAGACTTACAGACTACTTTAGTATGAACAAGTTTGGTTATTTCGGTTCTGTGGTTCATCTTATATATTGTTATCGCACAATATCGCATAGTCTATGCTTCATTCTGTCTAATTTGACGTTGACAGTTACTGTCAAAAAAGTGTAAAAAAAATCCAAGAGTGAGTGGTATATGCGGTTTAGCGGGTTTTATCGACTTACAAAAACCGTGTCGCGTAGCGGTGAAAGAATACTACCACCCCCTTTCTTCCCTTGGATGTCGTAAAAAGCGACTAACGGACTAAAAACTGCACATACATCCAACAGCAAAGAGCGGCAATGGGGCACCTGTCACGCTGAACACATGTGCCGTCGCTACTTGGTGAAAAGTGGACTATGGTAGAAAACCTGCTTTTGCGGTCCTCATTGCCTAGTCTCTGACTAACCCTTCGGGGATAATAGTCGTGATTATATGTATGTATGTATCAACTTGCATTTTACTATAACAACCAACGGCTTCAAAGACACGGAGGAGTTCGAGCTATTGTAATTTGCGAAAATGACGTCACGTCAATCAGTGTCTCACCTGATGGTAAGAGCCGATAAATGCCATGATGAATTTCTTCCGGATTGAACCACCAATAAGGGACTTTGAGAACTCAACAATGATACTATCGTTGTTGTTATGGCAACAAATGTCGATAACAATTTCTGTAGGTACATCTTATCTGGTTGACTCGTATAGAATGCCTTATATCATTAAGTCCGCCATTTGCTGTACTGTAGGCAATAAAGTCTAAATAAATAAATCAAATGGTTGTTAGTTATTACTATCTAGGCAGATTTAAAACACACCCTTCTTCACAATCCGAGTGTCATAATATGTTCCCCTAGTCGGAGACGGTTACGATCCTTCACAATACAAATGAAATAAATAAACATTTCAGTCATCATGTTATTACATTTTTAAAACTAAAGCCATTAACACCGCTGAGTTAAGATCGTTTTGACGATACATAGAGAGCTGCAACAACCCCGTCTTCCCATCCCACAATTTATGCAATCACAATCTAAATAGAGTTGTCATCCAAACATAAATTGTGCCACATATCTCTGAAACTCGTTCCAACATCTCCTTTTTAGTTCCCCAACGGTAATTAGCCTCAACAAAGTGTACTGAACCCTATACGGGAGCAATATTTACATGAAACATTAAAATAAATCATTCGGCTCACTTTCCTAAATTGATATTGTAATCCGTTCTGGTTTTGCTCTTGTTTGGAGTTGAATAAATGAAGACGTTTGCTGTGATGCGGCTTCGTTAAATTGCTATCGGGAGCTCTGTTCTGTGGTGGAGTAGTGTTGTTGATGGAATATTTTATTATCTCAATCTGTTCGCTAGTTGCTGTCACCATGGTACGTAGGACACTTTGTTTAACTGGTTATTGTGTTGTTATTAATTAACTGTATGCTATACCAAAGAGTTGACCATTAAATCCAGCTTCAATTTTTTGGCCAATAGTTGCATCTATGGTTAAGGGTCTCAGGCTCATACCCAGGCTAAAGGTCCCGAGTTTCATTACAAGCGGGAAATTAATAATTTTGTGCTGAATTTTTCTGGTGGTTAGACTTGTTTTAAGTCCACCCTACAAGCTATTAGCATAATAGTAGTTAATGGCATTGTTGTATTTCGACAATTAAAAATAAGATTGCTAGTTCTGCAGTGGTTGAGGAGTCAGGTTTGAGTGCACTTCCATCATAGTGCCTCATTATTACTTACCATCAGCTGATATGAAGTTCAAGAGCTTTCCCGTTGTGCTGTGAAAAATGTACAGTTTGGTTGGTGTGAAGAGGACACCTTTGCCGACCACTTAGCCAATATTTCAATGAGTCTGGATCTACCTAGGCAAGAAGAAGAGGTAGGTAGAAATCAAAATAGACAAACAACATTGACAGATACCTCAAAAGCTCTGTCCTGTTACTGATGCGCTCAACAAAGCAAAGTGGAAGAAACTGACCAGTAAAGCTCACATCATTATCAGATGGAATTAATAAATGCTAAAGAAAGAGAGAGTATGGTATTAGCTATAAACACTACAATACATTAAAAAAAAAACAATGCACCCCTACTCCACGCCACCTTCGTCCCACTTATCGCGTACAACGATACAAAATGGAGAATCACGATCGGCCCTACTGACTTATGTCCCGCGCCGTGGTGATATGTTCATCTCAACAATAAATATCGGTAGCCAATTAAAACAGCGGTGGCAGCGCTACCGTATGTTATGACGTAAACCGTATTCGGACATGTTATAAAATGTCAATTCAATTGTTTTTTTTTTCTTATGGAAAAAACTATGTTTGCCAACCTATAGTTTCAAAGCAAGATAAAACCTGCAAAAGAGAGATAAAATATGTTTGCCTATTAAGAGATCCGTACTAATTTAAATGTATTATTATTCGTAATATTTGATTATTTGCGTTAGTAACGCTCAAACATACTCGAAGGAAACGAAACGTTGAAAATACTATCTACCTCTGGAGGGTTCGATTCCAACCTGAGGTACCTACCTAAGGTACGCATTTTCTTCAACATATCGTTATGTATCATTATTATTTATTAGTTCATGAAAAAAAACTATTTCTTATTTGATTTAATTTAAAAAGAAACTGTTGCTCTTGTCTTGAGTAACTCCAGGAATGACACACCTTTTGTTAGCAGTTTTTTGTATCTCCATAGAAGTTTATCAAACCGATCAATAACTGATAAACATAATCACGACTGTGTTCCCTGAAGGGTTAGTCAGAGACTAGGCAATGAGGACAACAAAAGCAGTCCTCTACCATAGTCGGCTTTTCACCAAATAACGACTGCACATGTGCACAGCGTGACAGGTGGTGAGCCCACCGCCGCTCTATGCTGTTGGATGTATGTGCAGTCTTTAGTCCGTTAGTCGCCTTTTAAGACACCCATGGGAAGAGAGGGGGTGGTAGTATTCTTTCACTGATACGCGACAAGGTTAAAAACTCGCGGTTAAAGGTGACTACAGTACATGGGGACATAAGGCCATTCCCCCACCACCACCACGTTGACTCAAAGCTGGTTTTAACGACTGTCATTTTACCACCAGTTGCTTTACGTGCCTTCACGGAGGAGTTAGAGCTATTTTTAAAATTTCGTCACCCATCCAGCCACCCACGATTGGAAAAGTCCTTTAACTGGCACGATCGCAAACTAAGCACTTAACGTGCTGTTGTGTTTCGTCCGGCCAGTGAGAGTTCCGGAGGCCCCTTCCCCCCCACCCCTCCCCCTTCACAATTCCTATTCTTTTCTTAAAGGTCGACAACGCATCTGCGACTCCTCTGGTTTTGCGGGTGTCCATGGGCGGCGGTGATTGCTCTCCATCAGGTGACCCGCCTGTTCGTTTGCCTCCTTCTAATATTAAAAGAAAAGCCCCTTAGCCGTTGCGATATCGAGCTCCTTTGTAATTATTATAGGTAAGTATACGGAACATAATTTATGGACTGTTAACAAGTTACCATTTTACTACAGGTATAGACAACTTACCATTTTACTAGAGGTTTAAAAACCTTAAAAGAAAAACAATTTGAATTGTCCAAAGTGGACACAGCCAGTCCACTTTGAACACTAGTATTTAGATACGCTGGAGATTTGCAAGTAATCAAAATATGTAAATAATCAGAATATGCAACACAGCTTGACCGACCCTTTTTGGGATCCAGTTTTCACACACGCTGTTTACTTATAATAAATGTAAGTGACTTAATTTTAATACTGTTTGTACACATATTGGGTGTATTTTTAGGTAGTAGTATTAAGGTGTACCGGCACAGTGAAAAATATTCTTTCTTATGTTCTCTATGAATTTTGTCAAAACGAATACGTCCGTGATTCGCCAGTGGCGGCACTGACAATGAGAGCATTATCACTGACAAATGGGGATGCGTTCATAGAGAATGTATGATAAACACTATGCCGGTACTGTGTCGGAACTGTGGCTTCACTGATATGTGAAGCAACCTTTAGCCTTTATCCGTGTCGCGTAGCGGTGAAAGAAAACTACCACCCCTCTCTTCCCTTGGGTGTCGTAAGAGGCGACTAACGGACTAAAGACTGCACATACATCGAACAGCATAGAGCGGCGATTGGCTGAGCACATATGCAGTCACTATTTGGTGAAAAGTGGACTATAGCAAAGGATAGCTTTTGCGGTCCTCATTGCCTAGTCTCTGACTATCCCTTCGGGGATAATAGTCGTGATTACATGTATTTATGTATGTATTAGCCTATATGCAGTCCCATTGCCGGGCAAAGGACACTTATGTCATTAAAAATAAATCATCGCTACAATGCTTCCCAAATGTTGGTGAAAAAGTCCGAAACACATCACTCGACCTGGGAATCGAAGCTAGGACGTAGATATTGTACCAGCCACTTGACTACTAAAGCGTTTATAATTTTAAATATGTTGCGTGGGTATAAACACATTTTTTTTAATTAAAGGAAGGCTTTTAATAAAACGTTGAGGCGAAGTTGCGCGGCGTAAGTTATAGCGCGTGAGAAATCATCTGCATCCACGGCCGCGTGTGTTTCGATTCTCGATCAAATCGTTTTGCTGAATCGATTAAGCTTTCCATCTCGCATCGATTCCGTATCGATTTTTCGTTGCGAGCTTTTGATTTTGCCGCCCGCTGATGTCTTTATTTGATGGATTCGGATGGCTGTGTAAATTGGCTATTTTTGAGTTGACCTTTTTGAAACGCATGTATCTTGTGGTTTAATTAAAAGTAAGAACTCAATATTAAATGTATTTTTTATTTTTATTCTACAACGGGTAAGCGCTTGGCCTTCATCTCACCGGATGGTAAGAGACGATAAGGCCGGAGGTGGAAGCGCGCTTCATCGGAATCCTCAACCACTGAGGAACCGGCTATCTTATCTCAAACTGTCGGAATACAACAATGCTATAAACATCGTTGTTATGGGGCCGAAGGGCGGTTGGATGTATGCTCAAGTGTGCGATGTTGAGCTAGCAGCGTCTGCCGTCAAGTCCTATTCACACACGTCCACGTCGCCGTCCTGTCCTGTCGACCACCTGTACAGACAGGCGGCGGACTCACTCTAAAGTGAGTCGTCGGTCCTGGATAATGCTGTCGTCACTAAGCAAGCATCGCACACCTACCACTTACCTTGCGACGTTCAGCAGCCGAGTGTGGGGGGCTAACCCGCCAGTGATATCCCGCACGGTGGGCCATTCCCTTACCCTTAATCCCATGATCCCATCCACAGCAACTCCTCTCCTTACCATTTTCCTTCCCTTATTTCCTAATCCTTTCCCATCCCATCCTAGGAGGGATGACAACCTCGACCCCAACATTGTCACTTCATCATCATAAAAAAAAATATTATAATGGCAGATTTAAAAACAAATTTACCCCAGGAGGGTACCGGCAAGGCCGGAGAACCCCTCCCTGGGCCTTCGGGCTCAGGCTGCCCCTTGTATCTGGGGGGGGGGGCAATAAATATGCCTATTATTAAGGCTGCCTCAGGCAGCGTTCCTTCTGTCCCGCAAGGGACCCAGGCGTGCCATACTCCTTCGGGGACAGGCGCGTGTACGGCGGCGCCTACCGCGAAACATAGTGGGGATGGATATCTTCGGGGACCAACTCTATCAACTGGACGTGGTGGGCGCCGCGGGGGCAAACGTTCGGCTTCGGGTGCACTGGCACGGCATCCGCTGCAGTCGGGATCCATGCAGGGGCCTGGTGGGAGTGGGAACCTTAGGGGGCCCAACCCACCGGGAACCACGCGAGGGGACCAAGCGGTCGGAGGTCTGTTGCTCGGTAGTGGGAGGGCGTCAGCACCTGCCCAGCAACCCCATGTGGAGGACCGTGGAATGGTGGGGCTACGGGATTTGGGTCCTGCTGGGATCCGTCCCGCTGCTAACACCGGACCATCGCGGCCGCAGGAACTGGGTCCTCATAGGAACCAACCTGGTGTCCCCAGGTCTGATACAGGGGGGAGTGTGGGCAAGAAGCCGAGGCAAGGTTCGGGCCACCGCAGGCGTCTGGCTAAGCTGCAGAGGCAGCGGGCCCAGGAGGAAACGGCGGCGGCTGCGGTGGAACGAACTAAAAGGCTGAGGGAAATCAGCAATGAGAGTCAGGAGGCGCTTGATGCCAAATGCGTTAAGACTCACGGATCTTACGCGGGTGCAGTGAGCGCCTACAAGATGGCTATCATTGCTGATGACTACCCAGCGACTACACTGGGGGAGGGTCACTATGTGGCGATCCAAGGGACCATTAGGGACCTGCTGGAGGCCGCGCCTGACCCTCTGCCAGTGGTCAATATCGGAGGCATCTCGTCGGGTGCTATTCTCTTTACTTGTGAGGGGAGTAGCTCGGCGAGCTGGCTCCGAGCACGGGACGGCCTTACCGTGGAGGGTGTCGTGCTCAGGGTGGTTGACGCGAAGGATCTTCAGAAGCCGGTTAAAATGGCTTGGAAATCCCGTAACGTCAGCCGCCTTGATGCTGGTAGGGTGTTGAGGATGATGCAGAGGTACCATCCGGGCTTGCGGACTGCGGGCTGGAAGATCGTCGACACTAAGGTCGAGGGTCTGACAGTCCGCAGGATCGTGTTGATGGATGGCGCCTCTGCATCATTTATCAAGGCGCAGGGCTACTGCCTTAATACGGGCATCGACAGGAGCGTCTTTAAGCTTCTAGAGGAGAGGCCTACGGACGAGCTTGTCGGTGCCCAAGGCAGTAGTGGGGTTGTGAGCGTGGCGGGAGTGACTGGAGGTGAGTGCTCCCAAAGCGCTGTAGAGGCGGTGGTGCAGCCGGGAATTGGCGCACCGGTAGCGGTAGCCGAGGGTCTTGGGGAGGAGATCACACCAATGGAGTGTGGGGAGATCTCCTCGCCTAGATCCGAGGATGATTTGGGGGAGCTCGCCCTGGACGAGCTGCTTCTGGGAGGGTCGTCTCCGTTGACTGTCCATACGGCATCGGATGGTGAACTCCGCTCAGAGGACGGGCGCTAGGCTGATTTACGGAGCTAAGGTGCGTACAAATCAATTTACATCATTGCAAGGCCGCAACTGCCCTTCTGGCACGCGAGCTTGCAATGAATAAATTCGATATTGCCTTGATCCAGGAACCTTATCTTTATAGGGGCCAGATTAAAGGTTTAGGTGGAACTTCTGGTACATTATTCTACAACTGTTCTACTAATGACATGAGGACTTGCGTCTATGTCAGAAATGACCTACACGTAATGCCTCTAATGAAGTTCTGTTGCAGGGATCTGACGGCTGTCAAGGTCCTTACGGGGGAAGGGGGTGATAGGCGGACGGTAATTTTAGCGACAGCTTACCTTCCCTTCGAGAAGGCGGATCCAGTATCAAAGGAGATGCGGGAACTGGTAACCTGCATTGGCCGAGAAAACCAAGATGTCATCATCGGTTGCGACGCCAACGCGCATCATGTGATCTGGGGCAGTTCAGACACCAATGAGAGAGGGGAGAGACTGCTGGAGTATCTGGTGAGTTCACCCAAGCAAATTCTTAATAAAGGAAATAAGGCCACCTTTTTCAACGCCCGGAGGGCTCAGGTGATTGATATAACCATTGCTAGTAACAGAGCGGTAAGTAACATCACAAACTGGCATGTGTCGGACGAGGTATCACTTTCCGACCACAACTACATATGCTTTAGGTACAGACTAGGTAAGATCATAGGAACTGTGCAAAGGAAGAACCCTCGGAACACCAACTGGGAGGGCTTCAGGAAGGATCTCAGGAGGGATCTAGATGGTCAAAGCGACAAACTCAACTCAGCTGTGGATATAGAGTTTGAAGCTGACAGACTTACAGAAGCACTGATGACGGCCTGGCAAAACAACTGCCCAGAAACGAAATCAGTGGCAAAGAAACTACCATGGTGGACTTCAGAGGTTGCTCAAATTAGAAAAGCGACACGACAGGCGTTCAATGAAGCGAAGGCTAAGAACGATTTTAGTGAATACAATAAAGCTTTAACTCGCTACAGCAGTGCGGTTCGTAAAGCAAAGAGATTAGCTTGGAGAAAACATTGTGAACAGATACAATCTGTTCCTGAAGCAATGAGACTAACCAAGGCAATTTCTACTGCAAAGGCGATTCCATTGTCCACAGTTACGAGGGCAAATGGAACTCGTACAGAAACTGGTGGTGATACACTAAAGGTTATGTTTGATACTCACTTCCCTGGATCGAGTATCATCCAGAACGAACATGACCCAATCAGCTGGAAGGAGCAGCATAGTAGAACTTCCAAGTATGATTGGACAATAGCGAAAAAGGTAGTAGATGAATCTAAAGTTAAATGGGCACTGGGGAGCTTTCAACCATTTAAAGCACCAGGGCCTGATAACATTTACTCCATCCTACTACAGCAGGGCGCCTCCATACTGGGCCACCACCTCTGCAGACTGTACAAAGCCTGCATTGCGTTCGGCTACATACCCCGAATATGGAGGCGTGTTACAGTAATTTATATACCAAAAACGGGTAAACCGGATTACGAAGAACCCAAAGCTTTCAGGCCAATAAGTCTTCAATCTTTTCTCCTCAAGGCCTTGGAGAAAATGGTAGACGAATTTATAAGAGCGGGACCATTGAAAAAATTCCCACTTCATGGACTACAATGCGCGTATCAGCCAGTGAAGTCAACAGAAACTGCTCTTCACCATGTGGTGAGTAGAGCGGAATCCGCCCTGGAGAACAAAGAGATCTGCGTCTGCACATTCGTAGATATTGAAGGTGCATTCGATCGAACAACCTTTGACTCCATTAATGTTGCAGCCAGGGATCATGGCGTGCCACAACCGATCTGCAAATGGATTGAATGTATGCTAAAGGGTAGAATCATCTACTCGGAACTACTAGGGGACAGCATACTTGCTCAGACAACTAGAGGGTGCCCGCAAGGGGGGTTCTCTCTCCTTTGCTATGGAGCCTTGTGGTTGATTCAATCATAGCAAAGCTGAACCATGGACCATTCTTTACGGTTGGTTACGCTGATGATCTAGTTATCACGGTCAGTGAGAAATTTCCCTCCACGGTATCGGAGCTAATGTAACGTGCCCTGGGTTTGCTGGAAGGTTGGTGTAATACCAATCATCTATCTGTAAACCCGGGAAAAACGACCGCCATCTCCTTTACTAGAATGAAAAACCTTACGAAACTGGGAAACTTAACGCTTTACGGCACCCAGCTTCCTTGGTCCAGAGAAGTGAAATATCTAGGCTTAACACTAGATAAG
The DNA here is from genome assembly GCA_963921215.1 of Scoparia ambigualis. Lineage (NCBI taxonomy): Eukaryota > Metazoa > Arthropoda > Insecta > Lepidoptera > Crambidae > Scoparia > Scoparia ambigualis. The sequence goes on along the minus strand of OY992516.1, from coordinate 13,634,318 downwards.
GAACTCACCTGGAAACAGCACATGGATACGACTGTCGTCAAAGCCTATAGGGTCTTTGGTATTTGCCGGTCCACTTATGGTAAAATGTGGGGACTCAACCCCAAAATCATAAGATAGATCTACATGATGATGGTGCGGCCGATTCTCACATACGGCAGCATCGTCTGGTGGCCCAGGACCAGGCTAAAGATCTGTAAGAATGCTTTGAGCAAACTACAGAGAACAGTATGCCTGGCGATTACCGTGGCATTTAGAACCACACCGACAGCAGCGCTGGAGGTCCTCACGGACCTCCCACCTCTGCACAGTGTCATAGAGACGGAGGCAAGGAAAGCGCTACACAGACTAAAGGTGGCAGGGCTGTGGGACGCATCTTTGCCTCTGACCAGACACACAAAATGGGAACATAATGATACCCTTGATAGGATCATGGAAATGAGGTGCGACAAGATTGCCCCAAAGTACATGTTCGAAAAGAAATTCAGTATACATGTCCCAACTCGGGACCAATGGAAACAGCCACCGTCTCCAGAGAAAGACAGCCTGATCTGGTACACCGACGGATCCAAAATGAAGTCGGGCACTGGAGCAGGTATCTTTAGCAATGATTTTAAACACAGTCAGAGTATGGGAAAGTTCGCTACTGTTTATCAGGCAGAAACTTTCGCAATTCTCCTGTGCGCTAAAAATAATTTAGAAATCGCTCTTAAGAAGCGTAACATATTCATCCTGAGTGACAGCCAAGCCGCGCTTAAGTCACTTATAACGCCTCGAATCAACTCCAGCCTTGTGCTTGAAACTACGAAAGCCTTAAACAAGCTAGGTAGGCACAACAGGGTGAGACTGATCTGTGTACCAGGCCACATGGGAATCCATGGCAATGAGATGGCCGATGCACTTGCTAGGGAGGGCTCAGAGACCCCATATATTGGCCCTGAGCCATTGGTGGCACTAGCATCGAGTACCATCAACAAAGCCTTCAAGGACCATATCCAAAACAGGCATAAAACCGAATGGAAAGAGCTACCCGGCATAAAACACTCAAAATCCTTTATAGGCGAAGGCGCCCTAGGACGAAGTAAGATCATATGCGGAGGTAGCAGAAGGCAGGCCCGATTAATCACCGGTGCCCTGACTGGGCACTATGCCACTAAACAAATGCTCCACAAAATGTAACTAGCAACAGACAACCTGTGCAGGGCATGTGGAGGGGAAACGGAGTCTATGCAGCACCTACTGTGTGACTGCGACTCTTTTGCCAGGAAAAGAATGAATCTTCTGGGATCGGCCTACCCCAAACCAGAAGATTTTAGGCTCTTCGCCCTCAAGGACATTGCCAAGCTTATGGCAATTATCTTCATTGAGGAGGCAGAGTGATAGGACGGGGTGGCACAAAAGATCCCAATGGGTCGACGTGCTGCTGCGAGAGGGAGACCTCTGCAGGCCCCACTAGATAAGATAAGATAAGATAAGATCGTTGTTATGGCGACAGACTTAGATAAGATAGTGGTAGCTAGCCAGGCGGACTTGATAGCCCTACCACCAACCAAACCGAGCACACAAAGATGTACCCCCCCCTGGGAATCGAACCCGGGACCTCTGGGTCTGAAACCGGTGGCTTAGCCGCTAGACCACAGAGGCTATTGAAAACTAAAAATCAATTACCACGAAAGTATGTTCACGCTATAATTTCTATTAGATTCATTTAATTTTAATTATTTTAAGTTTGTAGTTTGTTGTTGTAGTATTTTCATTTATGTTTTACTTAGTTTATTTATGTTTTATTGTATTGTACGACGAGGAAGAGTACAAGTATACACCGAGACATTTTAGTGGTTATATTCCCGCGGCAAAACGATTTACCTTTAGTAGTACTATCGAATCATTCACTTTATACAAAAAAAATTCGACCTCCCATACAAAACGGTCCGATCAGCTGACGACATTAGTATGGGAGGTCGAATTTTTTTTGTCATTTTTGTCAAAAATAACTTTCATGAGTCGATAGTACTACTAAAGGTAAATCGTTCTGCCGCGGGAAAACAACCATTACAATGTCTTGGTGTATATTATGCTAAAACGGAGACTTCAACATAATTATTTTGTTAAAACTAACTTGATATGCATAAACATTTTTTATTTATTTATTACATTACAATATATTTTGTTATATTGCTTATATGATACGGGCTTAAAATAATAACGCATAGAAAGCGAGAACACGCACGATAAATGAGGCCAGTAAAACCAAGCCATACCTACTGGCTTGGTACCGAAACGGCCCGCGTCAGTACTAATAATCTAAACTTATCTATCTATCAACAGTTCCAATTTCCTACTTTTGGGGCAAATCTGATTCCTCTAGCAACATTACTTGTACACTTGTGTGCGTGTCGCCGAGATAGTACGCGTAACTTACTCCTACATCCATTTTTTTCTTGCCTCACGCCATGACAGTTTTCTAATACGAGACTATCGTTCTATGCGTTATTATTCTATGGATACGGGTATACTGTTGTTTTCAACTTTATGCATTGTCATCTGCACAATTTGTACCTAAACAGTTTTGGCAATAAATTGTATTCTATTCTATTTTATTCTGTTCAGAGGGGCATCAGCGTGGTGGAGGGCAATCTTCCAAAGGTGCTGTTGTTTTAAGGGGGAAGGACTTGCTCAGCAGTAAGACGTTATAGGCTGATGTTCACAAAATAGTGTTTACGACGTAACCTCTAATAATGACTGGTACAGTTTTGTGGGAAGGCTTGAGTCCAGCATTGGATCATTTCCATGCTAATATAAATAAATGGCAATAACTGGCAATGTCCTCATTGCCTAGTCTTGGACTAACCCTTCGGGGATAATAGTCATTTATATATGACATGTATGAATGTATAAATGGACTAAAAAATACTAGAAATCTGATAAAATGTTTACTAGAATAAAATCAACCAGTCTCAGGAAGAACCCATAACCTTTGGATTGCCGGTCCACTGCTCTAACCGCTTAGCTACCGAGACCCCAGAAGACTAGTTGATTTTTTTCTAGTAGTTTATGATTTACACTGCAAGTTAGATGTTTATTTTCTAGTAAACATTTTACCACATATCTATATAGCATTGTGATTATAGCAAAATTTCAATAATAAAAATACTAAAATCTCTCCCTTCCCTTGGGAGTCGTAAAAGGAGACTAAAGGACTAAAGACTGTACATATATCCAACAGCATAGAGCGGCGATGGGCTCACCACCTGTCACGCTGAGCACATGTGCAGTTGCAATTTGGTGAAAAGTGGACTATGGCAGTGGACTACTTTTGCTATCCTCATTGCCTAGTCTCTGACTAACCCCTCGGGGATAATATTCGCGAATATATGTTAGTATGTATGTAGGTAAATAGACACCCGAACTTCAAGTTTAACCCCTCAAACCCCAAGCGGTCGCATGAGACCGCACCTACAAAAACACACTTGACTTTGTACCGTGTGTTTATAGACTTACAGACTACTTTAGTATGAACAAGTTTGGTTATTTCGGTTCTGTGGTTCATCCTATGTATTGTTATCGCAAAATATCGCATAGTCTATGCTCGATTCTGTCAAATTTGACGTTGACAGTTACAGTCAAACAAGTGTCAAAAAAACCAAGAATGAGGGGTGTAAATTACTAGCATCAATTAGCACTGCATAATCTCGTGGGACCGACCGATGTTAGCTGATAAAGTGACGTAAGTATCAAGTTTTATGTGTTTGATGGCTCACTCATTGTGGGAACCAAACCACAGTTAACTAACGTCGATAGCGAAGTTAACCGGCCGGTTAACAGAGAAAGTGTAGTATAGTGCACATAGATAACGAAACGTTGAAAAAAATATCTACCTCAGTCGGGAAGGTTGAGCGTTTTTTAACGCAAATAATCAAATATTACGAATAGTGCACATACTTCCAACAGCATAGAGCGGCGATGGGCTCACCACCTGTCACGCTGAGCACATGTGCAGTTTCTATTTGGCAAAAAGTGGACTATTGTAGAGGACTGCTTTTGTTGTCCTCATTGCCTAGTCTCTGACTAACCCTTAGGGGATAATAGTCGCGATTATATGTATAATTGTATGTGTAGTATAGTAAGTTTAGTAATAATAATAATATATTGTTTGATACCGACACTAGATATAACTTAATTTTTTTTTATTGGCAACGGGTAAGCGCTTGGCCTTCATCTAACCTGATGGTAAGTGACGATAAGGCCGAAGGTGGAAGCGCGCTACACCCGGAATCCTCAACCACTGAGGAACTGGCTATCTTATCTCAAACTGCCGGAACACAACAATGCTATAAACATCGTTGTTACGGCGACAGACTTAGATAAGATGGTGGTAGCTAGCCAGGCGGACTTGACAGCTCTACCACCAACCAAACCGAGCACACAAAGATGTACCCCCCGCTGGGAATCGAACCCGGGACCTCTGGGTCTGAAACCGGTGGTGGCTTAGCCACTAGACCACAGAGGCGGTTAAAAATTTCTGTGGTAAATACAAAGGAGCCTAAAATTAAAAATAAAATATGCTTTGCACACAAGAACATATAAACAGAAAAGATTTATACAGTGACAAAGTACAACACAGGTAATAGTAGATTAATGGTAACAATGTCTTCAAAATAGTTAGTAAGGTTTATTCGAACTGATGTTAAAAAAACGAAAGTCCTAAAAGGAATAATAAAAGTGTATTAAAACATTGTAGTACTTACTTATGCGTTATCCAATAACTTGTTAACCGTTAAACAAGTTTCAGTAAAACTTAATTTGGAATAGATATTTGGTGTGAGTATGGGAGAATTACTTATTTCCACTTCTATAACAAAATATGTAAGTAGTCCATATACTAAATCTTTGCTGGACATGATAATGTATGTTTATTCATACATTCATTGATATAATCACGACAAATTATCCCCTAAGGGTTAGTCAGAAATTAGGCAATAAGGACAGCAAAAGCAGTCCTCTTTAAACCATAGTCCACTTTTCAACAAATAGCGACTGCACATGTGCTCAGCGTGACAGGTGGTGAGCCCATCGCCGCTCTATGCTGTTGGATGTACGTGCAGTCTTTAGTCCGTTAGTAGCCTTTTACGACACCCAACTTGGTGTGGTAGTATTCTTTCATCGCTACGCGACAAGGTTGCTGGTCCTATATACGAGGTACTTACATAAAATATCACCGCACTTACACGAAACCTGGGACTCATCGGCATCCATTGCTTGGCAAAAATCTTCAGTATTGCAATCAAAACTATTGCTATAATTGATGGATTCTGGTTCAATTTCATGTGGAAAGGCTTAGCCCAGGAGAGGGATATTAATACGCTGCTGACGATGACGATTGTTGTATTTTTCTTATATAATAGGTCGAGGATCATAAGACCGCCGGCGGTCGCGGAACAATTGATTTTTAATTGTGACTGGTTTTACGATCCTCAAGGGGTTATAATGACTTAGTAGGTACTATAACTCTAAAAACATACAGTTATTAACTCGGAATTTTTGGCAAAACCATAATTTGTATAAACTATTCAAGTCAAAGGACGTAAACAACTTTATGGGACAAATCCGTGACATTATGTTTAAAAAAAGCATATTTTCGCTATTGACAGATAACAGAACCATAAAATTTATTATAATGATCATGTATACTCTTAACATAGATGGACAGCCTACAAAATGTACTTAATCAATCTGAATATTAATGTATAACTGCTTCTGGATGCCACTGCGACGTTCCCATGGCACAAACCATATCCACTACACTCGAATTTATTATGTAGCCGCCATAGTACTTCTAGATATGATAGCGGCTAACGCACTTTGTCCACGGAGTAAATAGTATTGCGATAGAATGACAATACCTACCTACTTGTATTAGTAATATACAAGTATCGTCTAATAATATAATTCATAATAGTAGGACGGTACTTGTTTTAAAATACAAGGAAAGAGTACCTTTAGAAAGAAATTTTAATTTGGCAGTACATATTTTTTAAACCAATGCATTAAAAGCAAAAAAGTTCGGAGCTTTTTGTAGAAAGTACGGAAAATCTATTACTTGTTTTGGCAGTGTTATGAGGCACTCGAGTTGGCACATTAGAAGGCATGTTAAACCCTTTGGTTTAGTCTATAAGTCCAATTGGCAGTACCTACTACTGTAGTACTGCCAATTGGACTAATGGACTTGACTAATGAATGGACATTTGTAACAAATGACTAATTATAAAGTTTTATTTGATGTACTAGGTAGCTACGTAATAAAAAAGTAAAGGAGAAAAAAATTGCTGATGTTCCATACATAACCGCAATTATACTATTATTATACCTATTACCTTCTGTATAGCAAGGCTTAGCGGCAAAGCTGAGTAAGTTTGACCAATAGACAGTGGGCTTACTACTAGTTAAGATGCTATGAGAAAGGCCACTTTGATTAATATAGTAATTACTTTGTTTATAATACTTCTGTCGAGTTTTATGAGGATCGATATTAACTTATAATTTGTAACGTTCGAAAAGAGTAATGTGTTAATTTTATGGAGGAAATATTTGTATCGTAAAAAAATTTTTTGGAAATTCTACGATGCGTTGAATGTAAATTATTGTTTTGTAATTAATTACAACGACTAACAGTCTTAATTAAAATTAATTAGGAATAGGTGCTTTATCATCATTTAGTTTGTTAGTATTAAGGTGTATTTGGGTACATGTAGTTAAAAGCTAGGAGACTTTTGATGAATCAGTTCGCTGGATGGGTGTTTAACAATCATACATACATATAATCACGACTATTATCCCCGAAGGGTTAGTCAGAGACTAGGCAATAAGGACAGCAAAAGCAGTCCTCTACTATTAGTCCACTTTTCACCAAATAGCGACTGCACATGTGCTCAGCGTAGCAGGTGGTGAGCCCATCGCCGCTCTATGCTGTTGGATGTATGTGCAGTCTTTAGTCCGTTAGTCGCCTTATACAACACCCAAGGGAAGTGAGAGAGGGTGGTAGTATTCATTCACCGCCCGTAGAACCGATGGCCGTTGGGGCAGAACGGTTCTCGAGTGGTGACCGCGCACTGGAAGACGCAATGTGGGCAGGCTTCCAACAAGGTAGTCCGACGGTCTGGTGGAGGTCGCGGGTAGCCGCTGGATGCGAGCAGCACAAGACCGGTTGTGGTGGAGATCCTTGGGGCGGGCTTTGTCCAGCAGTGGACGACCTCTGGCTATGATTATATTATTATTTTTTTTCTGTAATGGTAGTATTAAGTTTTGTTGTTTCAAATAAATAAATAAATAAATAAATAAATGATGATGATGATGATGACGACGTCATACAAGTTTCCCAAAAGAGCAGGCAGTAAACACAGCTTTCCATGCTAAGATACTGACACTCTTCATATGATTCATTTACTCTTTTATCCATGCTTCTAGGCTCTCGTTTCTTTTAATGTAGAGTCGATCGTAAGCTTTTTTTTCACGATTACTCAAATTTTTGACGACTAATGTCTTATGTCATATGTACATACATCAACTTTACATACATATATATTATAAGCTCGACTATTATCCCCGAAGGGTTAGTCAGAGACTAGGCAATGAGGACAGCAAAAGCAGTCCTCTACCATAGTCCACTTTACACCAAATAGCGACTGCACATGTGCTAAGCGTGACAGGTGGTGAGCACATTGCCGCTCTATGCTGTTGAATGTATGTGCTGTCTTTAGTCCGTTAGTCGCCTTTTACGACACCCAAGGGAAGAGAGGGGGTGGTAGTATTCTTTCACCGCTAAGCGACACGGTTTGTACACTTTGCTTAATTAAAACGAATTTAAAAATATATGAACTAACAAATCAATTTAATCGCACTTCGACAAAATTACTTACTCATTGCGAACAAGGTTTTAATGTTGCATCAATCAATTTACTATTGTAATTATAACCTATAATCCTACTAATATACCGTAAGTACCGCCTCTGTGGTCTAGTGGCTAAGCCACCGGTTTCAGACCCAGAGGTCCCGGGTTCGATTCCCAGCGGGAGGTACATCTTTGTGTGCTCGGTTTGATTGGTGGTAGGGCTGTTAAGTCCGCCTGGCTAGCTACCACCATCTTATCTAAGTCTGTGGCCATAACAACTATGTTTATAGCATTGTTGTGTTCCGGCAGTTTGAGATAAGATAGCCAGTTCCTCAGTGGTTGAGGATTCCGGGTGAAGCGCGCTTCCACCTTCGGCCTTATCGTCACTTACCATCAGGTGAGATGAAGGCCAAGCGCTTACCCGCTGTCAAAAAAAAAAAAATTATAAACGCGAAAGTTTGTAAGTATGGATAGATGTTTGTTACTCTTTCACGTAAAAACTACTGAATGGATTTGGATAAAATTCAGCATACAGATAGTTTATAACCTGGATTAACACATAGAATACTTTTAATCCCAATATTCCCACGGGAACTGGAACCACGCGGGAGAAACCGCGAGCGGCCGCTAGTGTAATATAATATGAGTAACTCGATGGCACAGCGGCTAAGGTGCGGTGCAACTTTCGCAATTAAGGGTCACTAAATGGGTGACCAAATTAAAAACAGGGCCAGCATGATAGGATAAGGCCCAATCGCTTAAGAGCAATTTGATGCGTACTCCACTGACAAATTGTTGACACCCACCAATATAATACTTACTTACCAAAAGGAGAATGACATTTTTACTAATGGGAGTTAGGCTAGTTTTTAGCTAGCTAGCGTACACAGCGCTTTAATGAAATAAGTAGTAATCAATAGCAGCAATGCTCTGAATTATGAAGAAAAATTAAATTACAATATCTTTATTTTTAGCTTAAGACTTTTTAGGTATTTTTAGGTTAGGACTGCTGTACTTTTAATATGAAATTATTTAAATGCTTAAGTATCTACCTATTTACTTACTTAAGAAAAAGATTTATAGAATAAAACAAGTTTTTAGATCAGAGAATAGACTTAGTCTATTATCGTGTGCTGATGCTGACTACTTATAAGTTCAGTTCAGCATTTATTTATCAATTGACTCTTAACGCGGCGTTCTATAGAAAACCTTTTTTAACAGTAATCATTATAATTTAAGAGAACATTTTTGATATGTGAATGATTAAGACGCAATAGATATCGAATAGGCTGGTTTGGTCATTCTCCTTTCCCAAACAATGAAAAGCTATCACATAAAATCGTAAGATATAGGTACTTACCTACATACATGTAATCACGACTATTATCCCCGAAGGGTTAGTTAGAGACTATGCAATGAGTACCGCTAAAGCAGTCCTCTGCCATAGTCCACGTTTCACCAAGTTACAACTGCACATGTGCTTTGCGTGACAGGTGGTGAGCCCATCGCCGCTCTATGCTGTTGGATGTATGTGCAGTCTTTAGTCTGTTACGACACCCAAGGGAAGAGAACAAGTAATCGTATTCTTTTAGTGAGCTCCTACACGACACAGCTCAAAAATCGTAAGAAATCAGCTCATGTTCTCTTCAGTAAATGTACGATGTAGGTATGTATGTAGCAATACTTACGCTCGCCCTGCAATTGTTCGCGCCTCGGCCGCGGTCGGGAGCGCCGCCGCGGGGCACGCCACTCTTTGTAACTCGATCACATTTGTAGCCCGGACAATGCTGGCCCAAAGCGCGGGCGACAGGCGCTGGAGCGGTGGAGTGGGCTGCAAATATTAATAAATAAGTATATATTTTTTAAGAAGAGCGTTTACAGTTTTCGTTTTCTTTTTAAATGAGAGCTGAGCGGCTGTGCCATAGTGTGGAAACGAGCGGCAGTCACGAAGTGACTAGAAAGAGAAAATTATGGTCACGTTAAAAAGCGAAGAGAGAAAAAATCAGAGGTCATAGGTATGTTCAGTTACTTGGTTGGGAAAAAGTGTGTTTCAGGTTGTTTCGTGGCGATTTACCCATCAGCTGTAGTCCTACTTGATTTCAATGGGTTACGATGCATGTAATACTTATATATATAATACTTACGCTCGCCCTGCAATTGTTCGCGCCTCGGCCGCGGTCGAGAGCGCCGCCGCGGGGCACGCCACTCTTTGTAACTTGATCACATTTGTAGCCCGGACAATGCTGGCCCAAAGCGCGGGCGACAGGCGCAGGAGCTGTGTAGTGGGCTGCACATATATGAAAAATACATATTTATTATTATCCGGTCAAGGATCATACGACCGCCGGCGGTCGCGAAACAATAGAATTTTAATTATGTCTGGTTTTATGGTGCTCAAGGGGTTAAATCGCTTTCACTGGCGACTTAGTAGCTGTCGCGTATTCTAAACAAATGAGAGTTGAGCTATTGTGCTGCTGTGCTGTAGTGAAACGAAATGAAATCGCGCATCGTGTTCACTTCGTGACTGACTACCGCCTGACTAAAAAGTATTCCAAAGAGAAAAACAATGGTTTAGCGATGAGAGAAAAAATTGGTTATACTTGGTTGGGAAAAAGTGTGTTTCGGGTTGTTTTATGCTGATTAACCCATCAACTGTAGTCCTGACTTGATTTCAACGGTGGAGGTCTTTGCTCAGTAGTTATTGAGAATATTTTCTAGAGATTATAATAATATTTATCAACTATATAAATAAGTTTTAGATATTATGGTAAAGAAAGGTTTGGTTTAGTTTATGCCATCAGATATATTGGTCCTTTTTTGTTTTGTAACATACATATTACACACTGTCGTTAGTACTTATTATCAAATATAAATCAACTATTTTATAATTATTATTCTGTTTCTTTTTCTTTTTTCTCTCAGCTTAAAACTGATTTTCACTGTAACTACTAGTATAACCTAATTAATCACAGGGTGTCGTGTGACGTGTTTTCTGGTTTATTGTTTACAATTTTTTTTTGTTTTCTCTTCCAATTACAGGTACTTTCTCACAGTTCGGTAGATATTAAAGATAACAGTTTAAGTATTTTTGTATAATCTTTTTTATATTTTCTTTAAGGTGTATTATTATTACATGTTAAAATAAACAAGCTACCCTTCCACTCCATTCCTCTCCCTGTTCCATCGCACCCGACTCCTTCAGTGGAGCGGCCCGGGGCGTTTCGTTGCCGCTGCTACTTTTTCCAACATAATAAACATTTGTATTCCGTACCACACCACAGTATACTACGAACAGAAAGTCGCTGAACGCTGTAACACTTTATCAAAGCAACTTGTTTGTGGTAAGCCTTACAATTCCTTTGAGACTGGATTGCAGTTATTACGATAAGGTTCTGTGGTGGTCACGGAGTTTTATTAGCAGCCGTGGCGGTTTTTTAGCTTGCACTGCAGTTATAATTCTGATCTTGGGTGATATTGTGTTAACTGTAACACGTGGTTTCGTAGATGCATTTAGTATTGTGTGGGCGGATTATTAAATAACGTAATACTTAATAATATGTTTGCGCCGCGAATAGTGATGAGTATTATGTTTGTGCTGTTTTGTTTTATATTATTTTAGCTAGGTTACCTAACGAAACGTTGAAAAAAATAATGTCAGGAGTGGAGGAGTAGTCAACGTAGCCGCCCGGATTGCGGAGGATGTGGGTTCGATTCCCAAATGATGGAGACATATTTTTTCAACATTTCGTTATCTTCGAGTTTATTTGTTATTAATGCAAATAATGAAATACTTATTACGAATTGAAGGGCACAGGAAAAGAAGGAGCTGATTAACATTCTCGTTTGTTTCGAGTAATCAAAGAATTAATCCTTAAATTTAAATTTCTTCACTTACACATCTACTGGAATTTGATTCGTACCTACATAAAAAGGAACAAATCAAATTCCAGTAGAGGTGTAAGTGTAGAAATTGAAATTTAAAGATTAATCTTTGATTACTTGAAACAAATTAGAATTCTAATGAACTCCTTCTTTTCCTGCCGACCAGGGAGACCCCCTCTCCTTACTTCACTAAGTTTATTTGTACTGGCACCTCGAGACCAACCGTTAGGTTATTGCAAGAAGTGCCAGACGTCCCTGCGCCAGTAGAACACTCGCGCAGGAGACCACCAACGTTCTTGACGCCAAATTAGTGCCCGCCGCAGCGCGCTCTTCATTCGGTACTCATAAGACTAGTGTCTCAGGAGAGTATCCCCGTGAACACGTGTAGTTCACTGCCTATTGTCCAGATAGGTAACCGGAGCTGTCAAGCTCGCTCACTTCTCGTTGCACGAAGGGCACAACTCGCAGTTGCCACTGCTAGGGTCGTCGACTCTAAAGTCGACTCCCAAGTGTCCACCTTGGTAGCGGAGTAGTAAGCACACTCACTTCTCGGAACCCATCCGGGCGCCTAGCCAGTTCCCACGTCCTACGCGGCTGGCTGGACCGGAGGCTACGGCATCTAGGAGGCCGCCTCTACTAGTTCTCCAGACTAGTACCGGAGATGTCAACACCAATGTCCAATGAAAACCACCGGACAAAGCTGCCAACTATAAGGGAAACTCACGTTCCCCGCAGGACTTTTCGCTTCTGGCCCCTCAGAGACCGCTACTAGGCCCCGCTCGCTGTGCATGAGTTTGGAAGTCCTGGCACACAATACCAGGACAAACGAACATTCCCAAGCTCTACAGCTAACCACACGCCACTACGAGTCCAACCCATGTCCGGATCCCGCCGGAGGCGCCTGGTTAAAGGCACGACCAGCGGGGGGCTAGAACCGGAACCCCGTAGTACCTCTGAAAACACAACCGGACCCGTAGTTCCAGTTGCGATACCCTATCTATTGAGGTCGGTAGATAGGGACACCAGGGAGACCCGTAGAAACGGTTGTAACGCTGGCCGCCCGTGGCACAGTACAGGGGCCCAAGCGAGCCTAACCAGCTCAGGAGGCTGCCTCACCATGCCACGCATAATCTCGGGGTGGTCCGTCGTGCCGGTTGGTGACCGGAAGGTGGGGTCCCGGCGGCCATTCCCGGGGGGGTTCGGGGGCCCTTCCGTTCAGCAGGTTAATAATACTCGTCTCTGGGCAAATTCCTGGGGAAACAGGCCACCACACTTTGACCATTCGCATCGCGGCATTATTTTCTCGATTCACGCCTCTCTCTTTCCACTCCTAAAATGACAGCGCCTAACAACAAAACTGATAATACAGCGGTGCACACCCCCACCACAACCTTACCGTTTGAGGTGGAGTTCGCTAACATCCGCGGACTCCATGCAAACCTCAATGCCGTCCACCACCATCTTGAGACGGCACGGCCAGCAATGTTGTTCCTGACGGAGACGCAAATAATCCGCCCTGCTGACACCACCTACCTGAACTATCCCGGCTTTGTGCTTGAAGAATCCTTCAAAGCCAAAGCCGGAGTTTGCTTATTTGTTCTGGCGGATGTTTGCTGTCGCCATCTGCGCTGTCTGGAGGACCCTTCCTTCTCCCTCCTAGTGGTACACGTCGACTTAGGCTCTCATTGCCGTGTCTACGTTTGCGTCTACCGATCCCATAACGGCGACATAGAGACAACTCAACTAAATGAACATCTTAGTCGGGAAGCAGATGATGCGCAGGAGCGGTTTCCATCGGCGGAATTGGTGTTTTTGGGGGACTTCAACGCCCACCATGAGTTGTGGTTAGGTTCCTCCAAAACAGACCATGCTGGTAGAACTGCCCACGCATTCGCTCTCACGCATGACCTGACGCAACTGGTGAACCAGTCCACCAGGATCCCAGACATAGTTGGCCATGCGCCCTCCTTACTCGACCTTCTGCTGACGAGTCGCCCAGCTGGATACCGGGTGGAGATTCGAGCTCCTTTAGGTTCCTCGGATCACTGCTTGAAATCCAGCACAGTGCCCTTGGCATCGCGCCCGCAAACAGCGGTTTCGAAACGCCAGATTTGGCACTACGCGTCGGCAGACTGGGACGGTATGCGGGAGTATTTTGCATCCGTCCCTTAGAGGCAGCGCTGCTTTAGTGGGAAGGACTCGACCGCTAGCGCCACTGCCGTTGCTGATGAGATAGTATTAGGAATGGAATACTATATTCCACACTTCTATGTCATCAGCAAAGGCAGACGCAACCGCTGGTTCAATCGCGAGTGTGCCAGCGCTGTTGAGAGCAAACAGACGGCATACCGCGCTTGGATCAGAGGTAAAGCTCATGGGGATCCCGAAACTCGCTCGCTAAAAGCAGCCTATAATAATGCCACCAAGTCGTGTAAGAGGGCCTACATTAGAGCGGATGCCCAGCGCGTTGCACGAGTAGGCCAAGAACTCCTGACGCATCCTACGGGCAGCCGTAGCTACTGGCGTCTGGCCAAAGCCGTGCAATCCAACTTCTGCCAACCCTCACTGCCACCACTGAGATGTCCTGACGGAACTTTAGCTCACAAGCCGCAGGAAAAGGTCGATCTCCTGGCCAAACTCTTTGCGGCTAACTCCCGGATCGATGACTGTAATGCACAGCCACCCTCAATTCCTCACTGTGGCCACACAATGTCTGATATTAAAATCAGACAGTGTGATGTCCGTGCGGAGCTGCAGTCAATCGATGTCCGGAAAGCTAACGGTCCTGATGGCATCCCAGCAATAGTCCTGAAAATGTGTGCAGCGGAGTTGTCCCCTGTGTTAACGCGTCTGTACCGTCTCTCGCGCTCTTCAGGTTGGGTGCCGGAATCTTGGAGAGAAGCTAATGTGCAACCGATCCCTAAAAAAGGAGATCGGTCAGATCCGACTAATTACCGCCCTATAGCTTCAGTGTTGTGTAAGATCCTAGAACGAATATTGAACAAACAGCTTATTCGATACCTAGAAGATCACTCTCTAATTCACGATCGTCAATATGGGTTTCGGCCAAAACGTCAACGGGTGATCTTCTAGCGTACGTCACACATCTCTGGGATGAGGCTATTGACAAGCGAGGCGAGTCACTGGCAGTTAGCCTTGACATAGCCAAGGCTTTTGATCGGGTCTGGCACAAAGCTCTTCTCTCCAAGCTCCCGGCATACGGTTTGCCCGCTCAGTTCTGTACCTGGATTGCTAGCTTCCTGCATGAGCGTAGAATCCGTGTCCTTTCGGATGGATGCGCTTCGCGGTTCATGTCAGTGAACGCTGGTGTTCCTCAAGGCTCCGTTCTATCCCCCACGCTGTTGCTTCTGCAAATCAATGACATGCTTGCCACTTGGAAGCATTCATTGCTATGCAGATGATAGCACAGTGCATGGGGGATATAACGGTCACCCAACGGCTGGGCGGGTAGACACCGAAATGAAGCGAGCAAATCTTGTCATTGAGCTCGATCGGGTGTTGGACCTTAATTCTAAATAGGGCTCCGATAATCTGGTGGAGTTCAATGCCAAGAAAACACAGGTGAGCGCGTTCACAGCGAAAAAGTCGCCATTCGTTCCCCTTCCCTCTCTTCAGGGTACATCTCTAAGCCTGCAGAGCAGTATTAACATGCTCGGTATGAATATCCGCTGCGATCTGAACCAAAAGGACTACATCGAAAGCGTGATTAAAAATGCCTCACGTAAACTCGGTGTCCTGAACAAGTGCGGCGCGGCGGCAAGGTGCGGCGATTCTTCACGCCTGATCAGTTGTGTCTATTATACAAGACACAGGTGCAGTCTTGCGTGGAGTATTGCTCTCACCTTTGGGACGGCTCCGCAAAGTACCTTCTTGATGCCTTGGACAGAATGCAGCGCCGCGCTGTGCGCATTATCGGCAATGCGGAGGTCACTAAAACTCTCGAACCTTTGCAATTGCGTAGAGATATTGCGTCACTCAGCGTCTTTTACCGTTTATACCATGGCGAGTGCTCTGAAGAACTCTTTGACCTCATCCCTCCTTCTCCCTTCCTCCATAGGAGTACGCGTGCTGCTCTCCGGAGTCACCAATTTACAGTCTCTAACATTGCATCACGCACAAAGAAATTTGGTGACTCGGTTCTTTGTCGCACTTCCAAAAGATGGAATAGTCTACCAGCACACGTATTCCCTCCTACCTATGACATAGGGTCTTTCAAACGAGGCGTGAAGAAGCACTTTGTGGGCCGGCAGAGTGAGGATGACTGATGCTACGTCTCTTACGCTGCACCAGTTGTCCTCGCGCCTGGACTTCATTTCCACTTAACATCAGGTGGAGTGGGGTCATTTGCCGGGCTTATCATAATAAAAAAAACTCCTTTGGTTTTGGATTCTCTGGTCCCGGTTTCTAATTTTCAGTGTACCTACCGCATTGTTCTAGATTTGATTGATGGTCTAAGTCCGCCTTTATCGTGAAAACTACTACCATATTACTAAGTCCGCCTGAATATATACTACCATATTTTGATCTAAATTAATAGCATTAAAGAATATCATTTATTCTAAATTAAACTAAACGATTTTAGCTAAGTTTTAACTTTCAATTGCCTTGAATTTTGACGTCTGTCACCTAAATATAGTATCAGAAAATGGTCTGTCCAAAGTCTAGAAGCACCTCAAGCCGACCAAGCTTCAGCTATCTTTAGCTCAGCCCTTTTGTCAGTAGTACAATGGAAGCGTTTTTTTATTCCACTACATTGTTTTCTGATTGAAGCTATTGTTCCAGAGATTTTATTGTCCCGTCCCAGTATCTTTAGTATAGTATTTAAACTTTTTGTTGTTGTACGTACATACCTACCTGTGTTATATTTTTATATATATTTTTAAACAATAAAGTTGTCAACATAGTTATTATAAGATCAGCTTTGAATAAATAAATCAATTGGTTTTGATTTTTCAATCCTCGGATAAAACTTATCCGTTTAAGTATTAAGCGATTTACCGTACTTAAAATGGTGGCTTATGGCCTATCACATCACACTAATATTATAAAGGCGAAAGTTTGTGAATGTGTATGTTTGTTACTCTTTCACGTAATAACTACTGAATTGATTTGGATGAAATTCGGCATACAGATAGTTTATTTATATTTATTTATTTATTTATTTTATTTATTTATTTATTTATTTATTAAAGCTTTTGCAACAATATATTACATGGCGGACTTAATGCCTAAGGCATTCTCTACCAGTCAACCATAGGGTGGTGCAGAGATGACATGGTAGGTGCAATTAGCTGCGGTGACAAAAGATGTAATAAAAAAACAATATATTTTTATGCAAATAATATATATATATATATATTCATAATAATATATATACATAAAAATATACATAGGTGTAGAAATATACATAAAGACTTTTACAATAATATAAATATACTTACATACACTAAATAATATATAAATAGGGCGTTATCGAGATGATTCTGCCATGGTTCTATCAAAAAGTAGCATGTGGACTTTCTTTTTAAAAGCGTCACGAGTCGTAGCCATTCTGACTTCCTGAGGTAGCGCGTTCCAGAGCAGTATGGACTGAATATAAAAGGAAGAATGAACAAAGCCAGAAGAGTGGCAAGGAGAGAGAAGGAGAAGATTATTTGAAGATCTGAGATTCCTGTCATGAGAGGTGCAAAGATATTGAAAATGGGGAGTAAGATAGGAAGGAGCATTAGGAGAATTTAGGAAGGAGAAAAGTGTGGTAAGGGCGCGCCAACACCTCCGCTGGCGAATGGGTAACCATTTTAGCTCAGACCTATGCTGTGAGATGTGGTCGTACTTCTTCAGGCTGCAAATAAATCTGATACTGTTATTGAGCAGTCTGTCAAGCTTATCCAGCAAGACTGAATTAAGATCGTAATAACATACGTCACCATAGTCAATCATAGGAAGAATTAAAGTCTGCGCAAGCATTACTTTTGTCTTGAACGGTAAAAAGTTCCTCAGACGATTTAGGGAGCGCAGAGTCCAAGTAACTTTTTTACAGACACTAGCAACCTGAGAATGCCAGCTGAGTGTATTATCCAGATGTAAGCCGAGATTTTTAACGGTCGTGCTAAATGGTATGACCGTACCGTCCAATATTATAGGAGCAACAGAGTTAATTCTCACCTTATTCGTCATTCGCAAGCTGCCAACAATTATCGCCTGACATTTTGTAGGGTTTACAGCCACACCAAACCTACGAGACCAGTCGCTAACAGCTTCCAAGTCCCGATTTATTTTAATAATAGCGTCTGATAAGTCATCTACACGGGTTTGGGTGTAAAGCTGAAGGTCATCGGCGTACAGATGATACGCACACTGAAGGTGATGGGTAATAAAGTTGATGAATATTGAAAATAATAATGGAGAAAGAATACCGCCTTGTGGAACACCAGCATTCAGGTTACGCCAATTTGATGATGTCTCATCAATGCGGACCGACTGCAGACGCTCTTGAAGATAAGAGGTGAACCATTCCTTTACCTCAGATGAAACCATAAGATGAGAAAGGATAGAAAGGAGGATGTCATGACTGACGGCATTAAAGGCGTTCGAGAAGTCTATTAGTACCAAGACTGTGACTTTTGTATCCTCCATACCCTGTCTAATGTCGCCGGTAACTTTCAGGAGAGTGGAAACTGTGCTGTGCCCAGGCCTAAAACCAGATTGCAGAGGAACAACGAGGTTATTTTGGTAAATGAATCTTGCAAGTTGCTTTTGGACACAGACCTCGATTGCCTTGGACAGGAACGGAAGAATGGATATGGGTCGAAAATGGGTTGGATGGGACGGATTGGAGATTTTGGGTAAAGGACGGACATAAGCCTTACGCCATTGGGAAGGGAATTGACCAGAGTCAAAGGAAAAGTTGATGATGTGGGTAATTGGAGAAATAACATGATCTAGGATAGAGACAATCATACGACGACTGATGCCGTCATGTCCCAGGGCTCCGGATTTGATGGAGAGGATAATCTTTTTGATTTCATCCACAGTAACAGGAGAGAAATGAAAAGAGTCAGTAATGCGACGAGGTAGACCCGCAATGTAATCTACCGTTTGACAAATGGTTGAATCATCTATACTAACAGTGGTGGTGAAATGACGATTTAAATCATCCAACACGATTGTGTTAGGCAGAACAACACTACTTTATAACCTGGATTAACACATAGGATACTTTTTATCCCGATATTCCCACGGGAACGGAAGCCACGCGGGTGATACCGCGAGCGGCCGCTAGTCCCTTATATGCTTTTGATGATTAAACATGTTATGTTCGCTTCGGTGACATCGGACTGGAAAAGGCTGTTAAATTGACGGCTGTAGACTCGATCACATGCTGTAAAGGTTGAATACAGCCATTGGGTGCGACGAAACATTTGAACCGATTTAGCGGAACGTGTGATTCATATTGGGCGTGTGTCGTAAAAGGCGGCTAACGGACTAAAGACTGCACATACATCCAACAGCATAGAGTGGCGATGGGCTCCCCATCTTTTACACTGAGCACATGTGCAGTGCTTTTTGGTTAAAAGTGGACTAAGGTAGAAGAAAGCTAAGCTTTTGCTGTCCTCATTGCATAGTCTCTGACTAACCCTTCGGGGATAATAGTCGTGATTATTTATATATTTTGTATGTACGTATGTATGTATGATTATAATTCTTAAGGAAGCAATGAAAACATTGCATTCCTTCACAAAGCGGTCAGAGAATTCCAACAAGAAAGTCTTTAATATCCGATACCGAACAACCGTGAAAGATTTTCGGTGGGACGGCGAACGCCATTATTAACCCATTTTATTACGGGAACAACATTAGCCGGTCAAGCCGATATAAAAACCTGCCAAGTTGAAGAGCGACCTTCACTGGTGCGATGGGAGTTCCGTATAATATTTTTTTTATCTTTTATTCTGTTTTTGTAGATTTCATACTGTTCATAATATGAAGATATAAACCGTGTTGCGTAGCGGTGAAAGAAAACTATCACCCCCTCTCTTCCCTTGGGTGTCGTAAAAGGCGACTAAAGGGCTAAATACTGCACATACATCCAACAGCATCGAACGGCGATGGGCTCACCATGCACCTGTCCGCTGAGCAGATGTGCAGTCGCTATTTGTGAAAAGTGGACATATAATTACGACTATTATCCCCGAAGGGTCAGTCAGAGACTAGGCAATGAGGACAAAAAACAGTCCTCTACCATATTCCACTTTTCACGAAATAGCGACTACACATGTGCGTGACAGGTGGTGAGCTCATCGCCGCTCTATGCTGTTGTATGTGCAATCTTTAGTCCGTTAGTCGACTTTTACGACATCCAAGGGAAGAGAGGGGGTGGTAGTATTCTTTCACCGCCACGCGACACGGTTAATGCCACAGATCCTTGATACTAACGGTACCAAGGATGCCACGTTCACGTTTCCGAATCTGAAGCTTCAGAACTTCATTACCAGCCTATAAACGTCCCACTGCTGGGCACAGACCTTCCTATATAAACAAAAGGTAATGGCGAGATTAGGCAATAAACCACCAGGCTTGCCCATTGAAGCTTCAGAACTTATGTTACTGTAATTTTACAGGATCTACACTGCACTAATTATTAATTATTGGTGCTACAATTAGGTATTACGGTATCTTCTCTTATTCTAGGCAAAGTCTCACTACCAGGCTAAACTACTAATAACCAACTTTACCATCGGAGGAAAAAATGGTTTCAAATATTTGTAAAACAAGTTTTAAAAGTATATTAATAAAACTGTGTTTTATTAAATAATATGTACGGTACGCCGTTAATGTTAAATATTTCAGAAGCTTCTTTAGTTTTGATGATGGCGATTATAATGAAAATCTGAAACCTACGGGAGGGTCGTACAAATTTCCATACGGAACCCAAAAGCTTAATACCCTCCAACCTACCGTATTATTTATGTTATCGTTACGTAATTGCAATTTATGCCGATTATCTAATATTGGACGGTAATTAAATAATATTTAGTGGTCACTTATTAAGTTAATGCACCGTTGAATTGTTTAATTCTAGATTTCAAAAACAGTTGTATATTAAAAAGCATGGAAAGCAGTTGGAGAGTAGATAATCTTGTGAATTTAGTTTGGAGGGAACGTGTTTTTTCTGTCATCAGGGTGATAAAAATAGAAATAATCATGTAATTAACGATTCGTAGCGTTCAGAATTACGATGGCTTTCATCAAACGGTAAGTCTTTGAAATATTATGAGCATAGAGTTGACAACGGAATTAAAGCAATTGTTTATGGTCAGTATTAACGCAATAAAGAGGTCTTTTATTTCTTAACCTCGCCTCTTTTTATGTTTTATTTTCATCTTTCAACGTTTCAGTAATTTGATGGCCAGTTTCGAAGCTGGTGTTGTGTGAATAGCTATTTTATGTCCAGTAATAGGACATAATCCTGCAATGTTTTACCACTAGAGGCGCCACGAGCCATAATTACGTAATTTTGATTGTTGTATTTTTTTTTATTTGTTATGTTCATTAAAATTAGATTTTGTTTGGTTTTTCTGTATACGGTCTACCAATGCAACGCTTTGCTTTGCAGTCTTTATGTCCTTTTTAGAAGTTGTAAAATAAAGAGAAATGATATTAAACTTACTGAGTTTCTTGCCGCTTCTTCTAAATAAAAGTTCTCCCGCTGATGCATATACTCGCGAGTCGATGTCATAGTGCTTCTCTATGTGTCCCAGAACTCAACATCTTCTACTTAACAACTGGTTTAACTTTTGGACAACCAACTATATTTCCTGCCTTTAATACAATGATTTGCCTTTAATACGTTGTCTTATAAAATTCCATACAAGTAATTCTTTAAAAAACAACTTTCAGCCCCAAAGTACAGAAACAATAACGTAATAATCGAGTAAACAGACAAATTATAGTCGAACGGTGACCGTAATCGGCGGCGCAGCATCGATAAAGTATCGATACTAAATTTTCACTGGACATTACGTGCATAATGGCATTTTAAAAATCGGGCCGCACAACCACTCATTACGTGAACAAAGGCCGATCATCTGAATTTTGCTAAATTATTGTTATTTTGTATTCGGCCCTCGGGCTAACTTCGCCCAAATTATCAGTAGCCGTACTATGGAAACTCGAAAATGAACTAACTCGCTTGAAATGTTGAGTCATAATATCGGGCAAGAAACAAATGAAATTTGAGTAACTCAGTCATTAGTTCCAGTTTCACATAAGGCAAATCTATTTGAAATGCCATTTTCAGTTTTGTTTAAATAACATCATTTTAAGGTAAAGAATGCTCCATCATTAGTTACTTATCTACTTGTACGAGTTACATGCAAAATAAACATCTTTGTATTTTGTTGTAAATTTCATTAAAAAACAAGAAAAACACATTTTTTTTCCTTCGGTAATATATTGTAAGTACCTAAAAAAATATTTAACAGAAACATTTGCATAATGTAAAGTAACATCTCACAATTTCGTTTTTTTTAAAATTTCAAGTTCGAGTACCGTTCGAGTATCCCCGGTAGGGTGACATAAAATACCTATTTTATGTACAAAGTAATCGATGTGTACGCGCACGTGATTTAAAACACAGGTGCGCGCGCTTTCGGCAAGTAATTGCGTATTATTGTAGTGGCCTGTTTGGAAATAAAGTGGTAGTGGTAGTGGATGGACACATTTAAAATGTTTGTTCTTATCTAGTCTTGTAATACTAGACAAGTTTATGACAGACTTTAAAAAATATACATACATCTATATTATCACGACTATTATCCCCTAAGGGTTAGTCAGAGACTAGGCAATGAGGACAGCAAAAGCACTCCTCTGCCATAGTCCACTTTTCACGAAATAACCGCCGCCGCATATATGCTCTATGGTCTATGCTGATGGATGTATGTGCAGTCTTTAGTCTGTTAGTCGCCCTTTACGACACCCAAGGGAAGAGAGAGGGTGGTATTATTCTTACCATGAGAAAGTTTTTGTTGTGATTACTTTTACAGCGTTTCTTATTAAATTAACTGTAAGCAGGTTAAAAAGGGGGTAGCGTAGTAGAAGGGAATAGCATTTTTTATTTTATTAAAGATTTTTCACTGTAAAGTATTTTACGAAATAGAGATGTTTTAAAGGTATTCATTGTCATCATACAGTACCATTTGATTGTACGACTACTGTTTTTTCATTTTCATTCATTTGCGTAACTATTGCAATGAAAATCTTACTTATTAAATACATAATTTAAATTAGCTAAGTCATGTATAGTTTGACTTCTGACTCTTTTTTTTGTTTGACCAAGAAGTCAAACTATAGAGAGACCTACCTATTTAAAATTATACAAGTATAGCGAGGCTCTCATTATACTTTTTGTTATCTATCTATATTAATAAAAATCAATTGGCGAAATGTTTGTACGCGCATCACTTCAGAACGGCTTGACCGATATGACTAATTCTTTTTTTGTTGTTTTCATAATTGTAAGGATAAGATTTGTGTAAAATATTTTATTTTTATATTAGTCACGGAATGCAGGGTGTTCGTGCAGACGAACTCGCGAGCCGCTAGTTTATCATACTTTGCAATTTACATATAACAGCTATATTTTTATTACTCATTGTTGTGTTTTTTTAGGGTTCCGTAGCCAAATGGCAAAAAACGGAACCTTTATGGATTCATCAGGTCTGTCTGTCTGTCCGTCCGTATGTCACAGTCACTTTTTTCCGAAACTATAAGAACTATACTGTTGAAAATTAGTCAGTAGATGTATTCTGTGAACGGCATTAAGATTTTTACACAAAAATTGAAAAAAAAACAATAAATTTTGGGGTTCCCAATGCTTACAACTGAAACTAAATTTTTTTTATCAAACCCATACGTGTGGTGTATCTATAGATAGGTCTTCAAAAATGACATTGAGGTTTCTAAAATCATTTTTTTCTAAACTGAATAGTTTGCGCGAGAGACACTTCCAAAGTGGTAAAATGTGTCCCCCCCCCTGTAACTTCTAAAATAAAAGAATGATAAAACTAAAAAAAATATATGATGTACATTACTAAACAGACTTCCACCGAAAATTGGTTTGAACGAGATCTAGTAAGCAGTTTTTATTTAATACGTCATAAATTAATTAATTTAAAAAAATACACTATTATTAAAACATCGATCAAAGTTACAATGAACTACAAGAACTTTTATATGATGTTACTTGCTGCTACGGAACCCTTCATGGGCGAGTCCAACTCGCACTTGGCCGGTTTTTTTTTATATTATAACTTGAAATCTAATGTATTTATTGAGTTTAAAGCTAGCTCCCTAAATGTAGTTATAGTTATAAATGTACATTATAATAATATTTTGCAAGTTCATTACAAATTTTAGTTCTTTATGATTAAACAAAGTCCCTCTAAACCTATCCTAAGTGTAAAAATAGAAATTTAAAATGGTTTGTATTTATTACGATCCTTTTGTTATTGCTCGTTGGTTCCAAGCAAAGCGACAGCACTATTATTTGCTATATAATGTAGAGACTTTTAATAGCCGTTATAAGTATGGACAATCAACACCAACAAACTTCACCGCTAATTTGAACTTTGTGGCTATGAAAATAAGGCGTCCACAGAAACAATTATGACAATCACAGCATCTCGGACAAGTGACTGTAAAGAAAAGCGAGGTCTTTTATTATGGCTTAAACATCACATTTCGCACTGAATTGTTTTAGCCATAAACAAAGACAGTTTTCATTACAACACGGCAATATCCAGCATAATAATGAAAGCATTCTAAGTTCTTAATAGAGATGATGTACTTTAATGGAGTCGGTACACATTAAAGTTCACATTTTCTAACGAGCTGTTTTGTTTTCTTCTGTGCTGTTTTAGAATAGACCTCCAGCTGAGTGATGGTGACTTGTCACGGGGCGGAGGAACGGAGGAGTGATACGATGAGGAGTTGGAAAATAATAAATGCACGACGAGTTCAGAAGTATATTATTTAGTGATTAGTTATTTAATGTTTAGTTATCCTAATAACTACCCTACCATAGTGAGGATGCCGATAATGAGATACCATTTTTATTTTTTGCCATAAAAAAATAAGTATTGTAATTAGAACTTTCGAAATCACAGTTTTGGATAGGGAATTTATTGTAGTTTTAAGAAATAGTTGCTATTTAATCATATATACATACAATGGGTTTGATAAAATAAAAAAGGACAGAAATTGTGACTCGGGTAAAAGGTCTCCTAATTTGAGATACTAGGGGTTCCTATTGTGAGATAGTATCTCAAATTAGGTTCTATGAGGTTTACAAAATTATGGCAAGTAGGTAATAAACAAAACGAGCAAGTGATAATCAGACTTTTATTTATTGTTGCCCCAAGTTTCCTTTTAATTGAAGGCAACTAATACAAAAAAATAAATTTATTCACGTGCCGCCTAAATCCTAATATGAGATATCTAATGTTAGGAACCCCAGCGTGTCTCATATTAGGGAAAAACTGAAATTTAACAAAATAACCACCTAGTTTTGTTTTTCATTAAGAAAACAATAATATGGTACCTATTTCTTAAAATTGGGTATAAAACTGACGCAATGGCGTAAAACATATAATATTTAGCGTAATAATAACATTCTTACATACCTCGTAAAGATTTGACTAAAAAAAATTCACAGATCTTGTGCCTTTCACGACCTTCTGGTACATTGGAAATGCACTTAGATAGGGCAAACTATAATGAAAACAACTCTTTGCGCAAGAGATACACAAGGGTTAGTAAGTAGCAGGTACCGGCGAGTACCGATATTTTTTATAAACGGACTACGCCCTTTAACAAAGCTCAGCCTTTTTTTCGCCTTTTGCACACACGCTTTCGTCCGCCAGATGTGGAGTCATCAGCATTACCCAAGCCACGCTATTCCTACGTTCGAGAAGACGAAGTATAGAAATAATAATCATAAATTTTTACTTAAAGAAACTTTTTACTTCATGTGTCAAACAATTTATCTTGTAACAAATGAAAAAAACAGCCTATAGGTAAGTTCTCGTTCTCTACATATAAAATAAGATATAAAAATATATTTGCTTCATCAGTTCATCACGCATTCGACAGTGAGATTTGTTTGGTTTTTGCAATTAAATTTGTTAAAGTAATTTATACAACACCAATAAAAATTTAGGTAATCACGAGACTTCAGATAATCTCAAGTTTGGTAGAGTAGCCACGAAACTCACTAGTACACGCGAAAACTCCGCCGCATAAAGGTAAAGCTTTCTCCAACTCCATTACAGGTAGCGAGGTTCCATTTTTTTAAAAACTGGACTTAACAAACTGTAGCCCAACTCATTACACCGAGCGTCAATTTTAATTTTTTTGATATCGCTTTTCGTTTTCGAGATATCGTCGATTCAAGATGAGAAGTCGCAAAAAAATCACGTCATTTTCCGACATTTTTGCACTTTATCGAAAAAGTTTTTACCTTTATTAATTTTTTTTACACCATCTTGTAGATCTCGTCAAGACACGTCTTTTAATATCCCAATGACCCGCGTAACCCCAAAATTGACGATGCCAGAGCGATGCCGCACTTTCGCTGAAAACGGCCCCCTATACCAACGCGATCGAAGAAACATTTCCAATGTTAAAAATGTTTTTTTTTCTTTTGATAAAATCACCGTTTGCATATTCTTGCATAGCTGGCTGAACAGGGCTACTGGCGTGCGAGGGGATGATGAGCGATACTAGTGCCAGGTGACGCCGTCAGTAAGTTGGCCAATACCTTGCTATCTCAAATTTGGCTCCTATCTCATTACTCACCCTATTAGTTATAAAAGGTTATGCACTATGTTTGTGATTAAGTCTATGTTTGTGTTATTATTATTATTATCAGGACGTATTGAACTGTCTAGTTATAACAATTCACTATTCACTAACACAATTTTTGTAAAGATAACAATAAAGAAAGGGCTGTTTCTAGCTGTGCGGATAAATCTGAACTGCAATTTCCATGAAAACAGAGGCTAGACAGAGAATGTAAGTAATATTTGAAAAACTAGATAACTATAAAAGAAAGTTATTCGGAAAAGAGGTCAGAAAACCAACAAGGCTTTAGCTGCCTTGTTACAGACTTATCACTATAATACTACCAACCCGTATCTTCCTTTGGGTATCGTAAAAGGCGACTAACGGACTAAAGACTGTACATACATTCAACGTAGGTATAGAGCGACTAACAGCATAGAGCAGTAATTGGTTCTTCAACTGTCACGCTAAGTCAATGTGCAGTTGTTTTTTTGGTGAAAGTGGACTGTTTTAGAGGACTGCTTGGGGATAATAATCGTGAATCTATGTAAGTATGTTTGTATGAGTAGGCATCTACACTAGGGCCGAATTCGAAAAAAAAATGTTATAAACAAATTGTTAACAAATCTTTTTGTATACATCGGGATCCCTTTTTTTCGCCTTATTTTTTTGTCCTAATTTAATTTGGCATAACGAGTAAGGCATACTTTTTCTTGTCATAATAATATTTTGACATAAATGTTTTTTGCCATACCATTTCAGTAAGCATAAATATTGTTTAGGCTAATGTTTTTTGCTCTAATTTTGATTTGCATAAAGTTATAAGGCATATTATTTATTTGTCTAATAGTTATTAGGCATAAGGATAGTTTGGTAGATTAGACAAAACAGAAGGTGAGGTTATAGTTTCAAAATCCGCTGTAGATGGGATTGGTTTTTTTTATCGGGATTTGTCTTTGCAATATTTTTTATTTTTTTGATAGCTATTTGGATCTGAAAACAACCGCCTCTGTGGTCTAGTGGCTAAGCTACCGGTTTCAGACCCAGAGGTCCCGGGTTCGATTCCCAGCGGGGGGTACATCTTTGTGTGCTCGGTTTGGTTGGTGGTAGGGCCGTTAAGTCCGCCTGGCTAGCTACCACCATCTTATCTAAGTCTGTCGCCATAACAACGATGTTTATAGCATTGTTGTGTTCCGGCAGTTTGAGATAAGATAGCCAGTTCCTCAGTGGTTGAGGATTCCGGGTGAAGCGCGCTTCCACCTTTCGGCCTTATCGTCACTTACCATCAAGTGAGATGAAGGCCAAGCGCTTACCCGTTGCCAATAAACAAAATTAAAACTAAAAGTAGGTATTAGGTATATCAAATATAAGTTGGATATCGCAGTGTAATAGTATGTTAGGGTGCGGCGGGGGTGGCTCTTGGGCCACCCCTAAGCCGCCAACATGTTTATTTTATACACGAAAAGTAATAAATAAAATGCAAACAGAAAGTTTCCAAAACCTACTTTTTCCCTATATATAATTATTATGCCTATCAAAATTATGCTTAAATATCATTATGCGTGGGC
Organism: Scoparia ambigualis; assembly: GCA_963921215.1. NCBI lineage: Eukaryota > Metazoa > Arthropoda > Insecta > Lepidoptera > Crambidae > Scoparia > Scoparia ambigualis. The sequence goes on along the minus strand of OY992516.1, from coordinate 13,606,121 downwards.
AAATTTAGGCTTTAGAATAGTATGTTTAACAATTATTATACTTAAAAAAATGTGCCTTGAAAGTTATGCCTAATTAATATTGTGCGTAACTATTATTAGGATAAGTAAAAGTATGCAATATAAATGATGACATAAAATGTTATGCAAAAAAATAGGGAACCGTATACATCTAGTGTTACTCGAATTGTTTGCCAGCTTCTCTCAGTCGAAGGCTCTCCCTAAATCCGAACTGCTGGTAGATTAGGTAGGTAAAGTTATGTTAGTTGATAATACTGTTAGTTAACTTTTTTTATTTTATTTTTCGACGCCAATAAGTACCTGTAATGGTTTATATTAAATAAAGTACTTCACTTTGACTTTTTTACTGTTTTTTAGGAGAAATGATTACAAAATGTCATCACAAAAATTGTGATGAAAAAACCAAACGCACCTTCTTGTGCCAAAAACGTAGTAAAGTACTAAACGCAAACCTATAACATTACCATTTGGTGTGTAAAGAGGTATTTAGTTGCGTTTGGTTAATTTCAGAGTAACAGCGCGTTTAATGCGCGACCGGTGCACGCAAAGCAGTTTACAATTCGCCCTGGGCTACGTGGCTACTGGACTACAATACTGTCGACAGCGAATGAACCACTTGCAGCGATTTAACAACAATTACAAAACAAATGAAACACTTTACGAGTACAGCCATAGACAAGTGGCAACCGCTGCGTGTCGATTCGTTAGCGTTTTTCATGTCAAGTACAATTTGAAGGCAAGTGGTAAAAAAAGCTGCAGAAGAATGAAAAATTTTGAACCTCCTTCTTTTTTTGAAGTCAGTAAAAAACTGTAGGAAAATAACAATGCTCTTCACAATGTTGTCAGGACGACTAACCTGCATGAGATGGTAGCTAACACCATTTATTTAGTTATTAAAGTAAGTAAACAAGTAAACTTTTAAAATTCCATACCGAGACTTATGCCACCCGTTTAAAATCAAACCCGGGACCGTACTAAGAAAACAAAAAAATAGGTACATTGACAGTTTTTCTTGGGAGATATGTATGAGTAGGTACTATATTATTATTTTAAACGATTTATCAGCCACTAGCGGCCGCTCGCGGTTTTACCCGCGTGGTTCCCGTTTCCGTGGGAATATCGGGATAGAAAGTATCCTATAAATTATGTGTATGCCGAATTTCATCCAAATCCATTCAGTAGTTTTTACGTGAAAGAGTAAAAAACATCCATCCATACTTACAAACTTTCGCTTTTATAATATTAGTTTGATATAGTGTGACTAGGATAGCTAATGCATTTAAGGGATTTAGTAGATAGTATTTAACTAAAAGTGAATGTTACAAAATTCCTTAAATACTGTTTGATATTTTCTGTATCAGCAAATTAACTATTAATGAACGTAAACAGAATGCTTCACACCGAGACCACCCAAAGCTTTTCATACGGACAGACAGCGCAATTTACGCCAACTGTCATTCGTACAAAGCGGGTTGGCTGCTCCAAATCGACGAAACACTATTCGGAGAGGCACACTACATAAATACTGCTGTGAACATTGGAAATTATAACCAGAGCAGCTATTTCATTCAAAAAAATGTGTATAGCTAGATGACAGCAACGCATGGGGCGTAGGCAGGGCTTTGTTGTCAGCTGTTTCAGGACATAGCCAAGGCCGTTTGTTTCTATTTTTAACATTGAAAGAATCCGATGTTGGGCAACACTGGATTTCTTGTGAACATTAATCTTGAATATATTTTTAACCTCTCAAACTCCAAGCGGTCGCATGAGACCGCACCTACAAAGACACACTTGACTTTGTACCGTGTTTTCAGGGTATTTACAGACTACTTTAGCATGAACAAGGTCGATTATTTTGGTTATGTGGTACATTTTATGCATCGTGTTCGCAAAATATCGCATAGTCTATGGTCGATTCTGTCAAACTCGACGTTGACAGTTGCCCCAATTTCTGTGTCTGAAAATTTCCAAGAGTGAGTGGTAGTCGTATTTCAAAGCATGGGCCGCAAGTTAGTGCGCAAAATCTTGCTTTGTGCTGCATCTCTTGTTATAACACCACAATGGTTGTGAAAGTCACAACTAAACACAACGTTCGCGGTGTTAAACTAATGCCACATAAATTTGCGGACCCTACGCCAGAACTAAATGACGACGCCTCGGGCGACGCTCACTGCAACCTGCTCTGTCCGCTCATCTTCAACAAAAGTGTCGGTAGCAAACGCATCCTTAACTTCTTAAAGTTAAAGTTTAACTTCTTCAACGTCTTAACCTTTTTCCTTCCAACCTATTACCGATCTATTTCTATCATCCGCAGCAATTTATGTAGCTCAACATTCATGTTAGGGTAACGCCACCAAAGATGGCGATCTACCATAGATCATGTTTTGGATTGACTGACACATATTCATGAAATTAATAAGTACTTACTACGTACGGAATGGTCAAAGCTGCCGCCCGGATAGCGGAGGACGTGGGTTCAATTCCCACCTGAGGTAGTTTTTTAACGTTTCGTTACGTATAACTTTAAATATTTAATGCACGGACTGCTTGCTACTTATACCTGTCAGACGCCACTATCAGGCAAGTAATGTTAACCGTTATATTAATTATCAATAATTAGTTGCACTACGTACTATATGTTAAAAGCTCGATAACGTATCAACTAAAGGAATTGGTTTGCGATCTTGCCAGTAATGGATGGGTCACCAAATATAAAAATACCTCGGGGTCCACAGTGCTTCGGAAGACACGTAAAGAGAGGTCGTGTAGATTGTACGTAAGTCCTGGTTGTTGTCATGAGATTTCAGTGTTTAAAATTCACCAACCAGTAGTAGGCCAGCATGGTGGGTTATGTTATATCCCCATGAACTTGCCATGTGGGAAGTCCTATGCGCATAGGTGGGACGTTTATAGGCTGATGATGATTTAGCTAGGCTTCTACACACGTTCAACGTTTCGATATTTAAAAGTATGTTTGAGCGTTAATAACGGTAAAATTAAAAAATATTACGATTCTATGCACACATTAAGTCATATCAACTGAGTAACAGTAAAAAAAATAGTATTGCCAACCAAAGTAATAATTATCAATAAGCAGCAATGCGTACTGTTTCTTAGTGCGTCGCTCTTCAGTGGTTCTACCTTACATTGTATCGTTTCGAATCCTTTGTTTTAAGTGCTACCGTTGCATTGTCGCGTAAGTTGCGTCTCGATTATTTATGCCCACAATTGTTGGGAGCAATGGTTTCTTAGCCCGAAGCTGATCTGTGGAGTTATTGCCTGGCGGCGTTACTCGGAATCATTCACTATCTCCGCATCTGGCTCGCTTTTGATATGCCTTACTGGCAGGCTTGGGGCCACAGAAGTATTATTTCTGTGGTTGGGGCTAATTCTCCTCGGTTTAATCTCGCTTGAGTTAGGATGTCTTATATAGTGACCACGGACCCTGTAAAGGGTTCGAAACGTCAGGATAATATAAAAACTATGTAAATAGTAAATTAAACGCGAGTTAATCCGTAAAAAGTGTTTCATTTCAATGTCTTATATAGGTTTTAGACTAGCGTTTTTTTCTGCGCGTGTTACGGCTCGGCCTCGACCTTGCTGCTTTGAGCTCTTCGGATTATTTGTTCATACATACATATACATTTAATCATGATTATTATCCCCGAAGGGTTAGTCAGAGACTAGGCAATGAGGAAAGCAAAAGCAGTCCTCTCCCAAGTAGCAAAATGTGGTCATGTAATTATCCTAGGACCAAATATTTTCTAGTCCTATAGAAATCCTATTAACGTTTACAGGACCGCATTTTGGCGCACTTTACAGGACTATTGCGACCTATAGTTATTTTGTTACAGTCCGGTAAAGTGCAAATTGATTTTATTACTATTTTATTGAGTGCTTCTACAAGATCACTGTGTCCTATAAAGATCAGATACACGCACTGAGTCAGCGTGATTAGTCCTGTAACAATCTGGCGCATGCCGCTACTGGTGTAATTTATCCAACAGTGGTAATTGTGATGTCATAACTAGAGCATTTATTTTTCATTAATTTTTAATGGTGGAGGCAAACGAAAAAAAAATAACATTAGAATTGCAAAGGGTCATCTTTGTTACTATTTATTATCATAAAGGTTGATAACTTTTTGTGTTTTCACTGATATATAAAAAAAATAACTTGCGAAATAAATTTTATTAATAAAGTATTTAATGATAATAAACATATGTCATCAGATCGGATCGCAGTCCATATTGTAATGCATTTATCAGGAGCTTTACAATGCTGTGTTGCTTTACAATGCAATGTTCCCCGTGTGGTGCCGGGTCAGCATTGCACCACCCCCTCCCCTGTATCTTAGCGGGTGTCGTAAGAGGCGCTAAAGGGATTTTGCTGGTGGGAGAGCTTTGCTCGTCCGGCGCTACCACCATGCGGACTCGTAAAACCCGCCAAGTGTTCGGTGCTCGACACAGGACGCGTTTCGGGTTCAGAGCCGTAATACCGGAGCTTGGGGAGGTGCCGTGGCGGCAGGGTCAAGGTCCGGTGGAAGTCTTTGTGGACGCATTGTTCGGTTGACTTGGGTCTATTCGCCGGCCAGGGAGACCCGTAGAAACGGTGGTGTCGCTGGCCGCCCGCGGCATAGTACAGGAGCCCAACTAGGGCTAACCACCCCAGGAGGCTGCTCCACCAGGTCGCGCATAATCCCGAAGTGGCTCGTCGTGCCGGTTGGTGACCGGATTGGTGGGACCCGGCGACTACTTTCGGGGGAGGGTACGGGGGACCTTCCGTCCGGCGGGTCGATTAACGTCTTACCGAACAACTACATGCACCAGTTCATGTTAGTCTCCCACACTTTGTCTTTTCCCCCTTGCCGCCACAGCATCTCCTTTTACTCACGCCCCCATCCAACCACCATGTCAGTGTCTAAAAACAATGCAGGTCAGACAGCGGCACCCCACTTCCCCACCACCAAGTCGCTTTTTGAGGTGGAGTTTACTAACATCCGTGGACTCCATTCAAACCTCAACGCTGTCCACCAACACCTTGAGACGGCCCGGCCTGCATTGCTCTTTCTGACGGAGACACAGATCCGCCGTCCTGCCGACATTGCATATCTGCACTACCCCGGCTACATGCTCGAGGAATGCTTCCTCGCGAAAGCCGGAGTATGCCTTTTCGTCAGGACGGACGTTTGCTGTCGACGTTTGCGCTGCTTGGAGGACCCCTCCTTCTCCATCCTATGGGTACACGTGGATCTTTGTTCCGAGAGCCATGTCTACGCTTGCCTGTACCGTTCCCACTCCGGAGACCACGAGACAACTCGGTTATTCAACTACCTGAGCCAAGCAGTTGACGACGTACAGGAGCGGTTTCCGTCTGCCGATGTGGTACTTTTGGGAGATTTTAATTCCCACCATGAGACCTGGTTGGGCTCTTCCAAAACAGATCACGCAGGCCGAACTGCCCACGCATTCGCTCTCACGCATGATCTGACTCAACTGGTTCTCCAGCCCACCAGGATTCCAGATATATCGGGTCAAGCGTCTTCCCTGCTAGACTTACTGGTGACGAGTCGACCAGCCGGGTACAGAGTGTCGATAAGTGCTCCGTTGGGCACTTCTGACCATTGCCTGGTTGGTGCCACCGTACTGCGCCGTAAAAGCTCTCCCTCAGTGAAGTCTAAACGGCGTTTATGGCACTACTCGTCGGCAGATTGGGATGGTATGCGCGACTATTTTGCGTCCATCCCGTGGGGCCAGCGCTGCTTTGTGGGTAGGGACCCATCGGAGAGTGCCTCTGCTGTCGCTGACGAGATCATGTTGGGGATGGAATATTACATTCCCTACACTGATGTCGTCAGCGGAAGTAAGGCGCGCCCTTGGTTCAATCGCGAATGCGCCAAAGCTGTTGAACTCAAACAAGCGGCGTATCGCGCTTGGACCAAGGCTCGCACGCTCAACGATCGTAACATCTCTTCCCTCAAGGTAGTCTTCAACATGGCTACCAAAGTCTGCAAGAGAGCTCTCTCGAGAGCGAATGCCCAGCGCGTTGCTCGCGTTGGCCAAGAGCTGTTGTCACACCCAACGGGTAGCCGAAGTTATTGGCGACTGGCCAAAGCGGTGCAAGCCAACTTTTGCGCGCCTTCTCTGCCCCCACTGCGGTACCCTGATGGCTCGTTGGCCCATCGGCCGCTAGACAAGGCTAACCTCTTAGCGAAGCTCTTTGCGGCGAATTCGCGTATCGATGACTGCGGCGCGGAACCACCTACCATCCCTCACTGTGGTTCCACAATGCCTGACGTCCAAATCAGACAACGTGACGTCCGTGCCGTGCTGCAGTCACTTGATGTGAGGAAGGCTAGCGGTCCTGACGGTATACCGGCAGTCGTCCTTGAAAAATGTGCTCCCGAGTTGTCTCCAGTACTGACACGCCTATACCACCTCTCGTACTCTACTGGAATTGTGCCGGAGGCTTGGAGAGAGGCGAACGTCCAGCCGGTCCCCAAAAAAGGGGACAGGTCTAACCCAGCCAACTATCGACCTATTGCTGTCACCTCTGTCCTTTGCAAGGTTTTTGAGCGAATCATAAACAGACAACTCATTCGCTACCTAAAAGATCACTCCCTGATTCATGATCGACAATACGGGTTCAGACCGAAACGATCAACGGGTGATCTCCTGGCGTTCATAACACACGTGTGGGGTGAATGGATAAGCATGGAGAAGCACTGGCTGTTAGCCTGGACATCTCCAAGGCTTTCGATCGAGTTAGGCATCGTTCGCTTCTCTCCAAGCTTTCGTCATACGGCTTGCCACCTCGCCTATGCGATTGGGTCGCCGGGTTCCTGCATGAGCGCAGCATTCGCGTACTCTGCGAAAGCAGTGCCTCACAGTCTCTGCAGGTGAACGCCGGAGTGCCGCAGGGTTCTATAATATCGCCCACGCTGTTCCTTCTGCATATCAATGATATGTTATCCTTGGGTAACATTCATTGCTATGCAGACGACAGTACAGTACATCGGCGTTATTTGGGTCACCCTGCGGCAAAGCAGGCCGATGTAGTGGAGTCGAGACGGAAGATTGTCATTGAGCTGGACGAGGAGTTAGACCGCATTTATAAATGGGGCTCTGATAACCTGGTCCAGTTCAATGCCAAACAAACGCAGGTCTGCGCTGTCACGGCTAAAAAGTCCGCATTTCTCCCCCAACCCTCCTTCCAGAGCAACCTATTACCCATCCAGACTGGTCTCAGTCTCTTAGGTATGGACATACACAGCGACCTCAACCCGAAGAGCTATATTGAGAGCATTATAACCACAGCCTCACGTAAACTCGGAATCCTGAACAAGGTGAAGCGGTTCTTCACGCCGGAGCAACGTTGTCTTTTGTATAAGACTCAGGTGCGCTCCTGCGTGGAGTATTGCTCTCATCTTTGGGACGGATCCGCCAAGTACTTGCTCGAAGCTCTTGACAGGTTGCAAAGACGTGCTGTCCGTATTATCGGTAACGATGACGTTACGACCAGTCTGGAGCCGTTACAGCTACGTAGGGACATTGCTTCCCTTAGTGCTTTTTACCGCCTTTACCACGGTGAATGCTCTGAGGAGCTCTTAGACCTCATCCCTCCCTCTCCTTTCCTTTCCAGATCGACGCGTGCAAGTCTTAGAAGCCACCCTCATACCGTGCTGACCATCAAGACACGTACCAAAAAGTTTGGACAATCGTTCTTTTGCCGAACTGCCCGTATGTGGAATGCGCTTCCCGCACACGTGTTTCCTTCCTCTTTCTCTCCCGGGTTATTTAAGCGGGGCGTGAAAAAGCATTTATTCAGGCCGCCATAGTGAGAGCGTTCGGCATAGCGTGGTAGCGCTGTGACGAACGCTTTCACTTCTTGGGCTCACTGGCTGCTTTTCATCAGGCAGAGTGAAGCCATTATGGCGTGCCACAATAATAAAATAAAAAAATGCATTTTAGTCAAAGTTAATGTTATTATAGGATCACAGTCCTGGACACCATATTGTTTAATTGATGTCAACAGGTGATCACTCTAATAATAGCAAATGCAGGTCACAAATAAGTAGAATCTTACCTATAATAGTAGCAGGACGTGCACCTTTGGTACTAGAAATCCTTTAGAAGTCACGACAAAGTCAAATCAATCTTATAATATCTTCGACCTATAGTAGCTATACCTAAATCGTTTACAGAAGAACTTTTCTTATAGAAGCATAAAACAAAACGTGAACAAGAATAAATAGTCTTGTTAAATGCATTTATAGGAGATTTGTATTTTATTTTTATAACATGCACTTATAAGACTTAAGTTTTTATAAGCACCATATAATGTAATCCTGTAAACGTTTATAAGACTACGTAGTAGGATCATAAGTGCTTGTAGCGTAAATAGTCTAATAAGATGTTCTCGTAAACGTCTTTAAGACTGCGTAATAGGATCGAAAGTGCTTGTAGAGCAAATAGTCCGTTAAGCTGCTTTAACAAGATCAGTGATTTTAATCAAAGCGTCTATTAGTGTGCTATAAGATGTTTAGTCTTATAGTCAACAACTATAGGAGAATTTTGCTGCCATAGTCCACTTTTCACCAAATAGCGACTGCACATGATGTGCTTATCGTTAAAGGTGGTGAGCCTATCACCGCTCTATGCTGTTGGATGTATGTGCAGTCTTTAGTCCGTTAGTACTCTTTTACTTAGGTTGGTAGTATTCTTTCACCGCTACGCGACATGGTTACATAATTTATATGACCCAAAAACGCTGTTCATTACAGTAGCTGTTTTATTGTTCAGATAATCATAGACAATTGTGATTTAACAACATTCCCGAAGCAAGTTAATCACAATCAACATTAAAACAACAGTAAAACATGCCCCCATGGACCTCTATAAGGCCCATCACATACTAACACTTGCAGCGATGCAAACGCGATGCAGTTGCCATGCAGTAGCCATTCAACCGCTAGGCTGTGTTTGTTGTATTTTGCGATGCAGTGGCGATACGCAGCTTGTTCAATGCGCGAATGCGAAACGCTGTCCCATCGTTACAAACGCGCATTAGCATCGATGCAATCGTACGTTTCAATACTTAGCTTCTGTATCGCTATAAAAAAACATATGTCAATTTCATTAATTTATTTGAAATTCTTGTCTTAAAATATTGTAAGTGCTTACAAGAACCAGAGTCAGAGACTAGGCAATAGTCCACTTTTCACCAAATAGCGACTGCACATGTGCTTGGCGTGACAGTTGGTGAGCCCATCGGAGCTCTATGATGTTGGAAGTATGTGCAGTCTATAGTCCGTTAGTCGCTTTTTACGACACCCAAGGGAAGAAGGGAAGAGAGGGGGTGGTAGTATTATTTCACCGCAGCGCGACACGGTTAAAAGAATAATTGTTTTAATAATGGCCGCCACCACCGTGATCCACATCGTATAATCTAAAAGTGAACGCCCCTCCACTAAACGTAATTGTTTCAAGATGGGAGAGGAAATATTTTTTACAATACGTTACATGTGCTTTTGTTTTATTTTGCTATGCACTTTAGCTGGTACGTGCAGAAATAGGTCAACTAATCGTGCGTCTACACATCTACTTTATACACTGGCCTGCAAAAATAAGTAGGTATCACAATTTTAAAATTGTTTAAAGAACACAAGATAAACAAGACACCAAGACTTAAAAATGTAACTATTGTATAATTTACTATATTTCCAAATAAAGCTGATAAAATTGCTTTAAAACGTTTTTATTTTAAATCTCTAACTTCTATAGTTTAGAAAAATATTAAATTTTGAAAGTGTGATACTTATTTTTTGCAGGCCAGTGTATATATAAGGCGACTGCTAGAAACCGCAAGAAACTTCAAGGGCTGGTCAGGTCAAGTGTTTTAAACATGACAAAATGGTCAAAAATGGAATTCCGCGTCAGCTTGGCGATAAGTACCTACGTTGACGGGTCAACGGACGACCGGCCGGCCGGCCGTTGTCCGCGCGTTGTAAATAATCGTTATTTTTATTTGTTTTCATTTTATTTATCTTATGTTATTGCTTTAAAATAAATTAGATACTCAAAGACTATCAAATTAAAAATTAAAAATAAAAAGAACACGAATTCCTTTTTTTTTTTTGTCATGTTTAAAACACTTGGCCTGATTAGCCCTTGAAGTTTCTTGCGGTTTCTAGCAGTCACCTTATATGTGAGCTTTAACATATTGGAGGGTCGTTCAGTTTTAGATTAGACGATCTCTAGCAGTGTATGTAGGGCTTAAGGGTTCGACGTCAGCCATCAGTCAGTAGCGGCCGTTAAGTTTATTCACGACGAATTTTCATACATTAGGTACAGCTGAAGGTAACAGGCCCATTAAAGTGTACAGTTATATGGTCAGCATGAATAATGTTTATGCCTATTTGCTGTTCAGCGAAGAAGGACAGGCGCTTTTTTCAAAAATTTTGAATATGTAAGTTTTAAAGTTTTATAACTCTTAATATCAATAATAATTAGACTTAGGGCCGATTTTTTCAATTGTCATATAATATGTATTATATAACTAATTCGTTTGTTATAGTAGGTATTACACAACCATTTGGAAATGTATTGTCAAATCAAGTATTTTATTTTATTACAAGTGACATTTTAAATTGATCGCGTCATACTTCATCAGACGGATAAGATTTATATAAGGATTGAATAATTTGTCCATAGATAAATAAATAATTAGTACCTATTTAAATTAAAAAAGCGTTTGCAGCAGGACTGGACTAAACCATCACTCCACCATTCCAGGTCAGGTGCTCTTCGAATGTCAGAAGGCGCGGGTTCGAATCCTGTTCGTGATTTTTTTTTCCAATTTGTAAAATAATAAATTTCAACTGCACACTGTTGCCCTCCCTCCTGACAATCTTTAAATTAATTAAATTAAATTAAATTAATTAAACTTTCCGACAATCACACCAATTACCAAGCCCAAAAGAAGCTTTGAAGGAACTCGTTAAATGTTACTAGACAACGGATAAACATACTTAAAATACTTATTATATATAGAAAACACCCACACCCGAGACAATTTAGAATAACATTAATTTCTAAATTGACGCGACCGGGGATCGAACCCGGGACCTCAGAGATGGCGACACCTTGAAAACCGGTGTACAAACCACGTGACCAAGGAGGTCGTCAAAATCTTATTATTTTATTTCTCAGTTCTTAGGGAAAAGAACGGTTAAAAGTATCAAGATTACACCATCCACCTGTAGTCCTATAGACAGCCCTACAACAGCGGTTTCCTGCATTGTGTCCACTGACAGAGGTTTCGCAACGATTGATTTGCATAGCAGAGCGCTTATTACACGTTTCATTCTTAAGTAGGAAGTTGCGACAGGCTAAGAACGGCTAAGCTGGTATTGTCGGTCGCCATGTTAACTGAATTTGATATTAGATTTTGATATTACGCCTTATCGAGTTGCCTGTGGGTTCCATTCATTATTCATGATTAGTGTTACGAATCAAGAAACCAAGTGGCAACAGTGTTTGAAACATTGTTAAATTTAATGTCTTCTGTTAATTCTCTCCAAAAGTAGACTATACTAATACCTACATTCTACATACATACATACATATAACCACAACTATTGTCCCCGAATGGTTAGTCCGAGACTAGGTATGAGGACAACAAAAGCAGTTCTCTACCAAAGTCCACTTTTTACCGTAAGGCGACTGCACATGTGCTTAACGTAACAGGTGGTGAGCCCATCGCCGCTCTACGCTGTTGGATGTATGTGCTGTCTTTAGTCCGTTAGTCGCCTTTTACGACACCCAAGGGAAGAGAGAGAGGGAAGAGATGCGACCCGGTTACCTATTACCTATATTCTGATGCCAAGTAACACTAATTTGTATTGGTTCTGATATGAAGGGTACTGACTCTAGCGACCGAAGGTTCGAAGCCCAGCTAGAATTTTCGAACCCGGAAGAGTCTTGGGCCTAAGAGTGATACCCCATGATGACTTGCCTGTCACGAAGACTTCTAGAGAAGAGACCCAAGGGTAGAGAGGGGGGTGTGGTAGTATTCTTTCACCGCTACGCGACACGGTATCATCATAGATGAGCTCAAAGGTAAACGTAGTCAATATCAGTGGTTAACACCCACAAACCCGCCTTTACCCAGCGTTATGGGTTATGGCCACACCCACTAAAATACTAGCACTATTACTGATGAAAAAAAAACAAATAAAAACTCATTTAAAGAACGATTGTCAATTTGAATGTAGATAAAACTTAAATGAGGGCGTTTTATTTTTAGTAAGAAATTATACATAAAAATAGTGTTATGATGACATAGTAATATGTATAGATAGGTAATAAATGTGAGAGGTTAAGTTATGTCCGATACTTAGTGGCAACAAAACAATAGATACAATAATAAATATAACTACATGTTTTCTTTACTTAGGTGATGTTATTGTATATTAATATTTCCGACGAAACAAGAATCCGACGAAACAAGGATCCGGTGAAACAAGAATCCGGCGAATCAGGAATCCGACGAATCAGGAACTAATCAAAACCTCCACATATCCACATCCCACCGTTAACCGTGTAGCGAAGCGATGAAAGAATACTACCACCCCCTTTTCTTCTTTCCCTCAAGGGAAAACCCTTGGGTGTCGTAAAAGGCGACTAACGGACTAAAGACTGCACATACATCCAACAGATAGAGCGGCAATGGGCTCGCCACCTGTCACGCTGAGCACATTTGCAGTCGCTATTTGGTGAAAAGTGGACTATGGCAGAGGACTGCTTTTGCGGTCCTCATTGCCTAGTCTCTGACTAACCCTTCGGGGATAATAGTCGTGATTATATGTATGTACTATGTATGTATCCATATCCCATTGCGGATAATACATTTCACACCTCAATAAAACACAAATACCTTAGAACTCATTCGGACTACTGTAGATAATAAACCATATTCGAGATGAAATTATTGACCTATTGCATAGGAGAGCGATATATCACGCGAGCTATTACCGGCCGGCTCCTGGCTGTGCTAACATTTTAATATATTTACAAGCTTTTAACAAGCTATCTTATTTATGACGGACCTGTTATCAGAGGCCAATGCTGAATGGCGATAGGTTGCAGCAGTCTTAGTAGGATGCAGGATAATGATTGAATGGATGCTTCCTTGTTTTGCTTTTAGCGATTGATGGACATACACGGCTATTATCCCCGCAGGGTTAGTCAGAGACTAGGCAATGAGGACAGCAGAAGCAGTCCTCTACCATATTTCACTTTTCACCCAATTACACTGAACATGTGCTCAGCGTGACAGGTGGTGAGCCTATTGCCGCTCTATGCTTTTGAATGTACGTGCAGTCTTTGGTCCGTCGCCTGTTACGACACCTAAGGGAAGAGAGGGTGTGTTAGTATACTTTCACCACTAGGCGTCACGGTTGAAGGAGATGCCATATATTGTAAATGTTAAGCCGCCTTATGTGCGGTCGGGATCTGGATGAGCCCAATTTGCTGCCAAGCAGCATTGTGATGTATTATTTTTAAAGGGTTGTTATATCTTGTACTAGCGGCCCGCCTTCGTCTTTGTCCACGCTTACTTATTAGGAACACCGTTATACTTGAATGAATGAAAAATACTTTATTGCGCTATAAAAACAATTTAACACAAAATAAAAAAACAGTATGACAAAGGGCAGCCTTAATGCTAGGGTAGCACTTTCTGCCAGGCAACCTTTGGGCAAAAGAAACCATATAGTTGAAGGAACTAAACTAAATAATAATACTACTAACTAAATTATATAATACTACTTACGAACTAAATAATAATATATGATTATAAAATATAGATTTAATGAATATCAGAAAATTATATAGAAATAGAATAAATGGAATAAATATGGAATAGACACATGTAGGTGCAGAGCGTTAGGTCAATGTAAAAAGGGTTCATTTTGTACTTCAGCCATTTCGTACAAAATATCTACAGATTACATGAAAGTCCATTTTCCTATCAGTGACATCATCATCAGCCTATAAACATCCTACTGCTGGGCACAGGCCTCCCACGTGAAAAATAGCACGTGGGGATATTGGGCCATAACCCGCCACGCTGGCCCAATGCGGGTTGGTGGATTTTAACGATTGTCATCTTACGACAACAACCGGGACCAACGGCTTAACGTGCCTTCCGAAGCACGGAGGAGCTCGAGATGGTTTAAATTTGGTCACCCATCCAGCGACCCGGCATTGCGAAAGTTGCTTAGCGGGCAAGATCGCAAGCCGAACGCGCTAGCCGCTGCGCCATCGAGCACCTCCGTCCTATCAGTGACAACCGCGTAAAAATTAATTGCGTGTTTTAGAATCAGAAAGCGCAGCTACAAACACAGGAAAACGGCGACTTTACTTTATAATCTTTATGATGATAATAACAATAGGACTTCTTGGCAGAAGAACTTAAGCTCGATCAGTAATTCATGATCAGAAACACGTACTTGTGCGTCTATAGGCTGCTGTGACCTTTTCCATCCGGCAGGACCACAAAAGCAGTGCCTACACCTTGCACTGACATAGCCCACGTTTCTCCAGACAACTGCACATGTGCCCAGCGTGATAGGTGGTGAGCCGATCGTCGCTTTATGCGGTTGGATATATGTCAGTCTTAAGTCCCTTAGTCGCCTTTTACTACACCCAAACTAAGAGATGGGTTAGTAGTGTTCCTTGTCAATGAGCCGCCACCACAAAAACCATCGTAAGATTTGTAATATTTGTTTTGTTTTGAGTTAACAACGCTCAAATAAACTCGAGGATAATGAAACTCGAAAAAAATTACTACCTTAGGTGGAAAAGTTCCACAAAAATTACTACTTCAGGTGGAATATTCCCTCAAAAATTACTACCTCAGGTGGATAATTTCCACAAAAGTTGCTACTACAGGTGAAAACTTTCCACAAAAATTACTACTTCAGGTGGAAAATTTCCACAAAAGTTACTTCCTTAGGTGAAAACTTTCTACAAAAATTACAACTTACCTCAGGTAAAAAGTCCCACAAAAATTACCACCTCAGGTTGAAAATTTCCACAAAAATTACTACCTCACGTGGAAACTTTCTACAAAAGTTACTATCTCAGGTGAAGACTTTCCACAAAAAATACTACTTACCTCAGGTGGAAACTGCCCTCAAAAATTACTATTACCTCAAAAATTGCTACCGCAGGTGGAAATTTCCTACAAAAATTACTACCTCAGGTGGAAAATTTCCACAAATATTACTACCTCAGGTGGAAACTTTCCACAAAAGTTACTACCTCAGGTGAAAACTTTCCATAAAAATTACTACTTACCTCAGGTGGAAACTTCCCACAAAAATTACTACCTCAGGTGGAAAATTTCCACAACAGTTACTACCTCAGGTGAAAACTTTCCACAAAAATTACTACTTACCTCAGGAAGAAACTTCCCACAAAAATTACTACCGCAGGTGGAAAGTTCCCACCAAAATTTCTACTACAGGTGGAAACTTTCCACAAAAGTTACTACCTCAGGTGGATACATTTCACCTGAGGTAGTATTTTTATTTCGAGTTTTTTATCTTCTATTGTAACATTTGTATGACCCTACCTAAAATCGTAGTGTCAACCGATAATTTCCTAACAACGCAACAGCAACATTCCAGCCTTTGTCCAACAATATTTTCTCGATAGAAACCAACGCAGCCATGATAATAGTACTCCGGCACCTGTTATTACGCTCAAAACCTGAATTACGCCCGATACACTGAATAGATTGCATTAATCCGACCGGTAGCTCGTTCGAAAACTAATTATTATTTTAATAATCTTTTTGTTTGAGATTGCAATTACGTGTGCTATTGGCAATTTATTGTGGACGACTTTATTCCGCTTCTAACGCCGTGCAGGAGTTATGGGTCACACAAGAGATTAGCAACGCCTTTTTCTTTTGAAATGTGTAGCCAGGAGTTATGCGTTATGATAACTTCATCCTTCTTTGTAGGGCGAAGGCTTATATTGGTAACACTTGAAGTATGGCTTGCGTACTGCTTCTGCATCTATACATACATACATAATCAAGACTATTAGCCCCGAAGGGTTAGTCAGAGACTAGGCAATGAGGACAGCAAAAGCAGCAGTCCTCTGCCATAGTCCACTTTTCACCAAATTATAGCGACTCAGCGGACAGGTAATGTGCAGTCTTTAGTCCGTTAGTCGCCTTTTACTACAGCCCAAGGGAAGAGAGGCGGTGGTTGTATTATTTCACCGTTACGCGAGGTGGACTTTTTACATTGAAAAAATATATTTGTATTTTTTTTATTATATCTTAATTAATGGCTATAACGCGAAAGTTTGTAAGTTTGGATGGATGTTTGTTACTCTTTCACGTAAAAACTACTGAATAAATTTAAATGAAATTTGGCATACAGATAGTTTATAACCTGGGTTAAGACATGGAATACTTTTAATCCAGATATTCACGCGGGAACGGGAGCCACGCGGATGAAACCGCAAGCGGCCGCTAGTATGTGTGTATACCTACCCGAAGCTTCAGTCTTCAGTGTCTGTATGACCTGTCATTTCACTCCATCTAATACCGTTCAAATGTTCCCATTTATTCATAGTAATGTAGCTTAGACACAGAAATATGTTTAAGGATGGTCGTGATCCAGTCAAATTCTGTGCCAGCAGGCTGACATTTACAGAAGCGAGAGAGAAAAAAAACGAAACGAATTGCTAGTAACGTAGCCAACGTTTCCTGCTAAATGTGATATCAAAGTAAGGTATATATAAAGGCATATAGCGGGCACTTATGTGCTAATCGGGACGCAGCACGCCGCCAGTTAATACATACATAATAAGTGTGATTACCTAAGACGGTGCCCCGAGCAACGGTAGCCGAGATGTGCCAATCTTTTCCTTATTGTTGGTAGGTTTATATGGCGCTGGTAATCAATTAGAAAGTTGCGAAAATTACTATGTGTTTTGGTGGGGATCCTTAAAGATAAATATCCTTATAGGTACCCCCTTGTATATCACGAATACTCGTAGAGGTTGCTAAAAATTAAATTTCTATTATGTTTGGTATTATGACAGCTGAGATCCTTAAAAGTAAAACTTGAGGGCTTCAGTGAGGGTTGTTACGAATGTTGAGATAAAGGACAAAAAAAGTTGGTATGTGCGTGCTTAAAATATTGTAACTAAAACCAATATGTACGTGGCAGGATTTTAGCAGGACGGACCAAACTGAGGAATTATAAAATCGTTCGTCAAAATCTGTAGATAGCTACAATTAATTTATCAGACGGGGGAATCTCGTACCACATAAAAAACTTAATGTTTTGGTTTTACTAATGTCACTGTTATTTAAAGCGGTTAATTTAGTATTAAATCAAAAGGGTATATTGTTTGCCAAAGTTAACAAAAACATTTAATATTTATCACCATCCCGTTTCGTACCTCTTCCGGATTATCTCTGTCTTGTGTATATTTAACATTTAATTTTAATATTGGAGTTCGCTAATGCCATTTACAAATCTTCACTTAAACGACCATTTATACCAGAGACACCAACCCGCCCGTACAAGTAGGTACTTTGGACCTGCTTAAACTGAATAAAACTCATTTTAATTGTTTTTTTATTTTTCTACACGCCGTTTTTTTTCAGTTCCGCATTTCCACAATTTCCTTTACCACCACCATATAAACCAGCCGCAAAATCTGCGCGTACGCAATATACTATTAAAAGGAGTCAACGCACCCGCGCGTAGGTATGTGCCGCGTAATAGCAACAGCTACTGTTCACCGGCCGAGCGACAGCCTGCATGATAATACGGCACTTAGAAAAACCGCGGTTGACTCATTGGGAATTAGCTGGAGCTGATAATACCGCAATTATTTTTATAAAAACATACATTCATGACTATTATACTAAAAGGGTTAGTCTGAGACTAGGCAATGAGGACCGCAGACAGTCCACCGCCATAGTTCACGTTTCACCCAACAACACATGTGCTCAGCGTGATAGGTGGTGAGCACATCACCGATATATGCTGTTGTATGTATGTGCAGTTTTAAGTCTGTAAGTCGCCTTTTACGACACCGAAGGATAGTGAACGGTTGTTGGTGTTATTTTATAATAATAATGAAATTAGGTGTCGTAAAAGGCGACTAACGGACTATAGACTGCTATGGGCTCATAACTTATCACGCTTAGCACATGTGCAGTTGTAATTTGGAGAAACGTGGACTATGGCAGTGGATTGCTTCTAAGGTCTTCATGGCCTAGTCTCTGACGAACCCGTTGGGGATAATCGTCATTTGGTCATTAGACGTCCTATGTTTATTGCCAATGGCATTTTTTTTCGACTACCATTGGTCAACAACTTTTGTATTGTCAAGTGAAGATGTTCGCTACAGTAGAACATGCTTACCTAGAAGCCTATTCAGTCTAAACTAGACTTTCATGCATCTTACGTGTGGTACGACCGGTACCCAACGTTGTTTTGCTCACAATGAGTTATTGTCTTCGCCAATCTCCATACATTAAGTTCGCAACGAGACATGACGCGAGATAATCTGTGCGACAAAGCCGGCGGTAGCTGCTCCCACTGCCCAGATAAAACTATTACACGCGAGACATATTGTAAGCGATAAATATATAGAGTTGCAGCTCCGAATATTTTTTTCTTTTTTTGTCAGTTTAACATTTTTTTTGGGTTAGCTAAACCGGAACCCATTCTATAAATGAAGACTGTAAAATGAAATGAAAGAATGTAAAATGTGTAGGAAACATTGTGAGCCGTGTGCAACAATAACACTCCCAACCCCTCTCTTCCTTTGGGTGTCGTAAAAGGCGACTAACGGACTAAAGCCTGCACATACATACAACAGGATTTTCCGGTCCTCATTGCCTGGTCTCTTACTAACCCATTGGCGACAATAGATACTCATACAAACATAGATTCAAGAGAATCTATGTTTGTATGAGTATCCAAGTACACAGCAGATAGATTGCGTTTACTTAAAATAATAAAGTATCTTTATCCTTTGCCGTTACGGTAATATACTTACTACTCTGAAAAACAATAAATAAAATCCTTTTACAAATAAAATATCTAAGTCTTGTAAAAGTTTGCGCGTTTGGTGAACGTGTAGAAACTAACGGTAAAAAATTATGTAATTAAGAAAATCTGCTTAAGGATTTTTTTAATATATAACATAATAAATTATAATAGTAACCACCAATTTAGGTTTTACTTTATTCCTTTATAACACAACAAATTACATCACGTCAGACGCAAGGAAGTAAACAAATAAAAACAATACATCTAATTGCTATTCATAAATGATAATTGCGTTCACAAGAGGCGCATTCCGGTTTGCACAATACATGGATAATGTATCTAAAGTTAGATCGTAATGAATGATGTAACAACAGGATCCTGTTTATTTGTCAGTTGTCCCACCGCACAATAATCGCTGCTTGCGTGCACTTTGTTAACTATTTGAGATCTCTATAGAGTTGTCACAACTTAATGTTTTATTTTTTCAGAATAATTTACAACTTTTATTTATTTCTGAAACTGGAACAGTATCCTAACTAGTTTTTTAAATGCGAAAGTTATTTTGTTTGTAACGCTTAAACATAAAACTTGATATAGAGACAGATGTGACTCTTGAAACGTTTACAATTTCCTTTCCCTTCGAAAAATGAACACGAGTGAAGATGCGGGGATTAGCAAGTTTAGGTTATAATTTATTTACTATTGCTTTTTGAAAGTTTTGTACAAAGTCAATTAGTTGTATGTTAATCTAATAACCAATTCGTTGACTTATGTTTTCATATACTGTCATCAATTGAATTTTTAAAGTCATTGCGACATCAATAGCTTTTCAGGATCCAGTAAAGCCAGCTTTCATACCTTACCGCGGATTCAGGCTCGACCCGTCACTATTGATCGGAAGGATCGAAGTGAGTGGCGAGCTTACGATCGAGCTTTACATTATCGCATTGCAGCTCTGTATACATAAACGATCGCAATTAGATTGTCAATAGACGAGTGGTAGCCGACTCGTTCCATTCCGATGGTGTGGTTAAGAAACATCGGGTACCTGCAACGCCTAACTACGCACTGGACAGTTTATCCAGTTCTACATATATATATACAGATATATACAGAGTTGTCACTGTAGGTTTATCCACTCCTACAGTAGGAGTAGGAGTAGCTTCACACTTTAGTACTATGCCGTACCAACTACTGCGTCCGTACGTAATGGTCTATATGCGATCGAATCTCTAAAATAAAATCTCTAGAATAATTCTAGAGCCGATCGCATATGGACCATTTTGAGAGAGAGAGAAAGAAACATTTATTAACAAACAAAAAAATCTATAATATTGTAAATGAAAAAAAAAACAATAATAATTGTAAATAGAATAGAATAATATTATTTGTTAAGAATATGGTTGGATACAGTTAGTTGGTCACAAGTTTAAATGTTTACTTAATCTGTAGATGTAGACATTATTTAATGTATTTTTTACTTATAATGAATATTGGTACATACTTAGTTGCATTGGTATCAATGTTGCTATCATTATTAAAATATATATTCTAGCGAGTTGGTTTGACATGGTGCTAAAGAGTTAAGCTACTTCTTAGTCGATTGTGCCTACCTTCAGTGGATAATTATGAGAGGTCTTGTGGCTTTCCTTACAATCATAAGGTGTTTTTCTGTGGGCGCCGGTAATTAGTGAAACTGCTTACATTCCTATAGGTGAAAGCGGTAAAGCTAGAAAACATTGCGTATATTTAATTTTAATAGTGGCTTACATCGTAACTTTTGTTACTTAGAGGTAGAAAAATGAAAGGCCTCCTGAGTTCAGCCAGCCAGCTCGTTCTCAGTTGAAGGCTCTCCTAAAATCCGAACTGGTGGAGATGAGTTAGGTAGGTAGAGTAGATTAGTTAGTTTTTGATTAGTTGTTAAGTCTTAAATACAAGTTAGTAAATTATATAATAACTGTTATTTTGATTAGTATTGACGTCAACAAGTGCATGTACAGGTTTATATTGAATAAATAATTTGACTTTGACTTACTTTCCTAATCCTCTGCAACGGCAACGCATCTGGGACTGCTCTGGTATTGCGCATGTTCATGCATGATCCATCACATCCGGGTGATTATTTTCCATCAGAGAACGCGCCAGCACACTTGTCTCTTTTCTAAATAAAAACCAGCACGTTTGTCTCCTTTTTACATAAAAAAGGTATGCTTAATTATAGGATAAAATGTTTACTAAAAAAAAACAACTAATCTCAGGAAAGCTCGAATGGGATTCGAACCCATGACCTTCGGATTGCTGGTCCACTGTTCTAACCGCTGAGCTACCGAGACCCCAGAAGAGATTTTACCAGTAGTTTGATTTACGCTGCAAGCCAGCGATATTACGCCACGTGAAGCTACCCTCACAGTCAAAAGATACTATTGCAAGTATTTAACATCGATAAAGACGTAATTGCGTGCATTTGCATTTTCTAGTAAACATTTTATCCTATATCTATATAACATTGTGAATGCAAAAATTTAAGGATTAAAGATATGCTTCATTTTTTGAAAAGTTTAAACCTTTTTAGGGGTTGTTGTACATTCGCCACAAAGTTAGTTTGCCACGTTTTTGTAACTCCATACATTGAAAGTTAATTCGCCACAGGTAGGTAATCGTTATTGTACATTCGCCACAAGTCTTCATAGTACATCATTTTTGCGTAAAGTACCGGTAGCAAGGAAAGTTCGTTCGAAATGAAAGGTAGTTATTTTATTCTAAAATTATTGATGTAATCAATTAATCAATCAATCAATCACAATATCTTTATTCAGTAAGCCTAAAATAAGCATTTTGAATCGTCAAATTTTTTTTTTAATGGATGGATGGATAGGCACAGGAAGTATATAGTTAACCTACGAAAAATAATTAGAACTAAGTAACCATAAACTAACAGAAAATATCGATAACGAATAACGTACGTTTATTTTTAGAGTATCTACCTCTTTTCATTTATGTCACCCTGGTACTTTTAGCACAGAATAAGTAATAGTACTACCGTACTTTTAGTTCAAAGTAACTGTCATGATTCAATTTACTATTGACATAGTAAGTTTCAGCACCTAGTCCTACTTGTTTATTTCTTTTTTCCTGATAGTTAAGGGTAAGAAAGATCGCTGAGGCGCCTATCTACTTCTTTTCATATATGTTTCCCTGGTACTTTTAGATCAATGTGACTGTCATGATTCAATTTATTATTGACGTAGTAAGTTGCTTAAGCATCTAGTCCTAGTTTCTATCGACATCAATATTACGAATCTTTTAAGGTCCGCTCTATTTTTTACGGTAGGTGCGCTTCGAGGAATAAAAATATAATATTTTAATTACCTATTCTAAAGCGTACCCAACGGGTGCGCTTGGAGGAATAGTTTAGGTGCGCTTGGTCTGGTGCGCTTCAAAATGGGTGCGCTTCGAGGAATACCCCAAGCTCTGGTGAGCATGGTGTAAGTATTTTTTTATAATTACTTACTATTATTTTGTTATCTATCTAAAAAATAATAAATAACGTTTTTACTTAACTTATTGTTTGATTTTTCTGCTGTCTGTGTCGAAAATAGAAGTGTGGCGAATTAACTTTAAAAAATAGAACTGTGGCGAATGTACACATACTTTTTTCTGTGTTCTCTAACTTTGTGGCGAATGTACAACAACCCCTTTTTAGAATTTGATATCAGTTTCCTTTGATATTCATTAAAACTGTAACCGTACTTACGTCACGGTTGCTTATACTGCATTATGTAATAAATGAAGTACATCCGTAATCAAAGTAAAAAAAACATAACTATATTCCCTTTAATTACTTCAAGATCTATATTTTATTACATTCATATATATATTACTAAAGTGCCAGACAACATGATCTATTTTAGTGTTAACTAAGTCTATTTTAGTGTTATGAGTTACTTTTGGGGTCTAAGTAAGTGCACTTATGTACCAGCTATAGTTAATTATGAGTTTCAATGACCTTTATATTTTTTGTTTATACGTAAACTCATGATAGCACAAGGTTAATCATTAGTGGTTTTTGTTGCTATTACCCTATTCTTACTATATATTTTTTGTAATACAATTAACAATTAAAAAAAAGCATCAAAAATTAACAAGCCCTATTCACAATCAAATACCATAGATAAAACTGAGAGAACACTATAACTCGGAGGCACAAAAGCCTTAATCGCAAAGCCTCCGCCGCTGAAATTGCAGGTTGTGAATGAAATGGAAAGATTTGTTGTTCAAACGATCGGTTTCGTCCGTAATATTGGGAGCGGGGGCCGTGATTGCTAATCATTACTGACATACTGATGTTGGTATTAATGTGGATACGTTGCACTATTCATTTTAAAAAAAATAAGTTAACATAATATATTTTAGAAAACTAGCGCTTTCTACCGTGATTATTCCATGGTGAGGAGCGCTCTCATTATTTTGGACTGCATCGGCTGCTTACCATCAGGCAGGATGTGGTCACTCTGACGAGTCACTATTAAAAAAATAAAGCTTGCTGTCGCGTAATTTTGTTAATAATTCCAAATATGCCGTAAATAAACTTCGGCCGCGACATGTTTTTAAGAACATGAACATACTGATTATAGATTGTTTATTTTTTCCTTTTGTTGCATTTAAAAAAAAAGCTAATTTAAAAAAAAATATTTTCTTCAATTTATATTCATCCTTTCGTTTAGAATATTTCTCAGTCTATAAACATGACCGACGGTCCGCCAAGGCAAGCAGAATCTTACCACCACGCACATTTCTACATAAAGCTACCTCTTGAATTAAATGGCCTGCAGTTCGATTCTGTAAGGGCTCGATCCAAAACTCGACCCTGAATCGGCGGTGAGTTATCAAATCCACATTCTCCAAATTCGACTCTACGCAAACGTTATAAAGGTCAACTATTGATCGGAACCTGGTGGTCGAAGTGAGTGGCGAATTCACGATCGAGCTTTAAACCGACATGCTGAAATATACAGTACTGTGCTGGTAGCAGCTAATTAATAGAATATCTATACTGCTCCATTTCTTCCATTGGGTATCGTAAAAGGCTACAAACAGACCAAAGACTGCACATACAACAGGTTCACCACCTGTCATGCTGAGCACATGTGCAGTTATCATTTCGTAAAATCGCAATGGATTGCTTTTGCGGTTCTCATTGCCTGGTCTTTGCTAACTAACTCTTCGGGGATAATAGTCGTGAATATGTACTATCATGGTCACCTTAGCTTTATCAGTTTGCAGAAATTTTCGTATGAAGCGCACCATCCGCCCGGGTACATGCCCGTACCAAATAGACGACGCGGTGTGCAAGGGATTTTGACCTTTAGACTGGTAAAGCGACAGAGTCAGCGAAAGTACGTACGTATGTATGTTGGCATATCCACGCTACACCGCCGTCCGTTGCGTACGCCGCGCGTAATTCAGTCGCGTACCGCATACAAACATACGCGCGGACAATAGTGTTTGTAGCTGGCTGCGCACGCGCATCCGGCAATCTGCGTCGAGATTGAGCGAGCTGTGTGGCCGACCATGTTTTTATTGTTACATTGTTTACAATAAAACCTAGGCGGTTTACTACAAGATGACTTCTAGATTGACTTACAAGGGAGCGGCTAGTTTCACCAGGAAGCTCTTTTGATGATTAATAACATTTTCGTTCTTGGCTGTTCATTATTGTAATAATTATCTTACTGCTGGACAGACAGGCTTATGTATAAGTATTAGGTTAGGTATTAGGCTGCTTTATAGTTTAGTTTAAGCTATTCAGTATTCCTGTTACTTAAAACCTGTGCTTAAAACCTTCTGCAACATACTCTAATATAAAAATATATTAATTATGATTAATTTAGTTTTAATATAATAATATATTCATTATGATTAATTTAGTTTTCTTTTTCATCTAAAACACTTTTCTATTTAAATGTTCAAGCCAAAACTGTATCTCTGGAGAATAAAAACGTAGTTTTATTAAAAGTGTAGGTATCTACGGGCAAAGTGTATCTCTGGGGAATAATGCCTTGTGGGTATGGAGTATTATGCAGTGAATGTACCTAATAAGAAAGGAAACAGTATAACATTAATTATGTTCTAATATCCCATTGAGAGCCAACAGCATCAGCAGCCAACCCATGGACGCGCGGCACCGACCGACGCCATCACGCGCGCAACGCGCACAGAAGCCTCCCCAACTAGCAAATTGGTCATATAAAAACTGTGCTATGCGACTTTCAGTTATATAACTGTTGAATTGATGTTATTAGACAACTACAACGTTGTGTAACCGTAATTCCTACAACGATTTAGTCCCGTAACTAAATGGTCTACTAAATAAGTAGAGTAAACGTTTTTACGACTACTTTATACAACGTCGTATAATGGTACAAAAATATAGGTTAAGTAAACGTTTTTACGACGGTATTATACAACGTTGTATAGTGGTGCCTGTGTATAGGTTAGGTAGACGTTTATACGACTGATTTATACAACGTCGTATAGTGGTGCCTGTGTATAGGTTAGGTAGACGTTTTTACGACTGATTCATACAGCGTCGTATAGTAGTGCCTGTGTATAGGTTAGGTAGACGTTTTTACGACTGATTTATACAACGTCGTATAGTGGTGCCTGTGTATAGGTTAAGTAGACGTTTTTACGACTGATTCATACAACGTCGAATAGTGGTACCTGTGTATAGGTTAGGTAGACGTTTTTACGACTGATTCCTACAACGTCGTATAGTGGTGCCTGTGTATAGGTTAGGTAGACGTTTTTACGACTGATTCATACAACGTCGAATAGTGGTGTTGGAGTATAGGTTACGTGAACGTTTTTACGACTGCTTTATTATATCGTCGTATTATGAAGCCAGGTTGTAGGTCGGATAAATAAAAAAAAATATGACACCATGTATAAAGGGTTTATTTAAATTAAAGGTTATCATAAAGTGTTTATTTAAAATAAAGGTTATCTGTTCATGTTTATTATCTCACGGAACTCTAAAATAAATTATCATGGCCGACCATCTTGGTCGCAAGAAACCGCATTATGCGACCTTTTCATTCTATAATTGATGTATAGAAGTCGTTTCTTAACTTAGACAAGATGGCTGCTATTTTAGTATGTAAACAAATTTTAAGCAATAGTCTACAATAATTTAATTTCAAGAAATTCGATGGGGGCGTAAAAAATTTCACAACAACACACCTATATTTCACCACAAAACTAAACGTCCCATAAGAACTAGGTGCACTGCACACATTTATCCATACACTCTGTTCATGTATAATATTGTTAAAGTAAATATAAAAATAATTAAGTAAATTATAATTTATAAACCGTTTAAATTTTGTATTTGATAACCCGCACTTTTCCAGCAAACATCACAGGAACGAATGAATGGAATGAACTGAAGTTCATTCCATTGTGTACAATAAAAGTCAATGTTAAACACTTAACCGACATTACAGTCATCTTCTAATGTCTATGCAATTGTTATAGGACTTCAGTGGTTCGATAACAGTCGGTCGAAAACTTTTATGTAACATTTAAAAGTTGTTGACTGACGTTTATTTAACTTGTAAATAACAATAATGTCTTTTAATATGGGCCTATTTCGCGTTGTATAAACGTCTACGACACGTTTATATGACGCACTTTATAGAACCAAAAGGAAATGTAAAACGTTTTCTCAACTATTATGCAACAATAATTTGTTACTTGGGTCGGTTCTTATGCCTATGCCCTGTCATTTCACTGGATCTAGTACTCTTCATACCGGAATGCAGCAATTTAAAAGAATGCTGCTTGGCGGTAGAATTAAGGCGGTCACCGTCCATTCGGATTCTTGGCAGAATCCTACCATTGTATAAAAACTATTTTTTGTTTTGTTTTTTAGGTAAATGAGAAGCAAATGTGCAGACGTATCACCTGATGCAAAGTAATCATCACCGTCCATAGCACCAAAGATCCCGATAGGGACTTGCTGCTGCGAGGGAGACTTCTGCAGACTCCATTAAGACAAACGGTTTAATTACCAAAGTTCAGACAAGCATTTTTGAAAGCTTATGAGAAATGACATGGATTAATATTTAGTAAAATTATCTTTATACATATTTAAGTTTAAATTATTTTCGTTAAGTTAACAATATTGTAAAATAATTCATTTTTAAATATTTTCTCTGTTTAAATTTTGCATGTTGTGTCCGCCTATAATTGGTTCGCACATTTAGATTTAAGCCACAATTTGTAATATTTTCCTTTTATTATTGTAGCAACACTTAACTAAAAAAAAAGAACACCCGCAAAATCAGAGGAGTCGCCTTGAGAAAGGAGGCCCAATTCCTAATGCAACGCAGCTTCGCTCAACCACGAACTCAGAAAATGCACTAATTAAACAAGCATTCCGAGTGTGGTGCAACAAAATCCTTGGTTTGTCGTTTCCTTTGCCGCCAAAACGTTTCGTTCAAAACACAATAATATGCGGAGAGATTGCTATCGGACGAATGCTCGAAATGTCGAGCGAGACCAACTGTATTACCATTTGCGAATCTTTGGCGTAGGTACAAATAATTATATTCTGTAAGTTTTTTATACATTTTCATGCATAAAAGCTCAGAGTCGTAACAAACGAAAGCTTGTGGTCTCTGACTACCCCTTCAGCTATTCGGCATGATGTATGCAAGTAAAGTACAGCCTATTAAGAGGAAACACAGACGGCGTCGAAGTGGCATGCAAAATTCTCATACAAAACACATAAAAACGACGTTTCGTAGTTCCCTGTTTCCTCCTTCAGAACTGGACTAATTTTTATTACTTTTTCAGCATCGGTTAAAGAAAGAGATTTTCTATGTCTGTATGTTTGATTTTTTTTAAACCAGCCACTTAATGTTTTGAAGACGCCTTAAAACGGAGTGATTTCGCTAAATTTTGAAGGCTCCTGGTTATTAAATAAATGACTTAATGCAAAAAATCAAACATACAGACATAGAAAATCTCTTTCTTTAACTGATGCTGAAAAAGTAATAAAAATTGCAATTTTTCCTCTTAAGTCCCACTGCTAGGCAAAATACCATCATTGAATCAAGTGTACAAATTGATGAGTATTACACATTGATGTCTAAAGTTTATACAGAGAATACTACAAGCGTATCGCGTAGCTGTGAAAGATTATTTTTATTTTATTTATTTATTTATTTCAGGCTACAATGGCCCATAGCAACATAAATACCTTATAGACTAACATACATACAATTATAACATAAAACTAAAAAATTAACTAATTTGCACGTAATTAACACTCCCTCTTTCAATTGGGTGTCGCAAAAGGCAACTAACAGACTTAAGGCTACATATAAGTACATCCAACAGCATAGAGCGGTGATGGGCTCACCACCTGTCACGCTGAGCACATGTGCTGTCGCTATTGGTGAAAAGTGGACTATCGTAAAGGACTGCTTTTGCTGTCCTCATTGTAAAGTCTCTACCCTTCGGGGATAATAGTCGTTATTATACACCCTTATTTTTTACTCGTTTACATACTTTGTCGTCAGCTGATCGGACAGTTTTGTATGGAAGGTCGATTTTTTTTTGTCATTTTTGCATA
Source organism: Scoparia ambigualis (assembly GCA_963921215.1). Classification (NCBI taxonomy): domain Eukaryota; kingdom Metazoa; phylum Arthropoda; class Insecta; order Lepidoptera; family Crambidae; genus Scoparia; species Scoparia ambigualis. Next base: position 13,577,367 of record OY992516.1, on the reverse strand, counting down.
TAAGTTTCTTGGGGCAAGTTGTTCAGTTTCATGGGTGGAATTCTCCCTTAATTTCATTAAAACGAATAAAAAATGAGGGTGTATGTATGTATACATACTATAATTTTTATCAGTATATTTACCTAATAACATAACGAAGTACAGTAGCATTCGAAAAACTATAAACGTTTATAAATGTATACCTCACACGACCGTAAATGCATTACGAAATGCCATTCCAAATTACCATTAATTAACGATTTAAATAAAATTTGAAAAAAAAATTAAGTATCAAAAACTAATACATATTATTATCGGATCGTAAAACCGTAGTACCAACCGAAGCGCGCGTGAACGATGCCATCGAGTCATTGGAATCGAATACATTATCTCGATTCGAGTCGAGCGCCGCATAATTTGTTCGAATATTGCGCGAAATCCGCAGTGCGATATGGTAAAGCGAACGAACGCGACCAATTGGGATTCCCGAGGAAAAACAAAAAGCGACACCGCTTAGAATTCTATTGGCAGATAAAGGAATTGTTTTAAGATAACACGAGAAGCCTAGAGCTTGGTGGTCAGCGGGTTTTGTGTTAAGGCATGTGTTCACTACAAACAATAATTCAGAATCACCTATTTCTAAAGCACCACATAAATGTGGGGCTTTTTTTAAGTCCGCCGACTATTATCCCCAAAGGGTTAGTCAGAGAAGGCAATGAGAACCAAACAGTCCTCTGCCATAGTCCACTTTCACCAAATAGCGACTGCACATGTGCTCAGCGTGACAGGTAGAGAGCCCATCGCCGCTCTATGCTGTTGGAAGTATGTGTAGCCTTTAGTCCATTAGTCCCCTTTTACGACACCCAAGGGAAGAGAGAGGGTAGTATTTTTTCACCGCTACGTGACACGGTTATTGCCCGCCAAACCCGCTACCATCATGTTATCTAAATATGTCGCCATTACATTAATCTTACTAACATTGTTATGTTCCGATATTTTGATCAGAAAGGTTGCCTGGCAGAAAGTGCTTCACTAGCATTAAGGCTGCCTTTTGTCATAGTTAAAATAAATAACTTTGATTTGTTGAAAAAGCTTTATTTTTAAATATAGGTATTTATGCAATTTCATAGGTCTGATTATTGTAATAATACTACTCTTTCATTTGTGTATTAAGAATGATTCTGTATAAATAAACACTGCTTAAAATCACATTAAAAAGCATTTTTGTTACTGACTGTAACTCATTACATTTAACGTATATTGGGATTCGTTTATGAGTGGTAATCGTCCGGAATAGAAAATTAATCACAATTACAAACAAATACCATTGGTTTTAGTTTTTGGTATTAGAAAGGAATAGATCGTTTTTTCTTAGTTGTGTGTCATATTGTTTTTATAGTGCAAAAAAGTATTTTTCATTCATTCACTCAGTGATATAAGATAGCCGTTCCTCAGTAGTTGAAGAATCCGGGTTAAGTGCGCTTCCACCATATTGGTCTTGTCATAACTTTAACTTTTCCACTCTCACACCTATCATAAAATTTTACACAGTGATCAGTTTGGTTTCACGAAAGGACGGTCAACTATAGATGCTGGAGCAAAACTGGTCAAAAACGTACTTGACACTTGGGAATCTTCGCAGGATACAGTAGGTATTTTATAGAGGCGACCTCTCTAAAGCCTTTGATTGTGTTGATCATTCAACTTTAGTTGGTAAACTATTTCAATATGGCGTTTGTGGTAATGCACTAAAATTAATAAAATCTTATCTGTACAATAGAAATCAGAAAGTAGGTATAAATGATGTAGTAAATCAGGAGGTTCGATAGTCAAAATGGGGGTACCCCAGGGATCTATTCTCGGTCCGTTTCTGTTTCTTGTTTATCTTAATGACCTTCCATTCATATAATAGATATAATACAAAGAACAGGATCAAACTGTGTCCTCCGAAGTTCAGACTTAGCAAAAGTAGTAAATCTTTTATATGCAACTCAATTCGCTTTTATAACAAAATACCTGACGACATTGACAGACAACAAATTCAAAACGCACAGTAAACGTGTGTTAATTGCGAAAGCTTATTATAAGATCAATGACTATGTTGCAGACAAAAATGCATGGAAATAAGTCTACTCTGTACTTAGTATTTTAAGACTATTATTAACTATTGTTTCATTCAATATGAATTGTATTTTATTGAAATTATTTAATTTTATTATCATTAATTTGTAATATAACTTTATTGATGCGTACAAATTGTACTTAATTATGTTTAATAAATTGTTTATTAATTATATCTATGACACTGTAATGTAACTTTTGTTACTTAAAGGGAGATAAAAGTAAGGCCTCCTGAGTTTCTTGCCAGCTTCTTCTTAGTCGAAGGCTCTCCCAAAATCCGAACTGGTGGTAGATTAGTTAGGTAGGTAGAGTAGATTATGGTCTGTGCCAGCTAGATGTGAATGAAGGGTCATTTACCCTACTTGTACCAGGGGGGTGCCGCAATTTAGGTAAGTTCGGCCGGCGTGCCTCCCAGGCAGGCCGCCTACTAGGCGTATGGCAGTAAAGGTTGCCGCTCGGCTCGCACGCTCCATGTCGCGCGTCGTCGCTTAAGGCCAGCTATTCCGAGCGCTTCTCTCTCGCTCTCTCGACAAGGTACGACGACGGTACGGGACGGGTATAACAGCGAAGCGGCGCGTTTTATAGGTTTTATTGCTTATAGGTATAGACTTTATAGGATACTCTGCGAATTTATCTGCGAAATATTTGTGTCTTTGGTTGAGTACAAAAATTAAATGTAAAGCATCAGTAGTTTAGTCATAATATTGAAAAAACATTACAAAAAGGGGTAACTATGTGATTTTTTCTATCGAGTGAAGTTCATTGGATCTTGTAACTGAATGTGACTTTGAAAAGATTAGATCCTTAACTAATACATACTTTTTTTCAGAATTCAAACCATTATTTTCTATGTCTCAGATTGTTTGAAAAAACTCAAAGCGTGACCTACCTAGCCTTAACTCGTAATCCCTGCGCTCCTGACGTCAAATCGATATCGAATCAGCGTTGCTTATCGGATTGTGGATGGTTTGAAAAAACTCAAAGCGCGACCTACCTAGCCTTAACTCGTAATCCCTGCGCTCCTGACGCCAAATCGTTATCGAGTCAGCGTTGCTTATCGGAATGTGAACGCTCGGGTCACACAATAAGTTTCAATTTCGCGTGAAAGTCGTTAGAGAGTGTACCTTCTGTACGGTAGTACTATTAGTTATTATGTGCTTGTACCAAGACGAAAAACGAAACAATTTTAAAACACACAAATTAATGTAACTATTAATATTTGAGGTTTTTTATACTTACTAGTTTTTATAAAAAAAGATATTTGAATGATTAAAAATGTAAACCTTATTACTAATGTTTTCCAAAACTCATTTCAACCGATATTTTATTTTACTTCGTAAACTCAGTTATTTCCAATTTCTTCTACCACAATATCAATATGATAATTGGAAATCACATTTATTCCTTGAAGTGTTAACTTAAGTTAACAATTCATTATTATTTATCATTCTCCACCTTTCATCCCAAAAAACGATAAATTACCTACTTATAAGTTTTAGCCGTTTGTGTCGCTAGGGGAGACACTTGCCCGCCATTTTTGTGTACCTTCTGTACGGTAGTACTATTAGTTATTATGTGCTTGTACCAAGACGAAAAACGAAAAAATTTTAAAACACACAAATTAATGTACCTATTAATATTTGAGGTTTTTTATACTTACTAGTTTTTATAAAAAAAGATATTTTAATGATTAAAAATGTCAACCCTATTACTAATGATACGTTTGTTTATACAGAATTCTATCGCCACGGCTTATATTTCGGTTCGACGCGATTCTGTTTCAGCGTGCAGTGGTACTGGGGGTAGCCATGCGCGTTTGTCTGGCATAGACTATAGTTAGTTAGTTAGATTAGTTGTTCAGTCTTAACTACAAGTTAGTTAACTGTTTTTTTTAATTATTATTAGTATTGACGTCAATAAGTGGCAGTAAAGATTTACATTGAATAAATAATTTGACTTTGACTTTGACTTTGATCATCTAGCCCAAGTAAAGCTTATTTTTGAACTTTGTTTTTTTGGTTAGATAACGATTAAATAATTATTCTAAATAGAAAACAGTCAGACCCGATATCAATTTAGAAAAACAGTTTTTCTAGGTTGACTCGACCGGGATTTGAACCCGAGACCTAAGAGATGGCAACACCAGAACCGACGTACTAACTATTCGAGCACAGAGGTCTTCATCACACATGCGGCTAATAAACAAAAGAAACATAGTCTTTGTTTCTGTAACCTTACTTAACTAACAATTTGTTTGCAGTGACCACGTAGCTTTATATTTTTATTATTCATTCACGTAGTAGAGCGGGCCGTGCTTTATTTGTTTTTCAATTGTTTTTACATCTGATTCAAATCCTGTTACAGTAGGGTAACTGACTTGTGAACAGAGAAACCTTTTAACACCTTATAATAATCCTTATCATCATCAGCTGACAGACGTCCACTCCTGGATAAAGACATCTCCCAAGGATCTCCACTTCGTCCCGTCTTCTGCTGATCGCATCCAGCAGCTACCCAAGACATTTACCTATATACATACTATAATCACGAATATTATCCCTGAGGGATTAGTCAGAGACAAGTCATTGAGGACCGCAAAAGCAGTCCACTGCCACAGTCCACTTTTCAAAAAAAAGCGACTGTACATGTGCTCAGCATGAAAGGTGGTGAGCCCATCGCCTCTCTAAGCTGATGGACGTATGTACAGTCTTCAGTCCGTTAGTCGCCTTTTACGACACCCAAGGGGAGAGAGGGGTGGTAGTATCTTTCACCGCTACACCGACACGGTTACCAAGACCTTAATCCACCCAAGACCTTTACCGGACAAAAAATTATAGAACGTATCTTATCTTATCTTATCTTATCTAGTGGTGCCTGCAGAGGTCTCCCTCTCGCAGTAGCACGTCGACCGGTTGGGATCTTTTGTGCCATCCCGTCCTATAACGTAAGAACACATTTGTTCTAGAGTGGTTCACCGCTCGGCCCGATAAAAGGAGGTCCAGGTATCAATGGTCAGGATGGCCAAAATGTTTCGGATTTTGATGCACAGCCTAGGTTAGTGATCATCACTTTACCCACACACTTTTGCCCGAACGGAGAATCGAACGCGAGACCTCCGGATATCGAGCCGGGCGCCTGACCACTCAGCCACCAAGGCATCATTTACATACGTATAATCAAGACTATTATCCCCGAAGTGTTACTCAGAGACTAGCCAATGAGGACCGCAAAGCAGTCCTCTACCATAGTCCACTTTTACCAAATAGCGACTGCACATGTGACGACAGGTCACATGTGCAGTCCTATGCTGTTGGATGTATGTGCAGACTTTAGTCCGTTAGTCACCTTTTACGACACCCAAGGGAAGAGAGGGGGTGTTAGTATTCTTTCACCGCTATACGACACGGTTACCTAGGCATCATTTTATATGTTTATATCCTTCCCAATATTTATATTCATTTCTAATATGCGTCTTAATTTCCTGTCTTTTCTCGTCACATTTTCATTAGAGATCACATTTTCTCTTTATTGCCTAATAAATTATATACATGAACATAAACTTCAAAAATCATCACTGACCACTATAATGGTCAGTATTAAAAGATATACAAATAGCATATTTTAAAATGTTATCTAACACACGCTAGTGCTGTCCTATTGACGCATAACTTCAGCGAACGCCGATTTCAATATCGATTCTTCGTATTCTTGCCAACCGATTAAATTTTACGATTATTGTACATTCGAAATTCAATCAAGTGCCGCACAAAGGCATAATGCGGGTGGCACTACTGGCAGTATGTGTTTAACAACAATACTTTTTGCTGTTGAAAAAAATGAACGAATTTATTTTGAACGCTTAGACGCTATATTTTAGAGGTAATATTTGCATATTTTAGTTTTACTCAACTGCATCGTTAAACTTGTGCAAGTTATTGTGAGATTTCTATAAAGCAAGTGTTAAAGGGGATGAAAGGCGTTAGACCATTGTACCAGGAACCCTGAATGAGTTAAGATTTATAATATTTAATTGCATTATCTGTTGTGCGTGCAAATTGCGAGTATTGATAGTGTAAGAGGCTTTCAACGATATACCATGATGGGTCTCAATAAAATACAAATTTAATATTTCATAGCTTTCGAATAGCTATTTTAAATGTATTATAATGTTAGAGGACCATTGAACAGTTTTTTATAAAATAGAAAATAGAGATATCAATTTTCTTGGTAAAAATTTGTGCCTCAAGTGTGAAACTCTTTAGTAACAGTTACTCTTTCAATTGAACTATAGACAAGAGACAATCCGTCATGTTTCAAAAGTTATTTCATAAACCTCAGAACAACTAACTAAGTTATTGTTCTGAGCTCGGACCAGAGGTTCTGAGTCATAAACACATGGACATATTTATATGAAATTATACCTATTCTGACATAGAAAGTAGGGTCAAATACTCAGAATAATAACTAAAGCATAGAAGGAGTGCTATGACGTTTGAGTGGGCACTCCGTTTGGTCACCATTCGAATTACATTTGTATAGGTCGCTTTTGAATTTTGTATCAAAAATGGTGACCGGTTTTTTTATTTTCGCTTGACATATGACGTTTTTGGCAACTTATTTTGTCTCTTTTCTTTCAATGTTTATGACCCATTTGATAAAATAGGACAACTATACGAATCTCTTTTGGACTCCTTCTATGCTTTAGTTTATTCTATGGTCAAATACTAATGTACTGAAACCTAAAATTAGTTCTTTATATCTGTCAGATAGCATCTCCCTAAGTTTTGTATCTTTCATAGTTTTATAAAATGACAGAAACTTACCTACTTATGTCTTACCTATCCTTAAGTCAGTAAGTACCGACTAGTGATAGTCTATCTGACACATAATAGGAAGTATTGAAACTGGTAAGTACTAAAGATTGCATCGCTCCAACGTTTACTAATAGATTAACATTAAGCCGAAGTTAAAGTACAGTTATCCCTTTGAATTTATACGATTGTCCGCAACCTCCTTTAATAGCACGATAATCTAACAATAAATAAGCCGCCGCTTCCGCCGGAACCCAGATAATATTTAATTGGCGTGAAAACTCAATAATTGGAGATAAAAATCAGATGGTAGCCGCAGAGCAAACCAATTACTGCACTAGTGTGGCACTACGCAGCCGACCGCGGCTCGGACGCGCTAGTGATGGGAAAGTCTGTTTATCGATAGAATTCTTAAAAAAGAAACTAGTTTTTTAACTAGCTTTACCGTAATCAACTACTAACAGACTTCAATCACTGCATCAAACAATTGCAGGCCGTCAAGCGGAATTGTGTTTCTAACACCTCTTTTAAACGACTGGGAAGAGAGCATTAAGTTTTAAGGTAATAGTGACAAAGAAATGCGGGTCGTATTCTTTGTGTTCTCAGACTTGTGTCTCAAACCACCTACTTAGATAATGAAAATTCTAGAAATCCGCTGCAAACGAAAATATTTGGTCACTCATACATTTGTCACACCACCTTATAATGATATTTTCTTTCCCAGTCCTTTATCTTCTTGTATGTCACGAAGACTCCTTGAGGTTGCTAGCAGTTGAATTAAATTTCTATTTCATCTGATTTCCTAATTTCATAGATTTGCTTTTCCTGATGTGAGTGAAATGTGTTCCACTTACTTTAAACCACTGTTAGATGACATGATAAAAAGATCTAAAGAAAACAAAGATCTCCCTAAATTAATTTTGTTATTTACTATATTTTTAAAGTATCGATAAACCAATAATAATGTGCAATAAGCCTTCACTAACAGTTCGCATGTGGTTTTTCAGCGCACGGCTTGCCGTAACAACTCATTAGCCGACCGCCGCAGTCGCATTTTATTTGTGGCTGACTGTACCGGGTTAATTGTTTAATTTGACCTCAACATCGACGACTTCTCGCATATGAATCTATCCTCTGAATTTTAGCCATTGAAATGGGAGGCGAATTAAACTTCGTGAATAATATTGCCGATAAATTATATAGCAGGTTTGTTTGTTGTGGCTTCAATTTGTTTTGTTTATTTCACTATTATTGTTTGTTATTTTCCTCTATTGTTTGGTCGATGTTCAATATAAATGCAAAAGAAAAAATATTGAAAATTACCTTACCTTTGATAACAGGCTACCAAATTGAGTAAAAAAATTAAGTATACAAAGTTCAGTCTAAACAGACTAGATTTCAGATTTGCACTGAGCTATAAGTTGGCAAATACCTTATGATTTACGTATAAAAAAAGGAAATGTCAAAATTCCTCATGTATCCAGTATCCTCTGGTAAAAGCCATGTAAATACAATAATATGGGAATTTATAACTCGATTTAAAATGTAATTTTTTGCACGTGTTTTCAGTATCATGGTCTAAACATAGACTCAAATAAGAAAAGACCTCAAAAATAAAACATGAGTTGCAAATATATTGAGAAGGTAATTTAGAAAAACTCATTTTATTTTTATATCTTTTTTATTTGATAAAGGTGTATACTTTCAAGATATGGATAATATAGATATAATCAAAAGATAAACATCTCGTTCGAACCTCTTTATAGATCTGTCATCTACTAAAGACCATTTTGCGCCTATACATATGCAAATGTCAGCCATTGCTCGGTAAATCGATTCCGTTCGGTCATCAGTTCAGTTCGGTCACCCGTTCGTTCTACCGCTCATCAATCACTGGGCAAGATTGAATGGCCAACCGTAGTCACATTTATCTCTAAGCTTTTAAAATGGTGACTGTATTTTTTTGTGTGTTCGCTTTCTCTATTGGACATCGAAATGAAAGTTGCAAAAAAGTGTATGATTGTTTCTAAATATTACAATTCCAGTAATAAAGTAATTAAGAGCTATGTGTGTGGTGGTTCATTAAAAGGATACTTCCCAACCCCTACAGCCTAGCTTAGTCACTAGTCTTAGTTCACTCTACAAAGAAAAGTACTGCTGAAAGGACCATGAGGGATTTTGTATGAACCCCGTCCCCGCTCTACAACAGTCATGGGATACGTGTCAATTTGTTCATTGGGACCCAAAGAAGCCTAAAGTACCTGTGTTAGTTGCAAAAAGTATTGGGTTTATTTATAATTTAAAAAAAACTTTTATTGTTTTCTTGCTTTAGTTGGAGTTGCTCGAGTGTGTCATGCTCTCTCAAAATGTCTCTGCGGTGGTGGCATGTGCGTCGGGTCGTTACGTTCCCTAAAACATGGTTGAGCGAAGCGATGGCTGATTCACATGTCATACTCGTGAACGGGTGCCGCCTGTGGAGTCAGGTCTGCTCTTGCAATCTTATTTTGTTATAAAAAAAAAATATTCAAAAACAATACATTTTTTATAACCTAAATCCCCGCGTATTTGAAGAACGTCGCCATAGTAAAAAAAATATTTATCCTACTAGACCCTTCAAATGACACTAATTTCAAATCTGTTGGATGGTGGGGACAAAATTTCCCATGGTCCTTTGTATTTTGTATTTTTGGAACCTGTATAATCTTTATGGTGAGGAAAATAAACGAACCCATCTCTCCGATTGGGTGTCGTAAAAGGCGACTAACGGACCAAAAACTGCACATACATCCAACAGCATAGATCGGCGATGGGCTCACCACTTAACATGCTAAGCACATGTGCAGTTGTTAGTTGGTGACACGTAGACTGTAGAAGCGGGCTGAATTTGCGGTCTTCATTGCCTTGTCTCTGACTAACCCTTCGGGAATAATAATCGTGATCGTGAGTGTATGTTTGTATATTGTATCTGTGGCGCGATCGCAAAACCTGACATAAGTCTCATAATGAACTTCAAAGCAAAATCAATCATATTGTTATTTAAAATTAGAACTATTCTGCTTTGAAGTTTCAGACCTAGTAATTTGATTAGAGCAATGTTTTTATTCTGCAAAATGTACAAAACCATCATGCGCTTGTGTTAGAAATTAAAATTTACTTTTTCAAGTTGGGGGCGATTTGCGGAATATCAATACAAATATTTTCATGTAAGAATTATTGTTTCATGCGTAAAATTAAGAAAGTTGTTAAAAAAAATGTTTTTAGGTGTCATTTTATTTAAGTATTGTTTGTTATTGTTTGTAGAATTTGTTTCAAATTTCAACAAGACCATGACCTTGTGCAATGATCAGACTAACTTACGTAAGTTCTTTTAATGTATTTAAATAATTCAGCACATAGTACAAGTAACTTAAAAATACGTAAAGTTTTACAATTTCGTGCAGGATCCCCTTTAGTCAAATTTCTGACTCTAGTAGACTTTGGTCTACTAGAGTCAGAAGTAGATTTTTGTCTACTAGAGTCAGATAGATATAATCACCATGCTTGTCGAATGCAGGTGGAAATCTTGGGGAACATTTTTTTTTGGTTTATCACCTTGTTAGTATAGCCTAGCGAGAGCTTCTGCAGTTCTTGTCTTATCTATCTAAAAAATCTAATTTATTTAAACTTGAGTGTTTCTATCTTTTTATCTGTAAATAATTTATTGAAAGAATGTTGGTAGATAACGATGAATTTATTACTAATTATATAACTTTATTGAATTAGGTATGTCTATCAATTTTACTGTTCCAACTCATTGGTTTCAACAGTTAGAGGTAATTAGGCTGATTATCTCCGACTGTTGTTATGATATGTTAAGTAGATCTAGAAAGTGTGTTCGGAAGAAATATAGCTTAGATGGGTACCTAAAAAAATGTAAATGACTAATGACATACATTGTAAATTTTTGTGTTATTATGTTACAATAGAAGTATTATCTATGTATCTATCTGTCCTACACCGCACTACACGCAAGCGACTGTCTTTCCATCCACATCACCTTGATGGATGGCGGTCTAATAACTACTGTGCGTTTTTCAGGAAATTTCTTGCCTCGAACTACAGTGTTGTGGAACCAGCTCGTATTTCCGGACCGTTTCGACTTAGGGATCTTCAAGAAACGAGCCTATTCCTTCCTTAAAGGCCGTAAAAGCGTCTGCGATTCCTCTGGTTTTGCGGGTGTCCGTGGGCGGCGGTGATTACTTTCCATCAGGTGACCCGTTTGCTCGTTTGCCTCCTTCTGCTATTAAAAAAAAAATCTATCTATCTAAGCAGTTAGATTTGAACACTGCAAATAAGATATTTTGGGATTTCAGCATCATCATCATCAGCCTATAAACGTCCCTATGCTGGTCACAGGTCTTTCCACGTGGACAAGAGCACGTGGGCCTTTTCTACTGTCCCACTACAAGGTAAAGTTCTCCACCAAAGAAATGAAGTCATCGCTACAACTGATATTGGCTTGTAAAGGCAGCTAAATCCTTGTTCTAACCTCTTTTCCGAATGACATTCTTTTATATCTAGTTTTAAATTTAAAATTCAAACATTACTTGTCTTCTCTGTCTAGCCTTTGTTTTCATGAAAAATCAGTTCAGATCCATCCGCGGAGCTAGAAAGAGTTCCTTCTAATTATTGTTATCCGTACGAAAATATTGCTATTAGTGAATAGTGCATAATTAGAATTAGACCGTTCCATACGTCCTGTTAATATTATTAATAACCTAAACCTACAGCTAATCATAAACATAGTGCATAACCTTTTATAACTAGTATTAACTAACCATTTCTTTAAATAATATACTTCTGAACTCACCGTGCTTTATATCTTCCATCTCCTCCTCATCGTGTCACTCCTCCGTTCCTCTGCCCCGTGACAGGCTTAATCATCGCACTTGCCAAATGCGGATTACAAAGCCAGGTATGCATCGAAAAATCTGAAAAAGCACTTTACCCGACCTGGATTTTGAACCCGAGAAATCGAGGCGAGCGCTCGGCAACTCGGCCATAATGGGGAGGTTGAAAAGTAACCCACTAGGAGCTTGAGATATTTTTGATTTGATCACCCTTACAGTAAACCTGGCATTGCGAAAATTGCTTAGCTGGCACGATTGGAAAACGAACATAAGCCGCCGCGCCGCGCGTGATAAGATAAACCATTTGGAAATGAATCACTTTTTACGGATAAAAACTTGCGCTTAATTTACTACATTACATAGTTTTTTGTAATTTCCAGACGTTTCCGAACCCTTTTCAGTTTTTCAGGGTTAGTGGTCACAGGGAGGCTGTTCGAAACTTCAGGAAAATAAAAAAACTATGTAATGTAGTAAATTAAAAGCGAGTTTTGACCCGTAAAAAGTGTTTTATTTCAATGTGTAGTAGTGCTCGCTTAAACCTTAGATAACAATTAAGACCATTTTATGTTGATTTAGGATTGCGGGTGATCTGCGCTTTTATCTTTATACAAAACAAATAGATTCGCGAATATTATTCATTAAGGGGATCCTGCACGAAATTGTGAAAATGTACGTATTTTTAAGTTACTTGTTGGTACTATGCGCTGAATTATTTAAATACATTAAAAGAACTTACGTTAGTTAGCCTGATCATTGCACAAGGTCGTGGCCTTGTTGAAATTTGAAACGAATTCTTTAAACAATAACAAACAATAGGTACATAAATATAATGACTCCTAAAAACATTTTTTTTTCAACAACTTTCTTAATTTTACGCATGAAACAATAATTTTTACATGAAAATATTTGTATTGATACCGCAGGTCACCCCCATCTTAAAAAAGTAAATTTTAATTCTTAACACAAGCGCGTGATGGTTTTGTTCATTTCGCAGAATAAAAACATTGCTCTAATCAAATTACTAGGTCTGAAACTTTATAGCAGAATTGTCCTAATTTTAAATATCAATATGATTGATTTTGCTTTGTAGTTTATTATGAGACATTATGTCAGTTTTTATGATAGCGCGGCACCGCGCTGTACCTTCTTAAGGGTGAGGTCAGAAACTAGGCTATAAGGACCGCAGAAGCAGTCCACTGCCATAGTCCACATTTCACCAAATTACAACTGCACATGTGCTCAGCGTGATAGGTGGTAAGTGAGATGGTATGTGCAGTATTTATTCCGTCAGTCGCCTTTTACGACACCCAAGGGAAGAGAGGGCGGTTGGTAGTAGGTATTCTTTTAGTGCCCGCTATACTTACCGCACGGTTCGGTCATCTTTATATAATTGCTAACAAGAGAGAGTTAAGATCCAATACTTTTCCGTAGTGAATTAAAAAATGTATGTTATTACAAAATAATTGATTGCCATGAATACATTAGAGTTCGATAAATGAAACTAAAACATGCAAGTAGTCACGCTCTAACGTGATTTAAAACAACGATTGGCGGCGTTTCCAAACGAACTTCTGTTTTCCAACGATCACAGCGTATGTACAGTCGGCAACAGAATATATTAAAAGCGAATTCAAAAGTTCCATCTTTAAATAAACTTAGTATTTTTTTTAGTCAGTTTAAGGAGGTAGGTAGGTACCTACTTTTGATTCAACCCACAAATTTTACTCCTACCACGGTGTCGTCGTTTGTTGATGTCGGTCGTTTAGCTGCGGGGAAGAATGGGCGAATGACATTTCCTACTTGCTTTCATAGTACATTTGTTGACAGAAAAGTAAACAAATAGTTTACGTATATATTCAATACTTACCGATCTACTACATATTATACTACCTGTTTTTATAATACGTATAAAAGGTTGTGTTAATGTCTTCCCATTGATGTCATCATAAATTCGATAGATAACATTTCTGGTGTCAACTGTACTATTAAACGAACAGTTCTAAGCTTATGTTGATTAAACAAATTAACATATCCGTGGGCCATATACCCGCTTAGTTTATATTAGCCACCGCGGCATAAATCTTACGAATAAAGTCGACTTTTCAGTGAACGATCTTCTAAAGTGTCATTAAGTTCTGATAGGTAAGTTACTACCTATGCTAAATAATTATATGCCTTCCTTTTTTTTTGTGAAAAGGAGGGAAACGAGCAGGCAACCAAAGTTTGCGTGGCATAAAGTGCTACCCTAGCATTAAGGCCGCTCTATGTCATACTGTTTTTCTTTGTTTTGTGTTAAATTGTTTTTATAGTGCAATAAAGTATTTTTTATTCATTCATTCATTCTCATTCATTCATTCATTCATTCAGGCAACGATTGATGGAAAGTAATCACCGCCGCGCAGACAGGTCTTAAGAAAGGAGTAGTATCTTTGAGTAAGAAGTAAGACTGTGAGAGGGGAGATACGAGTATACCCTGAAATAGGTCTCCACTGTGCTTTGAATGGCACTTGGAGCCGTTGTTTCCGGTTCTTGTGAAGATATAAAAGTCGGCTAAAAGCTCTGTAGTTAAGCTCCTTTTACTCTGCGATACCTCTTCTGACACTACAGATGAGTAATAATTGTTATCTTGAAAAGACCGAATCGTTAAAAACATTTCACCTCGGATGGGAACGAACCCACGGCCTCCGTATCCGCAATCCGGATGCAAGCGGTGACCACTCCGCCTAAAGAAGATTTTTTTTCAACGTTTCGTTATCTTCGAGTATAAAAGCGTTACTAGCTGCCGCTCGCGGTTTCACCCGCGTGGTTCCCGTTCCCGTGGGAATATCGGAATAAAAAGTATTCTATGTGTTAATCAAGGTTATAAACTACCTGTATGCCGAATTTCATCCAAATACATTTAGTAGCTTTTACGTGAAAAAGTAACAAACATCCATCCAAACTTACAAACTTTCACGTTTATAATATTAGTAGGAAGGATAGAAAGTAGGATAGTAGGATTAACGCAAATAATTAAATATTGCGAAATATATCCCATTTTACTCGGAGATGCTTCTTCCTGAACTGCCTAAATAAATACTAACAAATACCTACTTAAGGAAGAGTCCTAAAAAGTCGTTTTATAAAACCTTCGAGTGTCATCGTTTCGTGTGCCGTAATACTCCTCCCATTACTATCGAGATAATTCTATTGGTTTTAAATAAAAGAATGGGTTAACTATGGAAATGGGATGAGCTCACCGTAACCAGAGAAGCTTTCTCACGTGCTTTATAGTGGATTTAAACGAAATACGTCATTATGTTAATCCGTAAATTGTAATTGAGCGGCGCAGTGAAATTGGGTTTAGTGATTTCTCACGGTGGAAATCAGTGATTACATATTTTTTATTTATTATCTAGTTTTGGCCAACACCTGTGTTACAAAGATGTGATTGTGCTGAAGCGTCATAATGTATTGTATTTTTTATAGAACATTTCAATCGCTTGCATTCATAGAGACAATGTGCTTTAACTTGCGCTTACCTTTTACCAATTAACTATATAAAAATCTAAACTGTATTTTAGATATCTAGGTTCTTCCTTAGTTAACATAAAGTTAAATTACAACACATTTCTGTTACAAAAACTACAAAGTTTATCGTTCAGTTTTACCTTCTTTTTTGTTCACGGTGCATTCAGTACAAAAATATAAGTATTGTAAATGTCACCTTAAAGGTATACGGAATGCAATTAAAAAATATAGTAGGTATCTCGACATGTTTTTAAAAACCGATTTGACTATTCGATAGAACGATTTAATAATTATTAAGTATGTACGTTTATTACAATTTCTTTTTACATGTAGAGCTACTTATAAATCTTAAGTAAAATTTTAAACACTGAAAAAAGACGACAACCTCAGGCGGGAATCGAACCACGCACCTTCCGCATTCCGGGCGGCTGCCTTAACCACTTGGCTACCGAGGTGCTTATGTTTTCAGTCAACATTGCTTCATCAAATCTTAGAAGTTTTCACCTCTAAGAGAAGAAGAAGTTTTCACCACTTATAAATCGTCGAATAAAGGTGAAATATCAAAAAGATTTTCTGAACATTTACATAAAACAAAGTTTCGCAAAATGCCTGTAACTAACACCGATAGAGAGATTAAGGTTTTCATAATCTTATTTAACGTTTTAACGTTTGCCTGCTACAACTCCACACAACTTCCGGTCACCCATCCGAAAAAAATCTTATGCCATCGCAGCTTGACATTAACGATTATTTCCATTGCCTACCAGCAGTTCCGTTCCCACGTGCTCTTAACCGTAGTGTTTGCAATAAATAAAGAATTATCTGCAATAATAACTCGGCTCGATTGAACCGAACAATACGCTGCGGACGAGTGGGAGGCGGATACCATCGTGCAGTAGACGAGAACTGTATAGAGCTGATCATACATTCATACATAGATTCCCGACTGTTATCCCCAAAGGGTTAGTCAGAGACTAGGCAATGAGGACAGCAGAAGCAGTCCACTGCGACAGTCAACGTTTGACCAAATTTCAAGTCTTTATTTCGTTAGTCGCCTTTTACGACACCCAAGAGAACTAGGTCTCCGAAAGACTTAAACTTTTTACCATTGAAAATGGTTATCAGATGCAAATGAGATGTATTTTTGGTAATAGCTCTGAGGATTTTGGGAGGATCACGATGGGAATAGTACCAAGAGTTGAGGAATAAATCGAGACACGTGTGAACGTTTGAATTTTGAAAATCGGCTTGTAACTTTTTTTGGAATTTTGAACAATGTAAAAAGAAACAGTATTTTTGGGGGGTGTTTGTTTACTAAATTGGAAATAATTCGTAAAAAACAGACATAAGAAAAAATGAAAAAAGGGTCCTAGGGCATTAGTTACCTACAAAATGGCGTTTTTTTTTTTAAATCGGTTAATAAATTCTGAACTGTAGGTGGTTAAGATTTGGAATTGTAGAAAAACAGTTATTTCCGTGTATAAAAGTGTAGTGACGTAGCTTCTATGATTATTGACTGATCGTCATGGTAATGGTGTTAAAAGATGCTTAGATTTGGAATTGTAGAAAAACGGTTATTTCCGTATATAAAAGTGTAGTGACGTAGCTTCTATGATTATTGACTGATCATCATGGTAATGGTGTTAATAGATGCGGATGCAAGCGAAAAGTGCATTTGAGTTAGAATTTCGAAAATCTAAGTGAAATTTCACTAAGGTTGTACAAGAAAAGAAAATGTTATTCTCTGTGTTGTGCAGTGTTATACGTTCGACTAAACTACTAAGTAATGTAGTTGTGTAATTTTATAAAAGTATATCTCAATAAAAAATTCTTGTTATTCAACTTGTAAGTAATGTG
This sequence comes from Scoparia ambigualis, assembly GCA_963921215.1. Classification (NCBI taxonomy): domain Eukaryota; kingdom Metazoa; phylum Arthropoda; class Insecta; order Lepidoptera; family Crambidae; genus Scoparia; species Scoparia ambigualis. The sequence continues at coordinate 13,560,200 of OY992516.1, read as the reverse complement.
TTATTCAAAATAATTTTTTTTCGTAAATTTATGTATTTATTATCAATGCTCCGATTCTTGCGGGGACTGCGAAATCTGTGAATTTTTTAAACTAGGTTCGGCGACCTGTGTAAAAAAGTACTCACGTGTTTTTTATGAGATCAACATTAAACTTTTGTCAGCCTTTCCAACATAAAGTTTAGCACTTTGGAGAGCAAGCAATAGCCCAAAGCAAACAATCGTGCCTTCTCACAAGACAAGTCGTTTATCAAACGATAGTGAGGATCTTTACTTTTAAAAACAATTAAAAATATTTTTAATAAAATTATTATGTGTACCTACGAACAGCTCTTAAGAATCCTATTAAGGAGCCTTTGTAATAGCGACCGGGCCTGATTTAATTGTGGCCAGCGTTAATTGGCTATTGTCCAGTAATATTGGTCTGCCCTTACGTGCCCTGCAGTTAAGTATAGCCTATTGTTTTTTGTATAAGCCCTTTATGGATCAGCTAGCATAATAGGATCACTGTTTGCCTTTAGTTATTATGTTGTCACTATAATCGTTATCTAGTTTCAAGATTTTCTTATGACTACGAATTAAAAAATGTACTTAATTAAGTACCTAATAGTTTTTTTTTATAGTGCGGGGAAGCGTTTCATTTCACTTGAAAGTTAGAAGTTAGTAACAAAACTTTCAAAAATAGAGGTAGTAACGATAATGCTGAAGATAAATAATATACTTGTACTCTTCAACCATTGAAGAACTGGCTATATTACTGCTAAATTACGGAACCTAAAAATACGTAAGTACAGTCACGAGCAAAAATATGTAAACAATTTAAACTCATAATACAATGGAATAAGAGTCAAAGTGTATACATATTTGTGCTCGTGACTGTACATACATACGCGGCTGTTTCCCGGAGCAAATACCACAAAAATGTCAACAATGCTAAGAGATGGTAACATGGAGTTATAACACTACCACTGACTCTAAAATCGATGAATAATAAAATTTTTTGTTCAAATATTTGTAAAAATATTTCTTTCGGATCTCAGAGGTGAAAACTTCTAAGATTTGATGAAGCAATGTTGACTAAAAACATAAGCATCAAGCACTGACAAATTTCGACGGTTGAAAGCCAGACCTCGGTAGCCAAGTGGTTAAGGCAGCCGCCCGGAATGCGGAAGGTGCGTGGTTCGATTCCCGCCTGAGGTTGTCGTCTTTTTCAGTGTTTAAAATTTTATTTAAGTATATTTAAGCGTTAATAAAACGCTAAAATATAAAACATTAATCTATAAACGCAGCTTCATCTTAACCGAATGTTCAAATATTTGTAAAAATATTTCTTTCGGATCTCAGAGGTGAAAACTTCTAAGATTTGATGAAGCAATGTTGACTAAAAACATAAGCATCAAGCACTGACAAATTTCGACGGTTGAAAGCCAGACCTCGGTAGCCAAGTGGTTAAGGCAGCCGCCCGGAATGCGGAAGGTGCGTGGTTCGATTCCCGCCTGAGGTTGTCGTCTTTTTTCAGTGTTTAAAATTTTATTTAAGTATATTTAAGCGTTAATAAAACGCTAAAATATAAAACATTAATCGATGAATAATGTTTGTTAAAAATTACTGTAACTGTTTGTGCAAATTATAGCGTCACTCGGGTTTTCACCGTTTTTTAAAACAAATAATAAAAATAATAATAAGGGCAGTGCTAGTCAACATCACCGTCCCACACGATGAGAACCTCGTGAAGGCTGAGAAGGACAAGCTGAGCTAGTACCTTGACTTGGCTTACGAGGTTACCGCCATGTGGGATGTTGACTCGACTATCATTGTCCCGATAGTCGTATCTGCGAACGGCCTAATAGCGAAGAGTCTCGAACAACATCTCAAGAGACTCTCGCTAGACGGCTGGATCAAGGGCCAGATACAGAAGGCGGTACTTCTTGACGGCACGCATCGTCAGGAGGTTCCTCTCTCTGCAGCCCTAACCACCGGTAGTTTGGACCCTGCCCCGCTGCCGCCGGCACTCTATGTTTAGTTTTATTATAATGTTTTATAGTAGTTTTGTTTATTATTTTTATATGGAATATTATAAAAAAACCTAGACTTAAGAAAAGAAGTAAATACGAGAATAATAATAATAATAATATTGTTATTCGTTGTTTCGTGAATCTCTCTCATGAAAAAGAAAAAATCCGATCCGACACTAGATCTGCATCGAATTTGTCTATCGACAAGTTGATAATAACTACCCAGACAGACTTCCAACAAGAACAAGCCATACAACCAACCAAACCAGAAACAATAGTAGACACTTGCCGCTGGACAGTAAGTTTTGCCAATACACGAAAGAGGCGGTCAAAAGCAGTTTGTATCATAAGTAAGTAGGAACTCGATGGCGCAGCGGCCAGCGCGTTCGGCTTGCGATCTTGCCCGCTAAGCAACTTTTGCAATGCCGGGTCGCCTGATGGGTGATTAATTAAAAACATGTCGAGCTTCCTCCGTGCTTCGGAAGGCACGTTAAAGCCGTTGGTCCCGGTTGTTGGCAGATGGCAGTCGTTAAAAACTCACCAACCCGCATTGGGCCAGCGTGGTGGGTTATGGCCCAATATCCCCACGTGCTATTGTTCACGTGGGAGGCCTGTGCTCAGCAATGGAACGTATATATGCTGATGATGATGATGATGATGAAGTTAGTAAGTTAGTACAGCCTGCATATTCTCCCACTGCTGGGCAAAGGTCTCAATCATTGGAATCAAGTCATCAGGAAATGGGTATAGGTTTAAGGGGATCCTGCAATAAATTGTGAAAATTTACGTATTTTTAAGTTATTTGTACTATGCGCTGAATTAGTTAAATACAATAAAAGAACTTACGTAAGTCAGCCTGATCATTGCATAAGGTCGTGGCCTTGTTGAAATTTGAAACAAATTCTTTAAAAAATAACAAGCAATACATAAATGTAATGACTCCTAAAAACAATTTTTTTCGACAACTTTCTTAATTTTACGCATGAAACAATAATTCTTACCTGAAAATATTTGTATTGATATTCCGCAGGTCACCCTCATCTTAAAAAAGTAAATTTTAATTTTTTAAACCAACCGCGTGATGGTTTTGTACATTACGCAGAATAAAAACATTGCTCTAATCAAATTACTAGGTCTGAAACTTCAAAGCAGAATTGTTCTAATTTTAAATATCAATATGATTGATTTTGCTTTGAAGTTCTGAACTTATGTCAGTTTTTGGGATCGCGTGGCACCCCCATAATCACCACGCTTGCCTAATACGGGTTGGTAATCACACGCCCGGGTTATGCATCGAAAAATCCGGAAATACGCTTTGACTAACCTGGGCCTGCCGAACACAATTGAAGCCGGGACCTATAGATGTCGAGCCGGGCGCGACCCCTCGGCCACCGAGGCGTTTGTAGCTTACTAATGGAAATTGGTCAGACCCTGACACTTACGTAGACATTTTAGTAAGCTGACAACTGTACCACGGCGGGAGTACCGGGATCTCATAAGAGGGTTTACGCATTTCGGTTTTCCATACAAACTTCCAAGTCGAAATTTTTTAAAACCATCAAGTCGCACTGTGATCTAGTTAGCCACTAGATCACAGAGGCGACTACGCGACCTCTGGTTCTATAGCCACCGGTTATAGAACCAGAGGTCGCGGGTTCGATTCCCAGCTGGGGGTACATCTTTGTGTGCTCGGTTTCGTTGGTGATAGGGCTGTTAAGTCCGCCTGGCTAGCTACCACCATTTTATCTTAGTCTGTCGCCATAACAACGATGTTTATAGCATTGTTGTGTTCCTTACAGTTTGAGATAAGATATAACCTCAGTGGTTGAGGATTCCGGGTGAAGCGCGCTTCCACCTTCGGCCTTATCGACACTTACCATCAGGTGAGATGAAGGCCAAGCGCTTACCCGTTGTAGAATAAAAATAATAGAATAAAAAGCCAATTTTGATGAAACTTTGCATGCTTAAGTAAAACACAGAGATTTGTTGAAAACATTTTTAAAAAAGGTTTATTTAACTATGTTATTGCGATTTTTAACTTTCTATAGTGGACTTTAAATCGCAATAACTCAGCTAAAAATACGTTTTTGAAAAATGTTTTCAACAAACTATTAAGATCCCTGTGTTTTACTTTAGCATGCAAAGTTTCATCAAAATTGGCTTATTGGTTTTTAAAAATTTCGACTTGGAAGTTAGTATGGAAAACCGAAATGCGTGAACCCTCTTAAGCTGAAAAGCAAGTTCAACGTAGCTTTTATTTACGATCATTTAAAGTAGACGTATAAAAGTGTATGTACATATAGCTGCCAAATTAACCCGTCATCAAAGTTGTTGAAACAAGCCGAAGTGTTTCTGAGTTACTTTATTCATCCACATACGTATGGTAATGCTTTCCTTGTCATTCGTACACAAAGTAACGTCGCATCTCTTATCTAAATGTTCCAGGGCCACAAAGCCCAAGATAACACCGCAAAATGGTCGTGCAAAAACAACAAAAAAAACGCAACACGCAATCACTTTAAGCGAGTTACTTTACAACAAAGACGCGCCACTGAAAACCTGATTCCTTCTTCTTTGAAGCATATCCATAATCATAATAATTAAATGTCGCAATAAGGAGCTCTCTTATCAGCCGGACGTATGGATGAGGCTACCGACCAGAGAGTTTACGTCAAAGTACCCGGCACATGCGCGGTTATACGTCGCCGCGTTGCACATAGCTGTTTTTACTTGGGAGTCACAAACTTTTTTAAATAAAAAGCCGGCATTGGATTGTTGGTTGGAAGATTGCGTTGTTTCACTTAAAGTTTTACCGGGCTTGAATGTGTCAGTATAAGAACCAGTTAGGCAAATTATCTGCGAGGAATCACTGAGTTCACCTGCCGGTCTGGGTTTATTTATTTATGCGTCGGCGCGGCCGCTGTGTGCGTGATTAGTATGGCGTATTGTTTTGTTGTAATTTATGGCTTTGTTTTGCGTTTATTTTTTGTTTTTTTTTCGTTGTTTTTGTTTTATATTGCTTTTCTTTTCTTAATCTGGTTCCTTAAGTGCTACCTTATAGTCACTGGTGAGATCATCTTTTAATTCAATATAAGATAAATTAAGATCACGGACTGACCTTTTGTTTTTCGTCGTTGGGACATTCTTGTTTATGCTCTATTGTCATTGGTATTTCCGATTGACTTTGGCTTTGTTAATATATTTTTCCTGAACGCATTCCGGTTGATATTTCTTCCGTTTATACATATAAAACTCCCTTGTCTTGTCGCATATTTTAGTACATTTTAGGTATTTTTTGTTGTACAGAGAATCTTCTTTACCCTTACGAGATTATAAGTGAAAAACGCAGAAGAAGAAAAAAAGCGCATCACCTGTTTTTGTAATATTCACTACGTAAGGAGTAGCTTATTTTATCATCACTATTGGAACACAACATTTCTTCTTACATTGTGAAAGGTGACAGCTCGCCAGATGTACTAAAAATAAGTCCACACAACCAACAAAAATATCAAGATTATGTACCATAAAGGTGATGGTAAACAGAGTATGCATAAGAAACAGTCTCTGTTTTACTTTGAATATGTCCTATTTTCCATATAAATTCCCTAATGACATCTAACCCAAATTGGGCCGGTGTGATGGGTTATGACCCAATCTCCCCACATGCTGTTGTCTATGTGAGAAGACCTGTGCCCAGCAGTGGGACGTTTTTAGGCTGATGATGATGATGATGATGATGATGATGATGATGATGATGATGATGATGATGATGACGAAATTAACCGTGTCGCGTAGCGGTGAAAGAATACTACCACCCCCCTCTTCCTTCCTTTGCATTACAAGTCAGACCGCCGTACTCAGAGACGTCAATTAAGTTTTAATGACAATTAAGTCTCTTGCTGTCACTTTCGTATGTATAGTGATAAATAGAGAAGGAAAGACATTTAATTGTCATTAAACTTAATTGACGTCTCTGAGTACCTACGGCGGTTACTGCCATACTCAGAGACGTCAATTAAGTTTTAATGACAATTAAATGTGTTTCTCTATTTAGCACTATACATAAGAAAGTGACAGCAAGAGACTTAACCCTTAAAGGATCATTAGACCGCCGGCGGTCGCAAAACTATAGGTTTTCAATTGTGTCTGGTTTCACGTTGCTTGAGGGATTAATTGTCATTAAAACTTAATTGACGTCTCTGAGTACGGTAGTTAATGTATTCATATTTAACCACTCTAGTAAAGTAAGGGATTTACTAACGTGTTGCTAACCTTTGAAGTTTAGTAGAATAAACTTAACTCTTTACAATAACCATCTATTCTTTATTTAATCGTATCGCGTAACGGTGAAAGAATACTACCATCCCCTCTCTTCCCTTGGGTGTCGTAAAAGGCGACTAACGGACTAAAGACTGCACATACTTCCAACAGCAAAGAGCGGCGATGGGCTCACGACCTTTCACTGAGCTCATGTGCAGTCACTATTTGGTGAAAAGTGGCACAGGGCTCTGACTAACCCTTTGGGGATAATAGTCGTAATTATATGTATTTATGTATGTAATTCTCAAAATATCCTATTTGCAGTGGTCAGATCTAACTGCTTATCCATCCAAGCCATATTTCTTGCGCATTCAGGATCTCGATCTACTTAACATAACTTCTCACACATTAACAGACAAATAGTCATAATTCTCTACGCATACCAATATATTATTGTGAATAAACACAAACCAGAATACAATAACAAATAAGGCGGAACGGAACCGAACTTTTTTAAATGCCCATCATTATTTAGACGAAAAACAAATAAACTATATTTTAAGGCTTGTTATACACTGGCGACTGTTGTTCGAGACTTTTCAATCAGACACACAGCGAGGGGCCTAATTATAAGTATAATGATCTGGATATTCTGTTGCAATAGAATATGAATGGATATAAATAATCCAGTGTTCTCATGTGAGATTGTAATATGTTTATGGGCTCTGACAGCTTATTAATGTAACAATTGCTGGCCGGTTATTCATCATTTATATGCTAAAGCGCGTACTGTTGGTAAATACGTTTGGATGTTGTAAGATTTGTGTAAATTTTTTTTGGTTATTCTGACACCCTATGTGTAAATAAGTTATATGTAGGTACTTACTTGCTTTAATAACCTTACTTTTAAAAACGTTTGGAAGTTGTAAGTTTTGTGTTAAATTTTTTTGGTTATTCTGACACCCTTTATATAAATAAGTTATATGTACCTACTTGTTCTAATAATCATACCTACTTTTAAAATAAGCAGTTGTTTCATCACGCAAAAGGAATAACTTATTTAAAGAGATCAATGTTTTCCGGGCGGTAACATCCAGGCCCTAGGAAATTCTTAATATTTTTGATTTGTTTGTTTGTTACGCTTTCATATCGCTAAACCGATTTTGATTTATTTTGGTAAAGAGATCTAATATGGGTCCAAAAGACTTTTAATTGCGTCGTCTGATTTGCTTTTTACTTTGTTGTAATATTTTTGTTATTTTTTCAATTTAACCCTTAAGTAGGGATGTATCGATGGAACATAAATCATTAATGAAAATGTTAATATAATGCTCATGTGCAGATATCATTTGGTGAAACGTGGACTATGGCAGTAGTCTGCTTTTGCAGTGCCTGGTCTCTGACTAAACCTCCGGGGATAATAATCGTGAATATATGCGTGTGTGTCAATATGCGTGTAAGTCAAAATGCGTGTATGTCAATATGCGTGTACGTAATTAGTCATTATGCGAGTAACCCTATGTAGTCTGTATTAAAAAAATATTATTTTAATCGCATCACTTATTTTTTAACCAAAACGCAAAGTTGACAATGTTTTACTTTACAACCAACGTTTCATATACTATTCATTTTAATAACAACTTGTTCCAGTAAAATAAATATTCTTGTTTAATAATACGATATGAAATAAAAGTTGGTCAGGTATATATTATTTAAGTCATTTGTTTGTCAAATAATACCTTGTGATATGAAATTTAGTCAAGTATTTTTTTAACTTAATGGTTTGATAAACGTTTCGTTTTCTAGTGATGAAATGACAGATCATGTTTTAGCAATAGTTGGTTGTAAAAAAAGTTGTCAAGTAGTTTTTGGTGAAATGGAAGGACTCCATTTTATTGACATTAACATCATCATCAGCCATACGACCACGCATGCGGCAAAGGCCTCCCCAAGGATCTCCACCACGACCGGTCTTGTGCTGCTTGCATCCAGCGGCTACCAGCGACCTTCACCAAGACAAAACATTAACATGCAAGCAAGCAAAGCTGCGGGCAAAAGCTAGTTTATTATTATTATTATGAGCCTATATTTTCCCACTGCTTGACAAAGACCTCTCTCCCCTCTTTCCACTTTTCGCGGTCTGTTGCTTGTGCTGGCCAATCCTTTGCATAGGCAAAATCGTCCCTCCACCTGCGTCTAGGTCGGCCTCACTGCCGTTTCACTCCACATGGGATACAGTCGGTAGTGGCCTTTGCCCACAACTCGTCAGGCATGCGGCAAACATGTCCTGCCCAGTCCCACTTAAGAATGGCGGCTTTTTGAGTTACATCGGTGTTTTGTGTCTGGGAACGCAGTACTTATCGTATTTCTTATACGGTCTATTAGTTTTACCCCTAAGATACTGCGCCCCATCGCTCGTTGGCAAACCTCAATTGCAGACCTTTGCTGAATCGTCAAAGACCAAGTCTGAGCGCCGTATGTGAGGATGGGGAGAATGCACACGTCCATAAGCTTACGTTTCAGGCACATTGGAAGGCTTCCTTTTATTAAGTCCTCCATGACCTAACTGCTCTTCAAGGCGTTTTCGGTTCGTCTTGCCACTTCTTTATTTTTCCTTATGTCGGTAGCGGGTAGGTTGGCAGGTGAAAGGTTATTGCCACATTTATAAAGCTAGTAGCCAATTAAAAAAATCAATTGCTACGAATCTGTGTTAGCGCATTTCTTTAGTTACCTACGCCATTTTGGGTGTCGTAAAAGGCGACTAACGGACTAAAAACCTGCACATACATTCAACAGCACAGAGCGGCGATGGGCTCACCACCTGTCACGCTGAGCACATGTGCAGTTGCTATTTGTTGAAACTAGTTTTGGTATTTGGGATAACAGTCGTGATTATATGTATTTATTACTTCAGAACGTCGGCATCTATTTGGTTAATAATTTTTAGTTAGGTTAGGTTAGCATTAATTCCGTTTTTTGGAAATTCTTCACGCGTTATGAGTGGTTTACGCGGACTAAGTCGGGAGTCCACTAGTTTATAATATAAAACGACACACGACACATGTTATGGAACTAAAGATGGTCAGTTTAATAATCTAGTAATCTATCTGGTAACTATCATAATGTTTCTAATTACGTTATGTAAATTTCGAAATAGAAATAAGATCTTTTGAAACATTAATTTATATAAAATAAATGGATCAATAACTCCATTTTTGCATCAGGTAGTTTTTCAAGACAACGTCACGCGGTCAGTCGGTACGGTCTCAAAAATAATCAAGCGTCACTCACGAATTAATAAACCTATTTCGAAATTTTCTAATTAAAAATTGTTAATTTATTTTCACTTGCCCAGCTCTCTGCGACCATCCTAACTCGCTCGTTCATCAAAATCAATTAAAACTGGCTCGTTCATTCGTGAATTGATTAACAAGTGAGATTAATGTTTATTATTCTGTGCATATTATAATTAAGACATTTCATTTGGTTAGTTAGTGTGCGGGTATATTTTAGCTTCATTACTAACATACACGCATGGTTGGAGCAAAAATGTTATTTCGTATATAAAAATAATAAAAAACACACTTTTATATAAACCAATATTTTATTATACAACTTTAAAATTTTATAACTTTTTGCTTCGGAAGACATATTTTTAGGGCCTAAGAGCTTAACCTTAACCTATCAACTGCGGCCGCGTCTGATCAGTGCTCAATTAATAGAATTTATATTTGTGTCTAAGTTTTAAATCAAATTTCAGACTCTACTACTCGAAACAACATAAAGACTGATTATTAAATTCAGTTTCGATTTCATACGAATAACAGTTAACTACAACTCGATCGCATAGAGAAATTAGTCGCAAAAAAACAAAAAAAATTTTATTGAAATATCAAGTCACTTAAAGAATACTACCAACCCCGCTCATCCGTTGGGTGTCGTAAAAGGCGACTACGGGACTAAAAACTGCCCATACACCCCAGATTTGATACACCATAGAGCGGTGATGAGCTCACCATCTATTATGCTGCGCACATGCGCAGTTGTAATTTGGTGAAACGTGGACTATGGCAGTGGACTGCTTCTGTAGTGCCTATTGCATAGTCTCTGACTAACCCTTTGGGGATAATAGCTTGTATCCTAAAACCAAACTCAAAATTAAATCCATGCTTGAATACAGTTAGAAAAGGATGGCTATATATGCGATGAATAGCACCATCCCTTTCTTACTGTACTCAAGCACAGATTTGAGTCAGTTTGGTTTTAGAATACGAGCTTATGTCTCGCGTTGCTGCTGTCGCTACCAGGGACGCTTCATAGCCGCTTCCGATTACAGCATCGTTCGACTTTTTGCACCGATCAGCTGATGTTGCGTCGTCGGTTCTTTAGATCCATTCTGTTGATTTATAACAAATTGTCTATCAATCACTAAGCATCTATCTCTGTATATCTATCATCACCCATCAACATTTCACGTTTAGGTATAATGTTGTTATATGTTTATTATTGAAATTTTTGCATTCACAATAATGAAATGTTTACTAGAACAAAAAACAACCAGTCTCAGGAAAGCTCGAACGGGACTCGAACCCGTGACCTTTGGATTGTTTTTTTTTGTAGTAAACATTTTATCATGTTGTAATATGTTTTAGTAGCAGTATACGATTAACCTTATTTATACTAATACTAGCGGCCGCTCGGGGATTCACCCGCCCGTTCCCGTTCCCGTAGGAATATCTGGATAAAAAGTATCTTATTAAAAAGTATTCTATGTGTTAATCCAAGTTATAATGTATCTGTATGCCGAATTTTATCCAAATCCATTTAGTAGTTTTTACGTGAAAGAGTAACAAACATCCATTCATACTTACAAACTTTCGCGTTTATAATATTAGTAGGATTAAGCCGTGTTGTATAACAACTGAATAAAAAACTGCCACCTCTCTCTTCCCTTATTATACATTATACATACATATATAATCAAGACTATTATCCCCGAAGGGTTAGTCAGAGACTAGGCAATGACGACCGAAAAAGCAGTCCTCTACCATATTCCACTTTTCACCAAATAGCGACTGCACATGTGCTCAGCGTGACAGGTGGTGAGCCCATCGCCGCTCTAAGCTGTTGGATGTTTTTGCAGTCTTTAGTCCGTTAGTCGCCTTTTACGACACCCAAGGGAAGAGAGGGGGTGGTAGTATTCTTTCACCGCTACGAAACACGGTTATTATTATCCCTTATTATTATCAGCCCGGCCTTTGCCGTGCCGGCCAAAGGCCTACCCGCCCTCCTTCTACTCTTCACGGTTAAACCCTTTAACTGGTAGTGGCAATATACATGCCACCATAATTTCTTTCTTCCTTTATAATTATATAATGTCCCTAACGTACACAGGCCACCGTTAGTGTTGTGTGTGACGGTAGCTGGATAAAAAATTTGACGGTGGACGAAGATACAGCCGCGCATACTGAGGCAGGCAGCACATCGCGACACCAGTCCGCCCGTGACCACGACCGTGCAACTCGGGTATAAAAAGGTATGCGTAGTAATGCCTATAATATGTAGTTAGCGTTAATTCCCGTGTAAATGTGTCTACCTCGTATTTATGACCAACGTCGGCGATTTGGGGTTTGGAGCGCAGTGTGGTATATCCGATACGGTGTGATAGCTTAACTTCCAGAATACTGCGCTCCATTGCACTCTCTCTCCCTTGGTGCAGAGAAATAAGTGGTAGGGTGCACAACTAAAATGAAAATATGGTAAATTTCATACATAATTATACTATAAACATTATATACAACTCAGATACATATACACCATATACATATATGGTTTTCATGGTGTCGCCATCTCTGAGGTCCCGGGTTCGATCCCCGGTCGGGTCAATTTAGAAATTATTGTTTTTCTAAATTGTCTCGGGTCTGGGTGTTTTCTATGTATAATAAGTATGTATTTAAGTATTTTAAGTATGTTTATCCGTTGTCTAGTAACCATATAACGAGTTTCTTCGAAGCTTCTCTTGGGCTAGATAATTGGTGTGATTGTAGGAAAGATTTATTTATTTATTTATTTATTTATATATACACCGTAGATACATAATATAGGTACACTCTATAATATATAAATAGTAAGTAAATATATATAAATATCATACATAGAATTAAAAAACGATTACTAATGTGGAGTATCAGCTTGTTCGGTAAGATAGCTGAGCAATTTGGTTTTGAACACGTACCGACTGGTGGACATTGTAATATTTATAGGGAGAGAATTCCAAAGGAGAAAGGTTTGGCAAAGAAGGAAGAGGAACGATGTCGGAGTGGTGAGAGGGACAGTTTATAAGACGATTAGAAAAACGAAGTGTTTTTTCATGAGTGTTATATAGGTATTAAAAGTGTGAGGAAAGATACGAAGGGGAATTAGGAGAGCATAACACGGAAAATAAAGTGGTTAAGGCCCGCATACTTCTACGCAGCCGAATTGGTAACCATTAAAGCTGCGTTCGGCATGCGGACACATGATCATATTTACGAAGGTTAAAGACGAATTGAATGCAGTTATTTAGGAGACGGTCTAGCTTATTGAGTAGATCTGCATTCAGGTCGAGGTCACCATAGTCGACGATAGGAAAGACTAAGGTCTATACAAGCATAGCCTTGACGCTAAAAGGCAAAAAGTTCTTGAGGCGATAAAGGTAACGTAGTATTCCAGTAACTTTTCTACAAACATTCGTCACCTGAGCCTGCCAGTTCAACCTCGAGTCGACAAGCAAACCCAGATCCTTTACATTATTAGTGATAGGTATTGGAGTGCCGTCGAAAATAATGGGATGAAGTCCGCTGAAATTAATTCTTGACATCATCCGTGGACTCCCCCTATCAATACAGCTTGGCATTTTGCAGGGTTGACAGCTACCCCAAACTCGTCGGACCAGGATTTAATGCTGTTTAGGTCTTTATTTAGAGCATCAATGGCATCATTCAGCCCATCCACATTTGCCTGGGCATATAATTGCAGGTCGTCGGCGTAGAGATGATACGAACACTGAAGCTTGTGAGTGATGAAATTAATACAAATTGAGAAAAGAAGGGGAGAAAGAATGCCGCCTTGAGGAACAAAGAGTTTGTCTTAAATTTTGCGTCGCCAATGGAATTTCGTGTTCGGAGTCACTGAAAATGTTACAGAAGGCTTACGGTGAATCGACTTTATCAAAAACACGTGCTTATGAGTGGTACAAACAGTTCAAAAGCGGTCGAGATGTGATGGAAAATTTGCTTCGCTCTGGTAGGCCATCAACGTCTTCAACTGAAGTTAACATCGCAAAAGTGAAGGAAATGGTGACTGAAAATCCTCATTCAAGTTTGAGAGAGATAGCAGGTGAACTTTCTGTGTCTCACGAGTCGATCCGTACCGTTTTAAATAATCACTTAGGTATGAAACATGTTGCCGCTAGGCTAGTCCCAAAAGACCTGAATTTTCTCCAAAAACTCAATCGCGTAAGAGTCGCTGAGGACATACTAGAACGAGTCAATTCCGACGCAACATTCATGCAACGCATTGTTACTGGTGACGAGACGTTGTTTTGCGAGTTTGACATGCAAACTAGTCAACAAGCTTCGGAGTGGCGCCTTCTGACTGAACCGAAACCGAAAAAACCACGCCTAAGTCGATCAAAAGTCAAAGTCATGTTGACTGTTTTCTTTGACTATCGCGGTGTTGTGCACTCGAAGTTCTTGCCGGAAGGTCAAACGGTAATTAAAAAATATTATTTCATCAATTTGCGGAGTTTAAGAGAGCAAATTCGATGAATGAAGTCAAATTTGTGGAAAGAAAATTCTTGGATTTTACATCACGATAATGCGCCTTCGCACAATGCCATCATTGTAAACGAATTTTTGACCAAAAACTCAACAAATACCATCGAGCAACCACCTTATTCAGCAGATATGGCTCCAGCCGACTTCTTTCTTTTTCCTAAACTCAAATCGTGACACCCGTTTTCACTCGGTAGAAGACATAAAGGAGAATTCGCGGCGAGAACTTCCGGATGATTGGATTATTCGTTGGCGTAAGTGTATCGTTTCTGAAGGAGCATACTATGAAGGCGATAAAATAAATTTGGATGAATAACTAAAATTTTGTGTATTGTTGATCTTTTCCCGGAATTTTCTTGACAGAGTAGTAACAGCAATAAAAATTTTAAAGTCAAAATATAAAATTAAGAGAAATATTCTTTTCCATTTACTCATTACTTAATTAATATTTTGGCAAATGCAATCAAATTCACAGGTAATGTAACCTATCATTTTTTAGATTATTGTTCTCCTTCTTCTTGAAAGTGCGTTCTTAAGAAAATAATAGCATCAAGCGTTTTGTCAGAGAGTGAGCTACGTATAAAATGTCAAAAATTATAAACCTGTCTCTTTCACTAAATGCCGAGAGTTGGAATAGGTATTAGTTCTTTGGCGAGAAGGATATTGCTGCGCTGAAGAATATTGCGTAGGTTTTAAACTAGGAATACTGAACTCCGGAGTTGCAATGTTGAAGCCTTCAACTCCGGATTTGAAATACCGGAAAAAATTGCCCGGAACTGCGGAGTTACGGAACTCCGAAACTCCGGAGTACATGCCCTAGTCCCTCTGCTGGGCACAGGCCTCCCACTTGAATAATAATAGCACGCTGGCCCAATGCGGGTTGGTGGATTTTAACGACTGCCATCTTACGACAACAAACAACTGGGACCAAATGCTTAACGTGCTATCCGAAGCACGGAGGAGCTCGAGATGTTTCTAATGGTCACCTATCAGGCGACCAGGCATTGCGAAAGTTGCTTAGCGGGCAAGATCGCAAGCCGAACGCGCTGGCCGCTGCGCTATCGAGCTCCTCAATTTCAATTGCGCTGTCAAAAATATAAAACAATGGTTAAAGTGTAATACAAGTGGTCTGTCGGGCAGTGAACCGGTTAAGTAAGTACGACATAAGTTATTGAAGATATTGTATTTTGAATCACAATCGGCAAAGAAAAATAACGAGTTGAATGTTGCCACTGTTTTCTTCGAAAAGCCGGACTATTTGGTAACCTGACAAATTGTACAGTCCATTGCCAAAACGTTGTATAAATGACTCGAGACTGCAACTGTGTTGTTTCCCGCCAACATTTTATTATTATCTCCGGCGCTCTAACAAAACATTTCAACAAAAATATTAAATTGCGAGTCGACTGTCTCCGGTACAGGCCGTTAAGTGCGAAGACGAGTGCATACCATCGTAATGTTGGCGAATAATCCCCGAACAGGTAATAGGAACCAAGCTCACGCGGCTCTGATAAAGAAAATATCAAGACTATTATGGCGCGTCGCATGCACGTCGCTCTTACGCTAGAATAGTGTGGATATTGGTGAATATTTAAATTAAATATTTTATAATTTTTTTATGTTAGTTTTTTACTAAAGAACTTAAATGTAATGAAAATCTTCAAAAGTTCCCGTAAGGTTTTACGGGGTAAATGAGGATAAAAGAATCGAACCCACAACATTCCAACTCATCAATTACTAAGTAACTGGCTTCTTTGTCTCTAGAGTCGGAACACAACGATGTTGCCAGTTCCAAAGTTTACTAAGATGACAAGGAAGTGGCTGAGTAGATTAGTAGCCTTCCTTTCACATTTTACAATTCGCTCCATACAAACCATACACAAATAATAATAATTTTACCAGCATTGTTGTTTTATCAACCGACTCAACAAAGCATCGCTCGCTGGAAATTGAACCAAAGTAGATGACAGCAAAGTGTTTTATATAACTAGCAAAATTACTAAATTAATTGGGATTAAAGCCCAACCTCCTCATGTGATATTGTCCACGTGGGTAGGCCTGTGCCCAGCAGTGGGACGTTTATAGGCTGATGATTAGATGATTTGTAAATATATGCCATTACGTCTGTTTCTTGTAGGGGTTGGCAGAAACCATATTTCTTTTTATAAATAAAATAAGAAACAGTCTTATCCATTTCGTCCCAAAGCGTTATCCGACTGTATCCTTTGTAACGGGCTGTCATACAGCGGGCCCCGGCGAATTAACACCAGAGTAAACCTGCAACATGCGACTGCGTTTGCCGCGCCGCGAACGAACAACGTCGTATGCGTAGATGTGTACGTTATTGTTATATGTGTAACGTGTTTTTCTACTATGCTGTACTTATTATGGGGTAGTTGACAAACTGTTTAGCAATCTTATTGTATTGTATTGTTATAGGATTCTGTCTAGAACTTGACTGATAACGACTGTAACCTTATGCAAAGTAAACTGCTGTTTACGTGTACCTGGGTATATGGGACTCTTCTCTTCTTTCCCATTCAGTTAGGAAAAGCTGTACAAGGGGAAGACAAGCCTCTCAATATAAAATCAAGTGCCAGCCCCCATGCTCTGTTCATCATCCAGTGTTCTATCGAGGGCTGGCCCAAGCTAATACCTGCTACAAACGGTAAGTAAAGAGTTCTTTTTCCTGCAGGCACCCTCCCGGACACTGAGGGGTGGGAGGGGGAAGAAGTCTACGTGAGTACGACACCAGAAGGCTGGCGAAGTAATGTGAGACTTCTACTGACTAAACACCTGCATAGTAGACCTGGCAACCATCGAGTTGGATGGCCACCTTATACCTATTTCTATCGTCAACATACTCGTACATACAGTCACGAGCACCAATATGTATACACTTTGACTCTTATTCCATTGCGTATTAAGAGTTACAATTGTTTACGTATTTTTGCTCGTCACTGTACATCACGCCTGCTTCCCGGAGGGGCATGCAGTAGGGTTGCCACCCGTACTCTAGAATAGAGTATTGTCCTCTTTTTCATGTAGGCGTACTTTATAATCTACGACACCAATAAAGAACGCTAAAATACTCTTTTTACGTAAAACTCTTTACGTACAAGACAATATTTGTTAAATGTCGCGAAGAGCAATGAAAAATACGTTTTTAAGGACAAATAAATGAATACTCTTTTTTATGCTATGTACTTTATTTTTGTTCTGACAAATTGAAAAAATACTTTATTCGTCCTGAAAAAAGGGGGCAACCCTGGTAGGCAGAGACCACTGTTTTTTATGAGAAGGGCAGGGGCTCAGTTACATTAAAAATAAAAAGTTAAAAATAAAGTATTTTTTATTGATTCTCCCCAAAAGCAAGATTTAGAAAGAATTACAATAAAGTTACATACACAATTCTGTTTTCTACGTTTTTATTAACTATGCACTTACTTCTATATTAAAAAATAAATTTGACTTCTGTCATTGAAATAAGCCAACATTGCAGCATCTATTTTGTTTTTATAATTACTAAATTAAATGTCCAATCAGAAAACGGAATCGATTGTAAATGATTCCCACGAAGGGACTGTGTAGAAACTCAATTGAATAGCAGTTCGTTTTCAATTAAAATAATGGAATCATTAAATACAGATTCGATTCTTCAGTTGTCTCATTAATTAGTCAATTAAAGGCCACTGGCTTCCTTAATTTACCTAGTAGAGTTTTCTTTGCAAATGAGTCACATAAATAAGACAAGAATCGTATTTGAGTTAAAAGCTTAAGTTACCTGTCCATTGACAGCGCATGATATCAATAACTTTTGTAAGCTCTGCTGAGATGTATTCAGTTGAACAAAATATTATTTTTTAACAATAATTACGTATGATAAAACATTAATAAATTTCTAACTTTAAAAAAGTTTACTAATGTAAGTACTTCAATATTTACAAAGTTAACATTTTTGTTTTGATAAATCTATACTTACTATATAAAATCCATTGTGTGGTTTAGAAAAATAAAGAGGAGCCACAGTTACAGGGAAACGGCAATTTTATTTTAAATATTTATTTTTGAAGACCTCCGTGGTCAAGTGGTTAGCACGTCGGGTCTGGCGTCGCGCCATCTCTGAAGTCCCGGGTTTGATTCCCGGTCGAGTCAATTTAGAGAAAAACTGTTTTTCTAAATTGATTTTCGGGTCTGGGTGTTTTTTTATATATTTATGTATATGTTTATCCGTTATCTTATCATATTAACAAGTTTCATAAGAATACTTATCTTGGGCTAGATAATTAACTGGTGTGAGCGTAAACAAATTTAATTTTTATTTAATTAATATGTAGGCCCAGGAGATGGCGGGACGGGCTGGAGTTTTTCCTGAAGGACTGGTCTCAGATCGCTGCATGTAGGGAGGAATGGAAGAAGGGAAGGGAGGCCTTTGCCCTGCAGTGGGACAATTAAGGCTAATAATAATAATAATAATAACATGTAATGATTTTTTCACCATTCGAAAAGAGGCGAAGGGTTCTTCTACAAGTGCGAGCAAAGTAGCTCATTCCATCGCACTTAAAAACAATGACAAAATTGCTTTTGAATTTGGAACACATACTGAATTAAAAAGTCTGAACATTGTTTGCATCCGTTGTTATAAATGGCGTTTAAAAAAAATTACGACTTGCGTCGTATTGAACTGTAAAAAATTTAAGTACAACAAAGGTTAAAACTTTTTAAACCGGACCTAACACGATTTATTTTGTAAGTAAGTCTTTATCGAGAAAACAAAACGAATAAAAAGTTCTCGCATATTCTTTTGTTAAATTTGGATATCTAGCCAACAGCCAATGCCGCGTCGTCACTTGCGCTTTTTTTTATTACCGTCAGAATTTTATTGAAGCGCATTGCGTTCAAACTTTTCAATTCAATAATGTTCCAAATTCAAAAGTCATTGCGTCACTGTTATTATGTGCGATGGAATGACCTACTTTGCTCACAGTTATCGAGGAACCCTTCGCCTCTTTTCGAATAGATGGGATGAAATAGTTATTTGTTATACAAGAGTGCAAACTTGCTTTTTAACCGCGTGCTCAATTTTGATGACCGAGCAAGCGAAGGATTCCAAAATTGAATCACGAGCGCAGCGAGTGATTCAAAAATTAGAATCCTGAGCGTTACCGAGGGAATCAAAAGAGCACGAGGTGAAAAATCTTTGCACTCGAGTGCAACACGTAACTTTTCATCCCACCTCAACGAGGAAATTACCAACCAAATTAAAAATGTAGGTACACCAAAAAGGTTCCGAGTCTGAGTTTTTAACAATTTAAAAAGGTCGTATGATAAATCGGCACCATGGAGGAAGAAGAAAATAGGTTTAATGATGTTTTGAATACACATACTAAGTGCACACGATGTTATAAATTCAATTTACTTTGTCCTCTAGCGGGTAAAAACGGCTTTTGCACTCAGATATCGAAGAGTAAAAATACTCTTTCCGAGATGGGGGGATGAAAAATATATTTATTTTTCTCAAGCTCCTTGATCTCACGTTAAGCCGTAGAAAATATAAGCTAGGTAAGTGATGATGCTACATACAAAAAGGCAATTATTTCTTACTTGCGAAATTGTAATAAAACTCCTTACTCCAGGTACATTACAATTTATTATCGACTTACAGCATAGGTACAGTTTCTCAGTTCTTTCTCCAACACGTCTAACCACTTCTAATGACTGCCACAGAATGATGTAACTTTTCGCCATGATTCAATCGGTAATTTCTCCCTTCCATTTCTAGACTTTCGATTTGTTAAATTTTTAATTTTTAATAGTCAAATCCGCTTCGTTTTAAAACAGTTTTGTTTTTTTTAAATGCTAGATTAATCAGCCTAACAGCCTAACAAAATGTATCTCTTTGCATTTTTTATAGCTTGATAGTTGATTGTCCCAGTGGATAAGCGGCATTACGAGGCAAACAGACGGGGTGTTGCGTGCTCAAACAAAATGAATATTCAAGTCAGACAGGTCGGCGGATAAATTTCAATACTGATTACAATGCTCGGATGCTTACTGATTGTTCTGTTAAGAATTGTTTAGTGGAATTAGCCTCTGTGGTAGCCTGTGTCTGACCAAGAGGTACCAGATTCGATTTCAAATTGGGTACTAAATGTGCTCGATTTAGTAGGTTTTGTTCTTGCACCCGAAATTAATAACGAATCTATAGAGTCTGTTCAGACTTCTATATATTAATTTATTTATTTGAACTCCATACAAATTATGTCAAATTTTTCTTTCCGATAGGCTAAAAAATCTACAGATACGTTAACAATTTCGGGCGTTAGTCTACCACCATTTTCTTTAAGTCTGTCGCCACTGGCAACATTGCGAAAAGCTTTCAGTCAGAGGTACGTAAACGTAAGAAAAGCTACTTTAGGGTTACGCCACTTTCTTACTTTTTTAAAAGGCGTGGTCAGTACCGAGATTGATGTCCAAAGTTTTTATTATAATTTACCCCCTTGCTACGGGAGGCGTGACTAGCTTTTGGTCCCGGCTTCCATGAGAGCATACATTTATTTTTTCTTTCTAGAGAAACTGCATCAGACTTAACGTTATAATAAAAATAGTAAAACGTGTCGTGTAGCGGTGAAAGAATACTACCACCCCCTCTCTTCCCTTGGGTTTTGTAAAAGGCGACTAACGGACTAAAGACTGCACATACATCCAACAGCATAAAGCGGCGATGGGCTCACCATCTGTCACACTGAGCACGTGAGGATTCGCTATTTGGTGAAAAGTAAACTACGGTAGAAGACTGCTTTTGCTGTCCTCATCACCTAGTCTCTGACTAACCCTTCTGCGATAATAGTCGTGTTTATATGTATGTATCGTATGTATAAAAAAATGCGACTCTCCTTTCCAATTCCACAATCCCTACCTAACCCTGAAGCGATCGGCTATTTTATGTAGGAGGGTATTCTCCAAACCTTCCCTATTTAGTCTCAAAGCCAACCAAACCTTCCAGCACATCATCATCATCAATTGTGGCGATGACGACGTCAAGTGGTAAGCACGCTGCTTCTGGCGTCGCCTTCTTTGAAGTCCTGGGTGGTCCTGGTTCCGATTCCCGGTTGTGTCAATTTGGAAATAACTGTTTTTCTAAATTGATTTCGGGTCTCGGTGTTTTCTGTGTATAATAAGTTATGTTTATCGGTTATCTAACCATTCAGTACAAGTATCAAAAGAAGCATATAACTTGGGCAAGATAATTGGTGTGAAGTGTGAAAGAGAGAACGGAGAGAAGGAAAGAGAGGGACAAAAGTTAATGTTAATCATCCGCCGATAGTCGTCCAGTGTTCCGCAAAGGCCTCCAAGGATCTCCACCACGTCCGCCACATCAGTCGATAAGAACAAATCACAACAACAAACAACAGAAACTGGTTTTCGCGTTATCCGCAACCGTTCAGTGCCCCAATAAAAGTATCAATCTCACACTGTCCGATCTATTGAGGTATTATATCTAAAGATGACACTGCGAAGATATATTTTGCGCACAAAGTTGCGGTCCGTGGGATGCAAACGCACCATAATCGCTTATAGAAGTCAAAGTCAAAAATTATTTATTCAAATTAACTTTTTTTAAAGTGCTTTTGAATCGTCCAAATATTTTTTTGCCTACAGGACGGGCGGATGGGCGCAAGAAACTCCACAACTTTATATAAAAGTAACGACATTTACAAAAAAATATGTCGTTATTAAATCACGTACATTTACTTGGGTACTACCTATGTACCATTTTATTATGTATGTGAAATTAGAGAAATATTAATTCCATTCATTTTTGTCATTGATTTATTAAATCAAGCCTCCTCCTCGTTGCGTCGTGTTCCTCAATGCTGAGGGTCGTGACCTCCCTTCTGCATCACTTTCTCTCTTATGGGTTTTCTCCAGTTGTTTCTGTCACTGGCGGTGTGGAGGGCATTGTGAACTGAAGAGTTAAGAGTGGTGCGAATCTGGTCAGACCAACGTTTTAGGCTGCGTCCTCGAGGCCGTTTCCCGTCTACTTTGCCTTTTGAGGTTCTCGAGGTCGTCACCATCTTTCCTTGCAATGTGACCGAAATGTTCGAGAATTCCACGTAGACTCTTGGATGACAGCCGCGAGGTGATTTTGAGTTCTCGCAATATAGAGACGTTAGTCCGAAATGCTGTCCAAGGAATACGGAGCATTTTTCTCCAGCACCACATCTGAAGTTTGCGGTCTGCAGCTTTAAGTGTCCAGGTCTCAGCGCCGCGCCGTGTGAAAAGATCGGGAAGACTAGACTCCGTACCAGTAATAAAGTCAATACCTATCAGTTGTAGCGATGCCTTGATACTTATAATCGTTTTGTTTACATGACAAAGCGTTTGCAGCTAATGAGCCGCAAATATGCACGCAAAAAATTTATTTGCTGTGTCGTCTTCCGTCGTTTTCTCCCGTGAATAATGCAAGAGGAAGCGCAGGTTTCAATGAGCGGCACCAATAAAACCTCAACGGATCACAATGGCTATGGCGGATAGATTTATAGCTCGTCACATAGACAATAAATAGTGATTTGCGCGTCTCTGTTGGGCTTACGCGCGCCCGTAGGACGTAACTTGCGCAAAACGCGATTGCAAAATGGGTGGATATATAAAAAATTCCCCAGTAGTTTAAGATTCCGTGCAAAGTCTTCGGTCATATCATCACTTACCGACCGTAATGATGATGGATGAAAAAAAATGATTTGTTACTGTAACGGTCGCGGTCGGCTCGATATCCAGGGGGGTTCAATTCCCAGATCCGGCAAAATGTGTTTTTGGATTTTCGATGCATAACCCGAGTTTGTGATGACAATCCCGAGTTTGTGATGACCATCCCGACTTTGGGAACCGCGGTAATTCAATGGTATAGGCCTTTGCCCAGCAGTGGGACAGTTACGGGCTGTACTTTACTGTAAGGCATCTGGTCTTGCATGGCGCTTCCACTCCCTCACCAGATGGGAATATGAGACGTCTTGGTTTGAAACCAGTGGTCTACTACTCGTGAACGCCTGAACGGGTGCCGCCTTGGAGGCTGGTCTGCTCTTGCAATCCTATTTTTATTAAGAATTTAAACTATCGCGTTGCATTGAATTAAAACTATTTTAACGGGACCTAACACGATTAATTTTTGTAAGTAAGTACATCTACTTACTGCTTGACGTTTCGGCCGCGATGCTGCGGCCGTGGTCACAAACGAACTGATACATATTTTTATTGGTAGTATTTAATAGTCTTTCTTTTTCTTTTGTTTTCAAAGATACTGTAAGGCGTTGTTTAGTTTATTTTAAATTGACGAATACCTGGTTTTATATAGATATTCTTTTGTACGTTGTTGTGTTGTCTTGTAATCATACAAAATGTTTTTTTTTCTTGTAATGGAAAATGTACTTCTATGATTGGGAGGACATTTTCCAATTTGTATTGACGCTGTAAAAGAAGGGGAGAAAAGAAATAACCTTGCTGAGTTTCTTGCCGGTTCTTCTCAGTACAAGGCTCCCGCCCTGTAGTTAGACTTACGAACTGATGGCACAGCGACACATTCATAAGTGCTCAATTATTGTAGCCTAAATTGAAAATAAATTTTAAATTTTCCTAGACCATAGATGCGGTAGTGTCATCATCATCATCATCATTAGCCTATTAACATCCCACTGCTGGGCACGGGAATACTCCCACATGAACAGATTGGGCTATTTGATTGGTGTTGGGCTATACCACGCTGAGCTAATAAGGGTTAGTTGGTTTTAACGATGGCCATCTTACGAGAACAATCGGGACCAACGGCTTTTAGTGAAAGCACGGACGAGCTTGAGAAGTTTTTCATTTGGTCACCGATCCAGTGATCCAGCATTAAAACAGTTGCTTAACTAGAAAGCATGCAAACTGAACGCCTAAGCCGCTGCGTCATGGAGCTCCTCTATTAATTTATTAACCTATAAAATCTGTAAGTGTCTGCCTAATTATGTATACAAAAAGTGCGAATTAAAAGTGTTAAAACAATACTTTTATAAACGAAGCAACTTTCGCAATGCCAGGTCGCTGGATGGGTGACCAAATTAAAAACATCTCGAGCTCCTCCGTGCTTTGGAAGGCACGTTAAGCTGTTGGTCCCGGTTGTTGTCGTAAGATGACAGTCGATGAAACCCACCAACCCGCATTGGGCCAGCGTGCTGGGTTACGTTACGGCCCAAGATCCCCACGTGCTCTTGTCCACGTGGGAGGCCTGATGATGAGTTTATAGGCTGATGATGATGATGATGATGATGAAATAAAATTTACAATTAATTTGTGAAAAAACTGTGTTTTTAGTCTATCTTAAACGTAGCATTTAACGTCCTATCGCCGTCGCCGCAAAGCACGTACGCTATTGTAGCGCATATAAGGCTCTGTGAAGCGACTTGATATTTTTATACGATACTAGCATCCATTGTGGGACATTGTGGGACAGAGACAGGTAGCTAGCTAACTGTTATTTGTAACCAACGGTACCGGTCACAATTGGCTACCAACTCTCCAGGCTGGGGAAGAGCTCGCGATGAAAAAGCTTGTAGTCAACTGTCTTGGCATCTTCAATGGTTTATTGATGTTTTTATTTTTTCAAAATTGAACAATTTTGTGCCTTTGCATGTTCGTTTGCTCTTTAAAGATAAAAGTTCGTAAAGCGTAGGTCACTGTTTATAAGTAAAAGTATCTTCAATTTATTGTTTGTTGTTATTATTTTATAATAATATAAGAATTTAGAGTTTTGTGCCTGTGATTTTTACTACATTGCATTTTCGTTAATTGCAGGAGTGTTTCAGATATGAAAAAACGGTTTTTTGCCACTGATGGATATCTTTTCTAGCAACTAAGTAAGTTTAAGTATTTAAGTAAGTAAACAGCCTAATTATTGTGCCCCTGAAAGACAAAGGCCTCCATAATTGAAATTAAGTCATGCATCCATGCTTGGCTTGCTAGAATTGACGGGTATAAGTAAAATTTAATAATGAATGAGTTCTGAGGACGTCTCAAATCAGTGCCCCGTCCGGGCCACGTACACGGCACGCCCCGGTCTAATATAATTAATTCATAAAATGCCTTCCGAAGCACGGAGGAGCTCGAGATATTTTTAATTTGGTCACCCATCCAGGCACGGCATTGAGAAAGTTGCTTAGCGTGACTATAAAATATTTAAATAGCTGCTTGATCCAGATTTTTTATTTTATATTGTCATTTAACGCATACACAATGAAAATGACTAGGTACATACTACTGGTAACTGGAAGAACGAATCTGAAAGATACGTTATACAATACATAATAATAAATTCATTTATTTTAACCAACAAGGATCATTTACAAATTCAATACAAAGAAATAAAATCAAATCAAAATCATAATAAAAAATAAAAAAACATGTTAAGCCAGCTCTTTGAAAACTAAACCATGTCTTTAAAAGCCTGGTATTGTAACCACTACACTACTAAAATAATAGACAGCTTAGTAAACTTTAAACTATTATAAGCATTCTTATTAAACTTCATATTATTTTAATTACAAGTTTTATTACTATAAAAAGCTAATTACTGTTGACAGAAAATGCCTTTCGTCATTTCAATGTTCAGTTATAATCAGGCTTTCAAATCAGGGGATTATGCGATATAATTTCTCGTCTTAGGATTATTTCACTCTACAGATATACTCGCGGTCATAAAATTTATATTTATTCAACTATTCAAGTATATAAAAGAGTCCCGTACTAGTTGGTACATGAACAAGAAAATTTTATCGATAATAATTAGTGAGTACTGTAAAGTTATATTCTTTAACAATACATTCCTAATAGTCATAGAGACTAGACGCACTTAGAATTTAACTATAAATGTATATTATGGGGAGGTATTTCGAGCGCTTCTCTCTCGCTCTCTCGACGGTACGACGGTAAGGGACGGGTATAACAGCAAAGCGGAGCGTATAAACGCGTATTAAGTATATTTAAAAAAATTGATAGATGTAATAAAAAAAACGATCGGTTATAATCCTTCAAGTTATCTATGAACTTCATTTTTAGCCTTAATAAAAATCAATTGTCACGAATAGTATGTTCGCGCATTACATTTCAGAACAGCTGCTATTTGACTAATTCTTTTTTTGTCATTTTTTGTAATTGTCAGAACAAGGAAGATATGTACGAAAGAAAATTTTGGAAATTCGTCACAGATACGAACGAGGACGAAAATTCACGCGGGCGCGGCCGCTAGTATATTATAATAATTGACATAGCGTCAAATAGCGTGTATGACGACTAAAAGCTATTTTAATTTCGTTTTAATATTTTATTTAACATTTTGTAAATTTCTTTTAGGAATTACCAAAAGAATGGTAGCTAGTATGCCCAACATTAGATTTAAGGATAAAAAACATGTATTTAAATTCATGAAACTTTCAGCGAAAACAAGATTTAATGGGCTTAACCAGTGTCAAGTATCTTACTTACTTACATTGTTGCGGCCAGCATTATCTGTCAATCAGTCCGGTAACACTACTGTTTATGGTAAATAGTGACAACGTGTCGTTTCGTCTTATATTTTAGCCCAGTGTCTTAAATTATATATGTTGGTGGGTCATTGAGCACATTATAAATTACCTATTATTATTTTCCGTTTATTAAACAAAAATAACCACAAAAATTGTTTATAAGCATCATAAAAACTGTTTGTTGTCTGTTTGTATGGATGCTTACAGTATCTTAGACTAAAAGTAACAATAAAAAATCAGCTATTAAGCGTTACTAAGTAATTACTTATTTTTCAGTCCGGAATAATACAGATGTAATTTGATTAAATAATTCTTAATTTTTCACGTTGTCGTTTCAATTTATTCGTAAACAATTGCACTAATAAGTAAATAACCTTGATATATTCGTGTGGTATAGAGTAAAATATAATACTGCCAAAACCTCTCTTCCCTTAGGTGTCGTAAAAGGCGACTAACGTGCTAATGACTGCACATACATCTAACAGCATAGAGCGGCGATGGGCTCACTACCTGGTGAGCTCATGTGCAGTTGTACTATGGCAGTGGACTACTTCTGCGGTCCTAGTCTCTGACTAACCCTTTAATAGTCGTGAATAAATACATGTATTTTCCATGAACCTCAATGCTGTAAAATCTACCAACACCATCTCCTAGCCTACCCGACCACCATAAAACTAAAAATAGAGCTCACTACACAGCCTTCAAGTGCAGTCCAGCCTTAATCGGCTACTATGAAAACGGTATAACTGTCTCGGGGACAAATAAAATGAGTTCTTTACAGCGCCCTCTGTCGGCGTGCGACCCTTTTAATTTTATTTCAATTGTAATTTTATCTCGTTTTGTAGTTAACCCTCTCGTCGCTGCCGCTGTGATATTCACTTGTTTTTTGTACTATTCAAATGTCGGAGCGTTAAGTGATTTGTTACGGCCAGCATTATCTGTCAATCAGTCCGGCAACACTACTGTTTATGGTAATAGGGACAACGTGTTGTTTGTCTCGTCTTTTGTTTGTTTTTTTTAGATTTCAACGGTTTTCATCGGTTTTTTGTTAGTGTTATTGTGAGCGCGTGTGTTGTGCAGCAGTGTATCTTACCTTTATAGTTTTTTGCGATTCATCGACGCGGTTTCTTTGTGTCAACTAAGTGTGTTGTCTGTTCCGTTTTAATCAAAACTTTTTGATTTGTATAGTGTGTGGCTTGTTCTAAAGCCGGGTCTCTTGCGACACTGTTTTGTGTTTTCTAATACCTAACATACTCCCATATTTTGTTAGTTGTTTGGTGTTAGAAAACACAAAACAGTGTCTCAGGAGACACGGCTTTAGTCCACTTAGCTAGATTAAAAAATATATAAAAAGGAGAAAAAAGACATCCCTTTACATATAAAAAGCGACTTAATCACAAATAAAAAAACAAGCTTATAAGCTTCCTGGGGTGGTTAGTAGGATTTTTATTTTGTGTT
Source organism: Scoparia ambigualis (assembly GCA_963921215.1). NCBI lineage: Eukaryota > Metazoa > Arthropoda > Insecta > Lepidoptera > Crambidae > Scoparia > Scoparia ambigualis. The sequence continues at coordinate 13,532,099 of OY992516.1, read as the reverse complement.
AACGAACTGATACATGCCTTTTGATTTGTAAACTGTATTACAATCATCTTTCACTTTTCCGTCTTGACGACCTCCGTGGCCTAGTAATTACCGGGTATTTTCTATGTTTATATAGGTAAGTTTTAAGGTTAAGTTTGTAGGTAACTTGAGCTAGATGATTGGTGTGAGCGTAGAAACTTATTTTATTTGATTTTTTTTACATTTAAAAACATTAAAACGCATACCGCACAAAGCCAGCTGGTCGAATAGACCAATTTGTTGCTATCTATTCAGCCGTTACTCGAAATATTAGCTTACAAGTCCATAAAGCTGTACCTAGCCTGCAATGAGGCTAAAACGAGATAATTATTGCGGCAGTAATCTCTCTTGAACAATTAACGTCTATCACTCGATGCCTCGAGCGATAGCGCACCTGCACGCGTATTTACTAAACCCACAACGAATGCTGCTCTGAGTTCCAGTAGGTTTTTATTTAGCTGTCATACAGTCTTGAATTTAACGCAAGGTACATGGTTTTTAATTCAGTTAATCTTAATTGAGAAATGTATTTAAATTAGCTCATAACTTCTGTCAAAATTAAACATTTGTGTACTTACCTAGACAAAAGTCAAGACCTTTTTAGGCAGTCAACGTGATAAAACAGAAATGAAATCCTTTTTGGAAGGAAGATCAATGAATATGCAGTTTAAAGGCTTAAGTATTTAACAAGTTGCAGAATCACTTATGGAAACCGTTTATCATTGCTTACACGTCAAGGAAACCAGGTGAAGATAACTATATATGTGAATCTCTTCGTTTCCCTTAAACATTTTTTATTACCAAATGTGTGCGTGTTCCATCCAACACGCGGCATGTCCATTTCACAACCCACAGTGTTTTTTGGTCTCTGCTGACTCCTTCTTCAGTAAACAAGCTATGATTTTGATTTTGATTTTGAAACGATTTTGAAAATTCATTTATGTATGTGTCTGTTACATCATAGCTTACTACTTTGCATGTAAAGAAACAATCACTTATTTAAACTGTGATTTTCCTATAATTTAACGAAATCTGGCGTTTCGACCGAGTTGCACTTGTTGACTGCCCGTGTCCACTTCAGCCCTTGGCCACGGCCGGTACAACTCGGTCGAAACGTCGTGTATAAAAGCTTTTACTAAGTAGTTTTGCGATAATAGGTATAGTAGGCAGGCGCGAAACAATTGATTTTCATGTCTAGTTTTACTGTGCTCATAGGGTTAAATCCCGTAAAATATGTGTGCATAATGGCATGGCACGTGAAAGTTTGAAAGTGTATATTGAAAAACATACAACAAAACGTACTTACCTACAGACACAGATAATACAAATTCAGTGTACCGCCAAGCGGTAATTGGTCGGCGCAAGCGTTCGCCCGGAGCGACGGCCGCTCCTACCGAACAAAACAATTTGTTTTTGTTCAATAGAAAAGTTTATTTGTCTCGTTATCTAATTAGGAGCACTCTGGTGGGTGTTGAGGCGTAGATTAACGTCTCGTTGTGACGTTAATTAGACGGAAATACATCGACATTTGAGTGAAAATGATTGAGTAAATAAGTTACATATAATTTTTTTTGTAAATATTTTTATTTTGTTATAACCTACTCTTAGCGTACTGCTAATTTAATTAAATTAAAATGCTAGTTTAATTACCTAAATGCGGTGTAGGTACTATCAAGGTCACCGTCGCTTTAACAGTTTCCAGAGATTTTCATATAAGCGCACCGGGGCGCGGCGGCCGCCCGGGTACGTGCCCGTACCAAACCAAATGACGACGCGGTGTGCAAGGGATTTTGGCCTTTAAGGTAGACATTCCTGGTAGCGCCATTTGGCGTGTCTCCAAACGACTTAAGTTAAGGATGGACGCCAAACATATATCCTAATCACGATCACTCCAATTTTCTTACATTTCCGTATTTGACAGGACCGACTTTTGATATGAGTTTAAAATGGATGTGGGTTCGGGCATTCACGAGCAACTGCGGTGCAACGCCACGGCCCAGAGCGGTGGATTTTGGCGCGAATGGAAATCCAGAGTTTTACATCAGTTCAACGGGTTTCACACTCATGATCAAATTTTGGATGTATTTCATCATTCATTTGACGCGATGGCGCGACCGTGAAAGCTCACCTTTAGACTGGTAAAGCGACGGAGTCCGCGATAGTACACTATATAGGAGCTACAGTGTTATATAAATATGCGTTAAGCTATTTGTTTCTTCGTAATATATGATTTTTTGCGTTAATAATGCTTTTAAAAACTCGAAGATAACGAAACGTTGAAAGAAACGAGGTATTAATTTTTGTCACCTGAGGAAGGTAGTATTTTTCGTTATTTTTCTGTCTTATTAATTGAATAAATAAAATTATAATCCCTTAACAACAAATAAAGGACATATTTTTTTTACTATAGGGCTTGGTACTAAATTCCTAGGTCTTTTAACTTAACGCCAATGTATAAATACTTGAAGAATACATTGTTATCAGCATATTTATGACAGTATTATTAATATAAAGACCTCCGTTTTTTTTTATAAATTAAAAACCAACATTGAATTCTACTCGAAAATGGCAACATTATAGTAAGGTTGTGACAATTTCTGTTATTAAAAATGAAAAAGTCTGACGTTTTGTATGTCAATATGCTTGTTAATGTTCTGAGCAATATGCATCGTAGATAGATGTCAGACTGTCAGCCGGCAGACGATTCCCGGCCGCGCTTTCGTTGTGCTAATTGTGTGTATCGTTGCTAAATACTTAAAGTGCGAAATAGATAACTGTGTTATCGATATCGTTTCTACATTACCATAGAGCTCATAGACTTACATACATAACCCTGCGTTCATTTACATTATAAAACCGGAACTTTCGTTCAGAAACGTACAAAACTTATCAAAATACACAATTTAACGGAGGTAAGTATTTAAAAATCTAAAAAATATACAGAATGATAGCATTTAGTCTCTTGGACAAGGAAGTATATGAATTTTTGCAGTTAATTTTTCTTAATTAAAATTTTAAACACTGAAAAAAGACGACAACCTCAGGCGGGAATCGAACCATGCACCTTCCGCATTCCGGGCGGCTGCCTTAACTACTTGGCTACTGAGGTCTGGCTTTCAACCGTCGAAATTTGTCAGTGCTTGATGCTTATGTTTTAGTCAACATTGCTTTTTACTTAAGTATATTTAATCGTTAATAAAACGCTAAAATATAAAACATTAGTTAATTTTTCTTTTATTTTAGTAACAAAAAAATTATGTCTTTTAAGAATTTTCTTAGTTACTGGCTAACCAGGCTAAACAACTGCTAACTCATTAGCTAAGTATTCAGTGTAAAGCGCTTATAGCTTAAGCTTTTACCTTATCTAACCAAACCGACTATAAACAAACGTGTATTACCCTCCACTGGGAATCAAACCAGGGACCACTGATTCTGAGACAGGTGTCTAAGTACTAAACCAAAGAGGCGGTGAGTTTTCTACTACCGTCGTCCATCCATTTATATTTGTATCAGATCAAGCTGATAACATTATTTAATGTCCATCACTCAGCCAATTTTAATAGGAGCAGTTTCGAAACTCATAGTTCGCGAATGTGTAAGCTTAATTTATTCATAGAATATCTTAGAGTCGCGTGTCGACTCCCGGCACTGAGGTATTATAACTAGAGCAGATATCCCATACAAAAAATGTGCTAAGCTAGATGAAAGCGGTCAACGCATGAGGCGTAGGTGTCGATGGCTGGGATTTGTGACCAGGCGTTTGAAGCCAACTATGATTTTGATTTTGAAACTTTATTTATGTATGTATGTCTGTTACATAACAGTTTACTACTTTTTGCATGTAAAGAAACAATCACATATTTAAACAGGATTTTCCTATAATATTCTATTATTTCTGAACTTTCAAACAATTTTCTTAAAAATGTATAATCTAAATGCCAAACTTATTTTGTAAGACAGAAATTTCAGATGGAATGGAAACCGCCGTCAATAACAAACAAAAATGTCGCTGAAACTTCGTTTCGGAGAAACCCAGTAAGCCCTCTGTCCTCTGCCATTAGTCCACGTTTCACCAAAAAAACACCTGCACATATGCTCAGCGTGATAGGTGGTAAGCCCATCGCCAGTCTGTGCTTTTGGAAGTATGTGCAGTTTTAATCCGTCCTTTTACGGCACCCAAGGGAAGAAAGGGTATTCCACACGGCTCACTAAAAGATAGCAACAACTCTGAGCGCAAAAACTTGCTTTGTCTTTAGTTATAATGACTGCCGATGTCGTATCGCCGTAGGCCCATATGTTATATGCTCTGTTATTTGTTAGGTATTTTATTTAATAATACCTTCTAAGGCTCGTATTCTAAAACCAAACTCACACTTAAATCTATGCTTGAGTACAGTTAGAAAGGGATGATGCTATTTATCGCATATATCGCCATCCCTTTCGAACTGTATTCAAGCGTGGATTTGAGTGTGAATTTGGTTTTAGAATACGAGCCTAAGAGTTATACCTTAATTTTATATAGCAAAAGTTATGGTGATATTTTTTTCTATTTCGTTATCAATCTATTCACTGTCCAAAGTTAATACTAAGGGTTTCCTAGACCACCTATATTGCTCACATTCTTTTATGTTAATAAGCTAAAATTTTGGCTAAGTCTACTGATTAAAAGCGGTGGACGTTGGACAACGCGACGGTGGAAGGACCAAAACTAGTGAGGTACCTACCTCACTAGTTTTGGTCCTTCCACCACCACCACGGCCAATCAGTCTGGAAGGGGTGTCAGATGCTATGTATTTTTCTGAAACATTCAAAGTGTCAATAAACAAAATAGGTTCATTGGTTTGTAAGATGTTTAATTTTAAAGTTTGTATAGGTAACCGAAATGGAGCCTACCTCAGTTTATAGAATTACTCATGAGCGATATAACTGTAAATAGAAATCACTGTTCGCAGTTCATCGGTAAGAAAATATTTTCATCCGCTACCTTTATTTACCGACAGCTCGGTTCGCCGAAAGAATGTTTAAAATATCAATGTTTAACCGATACCACCATTTGCAGATAAGGCTCTTCGCTGAAAGCTCTACTGGGCGAATTAGCTTTTTTTCGATAGAAAGCATTGCAGAAAGCACTATAATATAGATGTTGCATACCGACAATGACACAAGGCCGGCTCCATAAGCGGCTGTATCACGATTACAGTATACGGGTGTTTAATGGTAACATAAATGGAAACATAAATAAAAGAACACAATATGTATTTATTAAGTATATTAGGGCTCATAATGATAATCAGGAATTAAAATAATGATTATGAAAAATACTTGTATCTTTATTTACTTTTTAGTAAATTAATAAGAATTTCTTTTTTTAAAATCCAAATGAAGGTATTAAATTATTGCTAATTGTGTTCCTTTAAATATGTTTCCTAGTATTTTATTTTTATATTTTATTTTGTAAGTTATATACCTACAACAAAATGTTAAGTTAATAAAGGACATTGTTGAATTTAGCCTAAGAACCAACACAAACATGACATACATGATAATTCTTAGCTTATTTTTTACGACAGACAACAGATATTCGCGGACACTTTTAGTTAAGTAACCAATAATAAAAAGAACTTTTTGGACATTAATATTGAGTATCATTTTTATATAATGGGTTGGGTATTGAGAGTTCAGTGCATTCAGCCAGTGAATTAAAGGTTTGTGACCAAAATATTTATAATATGTACAAACAAACCTAATAATATTATGCATGCATGGCTGACTCGATATACTTAGTGCCAAATACTCCAAGCATCATTAGAATACGATACATCGCATTTTATTCCAAACTGTAAACGTTAGTCGACTTAAGTCGATCAATGAACTCTAATAATACGACTGAAGGACTAGTATCCATAGTCAAGAAAAAAAAAGTTGACGTTCTAGACTTCTTGGCGGGAAAGTGAAACGTCATGTCTGCAGTTTTGTTTTATTTTCTTTAATTTGTGTTTTGTCGAATATTAATGTGAAATAATGATGGATTATTTATTTTTTAGTGAACGTGCATGAGTGTTGGCAAATAAAACGAAAGAGTGCAACATCACTTCTCAAATTCTGTAATTAAACATAACCTCAAGTTTTCCTGATATTTAGGTTCTCGGGAGTGTCCGTCAAAAATATTTGTTTTTACTGTTATTTACTTGCAATTTCGAACCTAGAAAAGAATATTTCATAATTGTTGGTTCTTAGGCTAACAATGTATGGGCGCAGAACATTGTCCTTTAAAACGCAAGAATCCCAGCCAATCAGGGTGTTTACTGCTGCTACTGGGGTAGGCTCACCGAAATGAAACGTAAGCCCTCATAAATTTCATTTTACGTTTACAACACCAGAGAAACCGACCCTCAGATTATGTTTAATGATTCAGACGCCTTAATATCAACTCATAGAGCAGTAATAATTAAATCTTACTATTTTTAAGATTAAATTAATACCGGTGAATCCAGTGATCACTGATCATACATACTACAGTGGTAATACAGCTCTAAGAAATGACAGTAGGGACCCTGGTCTTCCGTATTTTTTTTTAAATAAGTACTACACCTAAAACAGGACTGGAGATTTATACGCTATATTACTCTTTAATTCCAGTTCTCGCTTTGATGCTCTCGTACTTTCATTCCTCATATCTTTTATACTTAGCGGTTGTGACTTCGAGTATGCTACTGTAGCTAGCCTATCCATTTCACTTTATTTGTTTATTTAGGGGTAAATAATTTCTTACATATGGGACCCTTTTTCAGTATTTTTGTTCTTATTCTAGTTTTATTTCTATACAGGGTTTCTTATACTATTACATTTTTCTTGGTCCTCCGTAGTTGAAATCACGCCGGAACTGTGTGGGCATGTTTCGTAAACGACCTTTCCCGAAACACGATGTTTTAAACATGAATTCTGCGAGTGAAGTTTTAATTAAAACAGGTTCCATTGCGGCGTATTATCTCGGTGGAAACAATGAATGTGAACAATTACAAAGTGTACAGTGCGCGCCGGTTACGGGACTCGCTTTCAGAGCGGCCAAGAGCGAACGGATACTTTGCAGGAGGGTTCCTTAAGATGTTTGCTAATATTTACATTAATACGTACATTAATATTTGAGCGGAGTGTATCGCAAAACTACTACTAATTTGACTTTGACTTTGACTTTGACATCGTGAGGTTCAGTAAGTTAACAACTGAAATTGCAAAAAAAAAACAGCTATTCGATACTAACTTCAAATACTGTTCTTTTTTTATTATTCTTCTACGGGTAAGCGCTTGGCCTTTATCTCACCTGATAGTAAGTGACGATAAGGCCGAAGGTGGTTCGTTCTAAATGTATGTGTGTACACCGATGTGCTTTCATTAGGCGGACCGAATGCTCATTTGTCAGTTCTGAGGGCCCAGACAAGTGGCAGACGCTCACTTCCTGTATACAGGGTCCATTTTGGCCCCCCGCCAAAGTTTTTCGCGTGATCCTATAACAGCAGTACAGCCAAATAATCAAATAAAAAAACCTATTTTTTGTTACATTTTTGTCTCAATTCTTTCTTACGAAAATTAAAATCATTGTCACCTAGCGCGCGGCCGCCTCGTTTTCAAAGCGCATGCGTGTGACCGCTATTTATTCACCCCTTCCACCAATGACGGCGCGCCGTTCGCTTTGACCGCGAGGGTGAGCGCACGCACCTAGAGATATAGGATTTAAAAAGCAGCCAATAAATTATATTTACAGAAAATATTTATTATTTTTACGTCAAATATTTTATTATTACTTTTTATACCCCATATTTACTTTTGGCGGGGGGTCCAAAATTGACCCTGTATTTGTAATTCGTCACACACTGCTGTGATCTGCCAATTGCTAGTGAAAAATACGACAGCTCTCGCGCATTGTACGACGAATTACGACAGGGGGTAATCGTTTGCCACTCGTTAACCCTTAGCTGGTATCGCTAAAAAGGGCAACGTAGTTGGTATGGGGGGTGAAAAGTGACCCCCTATAAAAAGACCTAAGAAAATACCTTACTTAAAAATCTGACTACTTGGAAAAACATGCTAATTTCATGTTGTAATGTGTCTAATTACTCAAAAATTATTGGTAGTATCAATTTTTTAAATAGTCTTAAGAGGCCTATTACATCTCGACTGTGATTTTTACATAAAATGGCCAATTTTGACGTTATGGAACTCAGAAACAAAAATACATTAACAATTATGACTTATTGAATAGTGTAGAATAGCTATTGGAATAGTGCGTAGCGGCCTCGCTTTTTGTAAATTTTGCTTAACTTTTTAATTAAACCCAAAATTGCAGAGAAAGATTTTCATAAAGTGCGCGAAGGCACTTTTTTGACCTCATTGATTGAACTACTGTTCTAAACAAGTGAAATAAAAAAATTATAATGTTATCTCTTTTAAAGTCGAACAGTGCGTAGCGGTCTCGGAATTTTTAGATATCATTGATTTTATATAGTAAAAAAAACTTATTCTAAACCAAAAAACTTCGAAAATCGCTTTAGGTTAACTGTGAATATCCTATCTACGATAATATTACTGAGCAAAATTTATACCAGAGTAATTGTTACTTCATGAGGAATAAAGATTTTATAATGAATTGATTATCCTATTTTGATAAAAACGATAAATACAACTGCAAAATTACTACAAAATACGATGCGCCGGCCGTCCGAATTCAACTTATGCTCACAGAATGGAGATTTGTAATATTATGCACAATTTTATTATCCTATTTCGATATAAACGATAAATACAACTGCAAAATTACTACAAAATGCGAAAATGGGCATATTACGCAAAAATCACATTCGAGATGTACAGGCCTCTTAACCCATTAGCGCTCTCTGTACTCGTGCGAGTACAGCTACAAAGTGTAACAATTCATACTAATTATCTATGGTTTTTGTTATAAAAACCATTTATTTCATTACTAGACATCACTAGCAGATTAAAAAAAGATAAAATTTGGTGGAAACGCAAAAATTAATGTATTGTTTTCTGTTGTAAAATACGAGTTGCAGATCAAAGTACTAAGGTAAGTTTTGATAATTTGTTTTAAATATTATTAATGATTTATTTGGACTTGTTTTGTATTAGTGCTTATTGTACACATAATCATAAAATACTGTTTTAGCTTTATTTCATTCCAATAAATACGTATTAGACTATATTTTATCACACTGTACTTGGGCGGGTACAGTGGGCACTTATGTACTATAATTACTGGTATTTTGCAGGTATTTTTGAATAATCCACCATGGCCAACCGTCGCGTTTTTACAAGTAGAAATGAGTATTCAAGGCTGGAAGAAGCTATTGAATCAATTAAGAAGACATCATATTAAATATATGGCTGATGAAAGTGATGATATTTAATATGATGTCTTCTTCTTGCCACCTGTATCAGCCATAGTAAGTGACGAAGAAGAAGGAAATGATGATGATCTCGCTAAATACGACTATGCCAAGAGATGTGCCAGGGACAATTGAGGTGACTCCGCGTCGCCACAGTAATAGTACTACTCAATAATTGTTCCCAGTAAACATATTGTTTATTTTGACAATTTGTTCACCAATTATCAGTTACTATGGGATCTACGGCGTCTAGGCTACTGAGCAACGGGCACAATTTGAGATAATAGGACAAAAAAATGTCCTGTCACTCCTGTTCAGGATATGAAGAAACGGCCAACAGCAGAATACGACTACCGATTACCGATACGAATAATGAAATTACAACGGTGCGGTGGAAAGATAATAACATAGTTAGAATTGGAACTAATTTTGATCAGATTGAGCCCATGGGAATAGTAAAAAGATGGTGCATATTGCTAAGCAGAAAGTTTATTTCAATATTCCTAGATTATTTGTACATTACAACAAAGGTATGGGAGGTGTTGACCAAATGGACCAGTCGATCAGCCTTTATAGAGTATGAGCCATGAAGGGAAAGAAATGGTGCTGGGTGATGCTTACCTACCTTCTAGATATTGCTATTTCTAATGCACGGCGGTTGCTTGTTTTGCTAAGCAAGAATAAAGTAGCTGAATGGATGTATCAGTTATAATTTCGACGTACCATAGCAAGAGCCTACCTGACACCTACAAAAACAAAGATCCGACTTTCGTCATCGTCAGTAGTAGGATTTGATCGAAAAAATAACGGTCACAACCCAGAACGTATAGAAAATCAGTTGCGGTGTGTTATTTGTCACAATCGTGTTCGTTGGCGTTGCGAACTTTGCATGAAAACATTATGTGTTGAGCGGCCTTGCTTTGGTAGTTTCCATACTTAATCCGCCCACTGTACCCGGCCGAGTACACCCCTATAACATATGTTTTAATTTTTTTTCCTGAAATTTTGATTATGATACCTTTTGTTTAATCGGTAATGATACAATAAATAACATGAAAAAAGAATTTTTACGAGCAGTTTCATTTTGGGCGTTAATGGGTTAATAGCAAAAATAGAAACCTTGTATGAGAATGATATTAAATATTTAATGATAAAGAAATGCCAACCTAAAACCACTATGTGTCATTGTGCGTTGGGCTACCAAAATGGGTCATTATGCGAGTAACCCAACCAAATCACTTCTTCATCGATAAAAAACAAAAAGTCTTAATCATTTAGTACCTACATGTAACTGCATGTAACATCTTTATTATAACCGTATGGTCTTTACTAAAAAGTAGAAAGCACTGTTACACTTTTTTATATATGGTAAAAAAAGTATCCTCTTCCCCCCGGACCTCGCTTGCGAGAACACCTATCCAAAACCTATTTTAATTTTATTCTAAATTTAAATTAAATATCTTCATCACAAAGTTAGTTAAAAAAATAGGAGTGCAGAAGTGTTGAAGAGGTCGCGCGCAAGTCGTCAACGCGCTTCACAAATACCATGCATGTGAGTCACCAACAGGCACAATAGTTAACCGCCCGCGGCGTCCGCACCACTTACACCGCCCCGCGCTCCCCGCCGCAGCACATCCATCGCCCCACTCCCCGACGCAGCACACGCATCACCCCGTCCGCCGCCCGCTGGCCAGCCGCTCACTACCGCGGGTACCTACCTTAAACGCTGTCGCCCTGGTACCTCGGGCTCTTGACGCCTAAGATACACGCACCGCTCCGCTCTCCGCAGAAGCTCACGCACTACCCAGTCGCTCACCGCTGCGCCGCACCGTGCGTACCCACTTGATGCGCTGTCGTCCTGGTGCCTCGAGGTCTTTGACGCATAGCTACGCGTGCCTCTTCCCGTACCGTACCGTACTGCATTAACTGGGTGGATCCGTTTGCTGTCGCTGCGCACTGAATTGTTTTTTTAGACTCTAGCGTGCCTATGTTCGCCTAGTACACTTCATCATCATCATCATCACCAGCCTGAAGACGTCCACTGCTGAACATAGGCCTCCCCCTTTGACCTCCATCCTGACCGACAACTCGCCACTCGCATCCACCGGTTGCCTGCGACTCTCACGATGTCGTCGGTCCACCTAGTGGGAGGCCTACCAACACTGCGTCTTCCAGTGCGTGGTCTCCACTCGAGAACCTTTCTTCCCCAACGGTTGTCGGTTCGTCGAGCGATGTGGCCTGCCCATTGCCACTTCAGCTTGCAAATCTTACGAGCTATGTCGGCAACTCCGGTTCTTTGGCGAATATCCTCGTTTCGGATTCTATCGCGCAAGGAAACTCCGAGCATAGCTCTCTCTCTCCATTGCTCGCTGTGTGACTCTGAGCTTTTCTAAAAGGCCAACAGTTAAGGACCACGTTTCGGTGCCATATGTCATCACCGGCAACACACATTGGTTAAAGACCTTTGTCTTTAGGCACTGCGGAATCTTCGATGCAAAGATATCTCGTAATTTCCCGAACGCTGCCCATCCGAGTTGGATTCTCCGGGCGACCTCTTTGTCGAGGTTGGACCTACCTAACTGGACAATCTGTCCTAAGTAGGTGTAGTGGTCGACAACTTCGATAGTATCGCTCCCAACAATTACCGGTACGGGTTCAACATGGACATTCGACATGATCTTCGTCTTGTCCATGTTCATTTTAAGACCCACCTGTTGGGATACGATATTGAGGTCGCTGAGCATGGTGTTGAGGTTCTCCAGCGACTCCGCCATTATGACTATATCATCGGCAAAACGAAGGTGAGTGATGTATTCGCCATTAATGTTGATGCCGAATCCGTTCCAATTCAAGAGCTTGAAAACGTCCTCCAACGCATTTGTGAACAGTTTCGGAGATATGACGTCTCCCTGTCTCACACCTTTCTGCAATTGGATTGGTTTCGTACTCTCGTCCTGTAAACGGATCGACATAGTAGCGTTTCTATACAAACATTTCAACACTTCGATATACCTATAGTCGATATGGCAACGCTGGAGGGACTGCAACACAGCCCAGGTTTCGATAGAATCGAAGGCTTTCTCATAGTCCACAAACGCTAAACATAAGGGCCGATTATACTCCTCAGTCTTCTGTATAATCTGGCGGAGCGTATGTATATGGTCTATGGTACTAAAGCCTTTTCGGAAACCGGCTTGTTCGGGAGGCTGGAAGTCGTCAAACCTGCGTTCGAGACGGTTCGTAATGACTCTCGAAAACAGCTTGTACACATGGCTCAGGAGTGAGATGGGTCTATAATTCTTCAATAAGGTGTTATCGCCTTTCTTGAAGAAGAGCACCACCGCACTCCTGTGCCATGCTTCTGGCGTAGTACCTTCGAGCATGACGGAATTAAACAACTTCTGGAGGACTACGAGTATCGGTTTTCCACCCGCTCGCAGAAGTTCAGTGGTAATTCCGTCATCACCCGGCGCCTTGTTGTTTTTAAGCTGTTTAAGAGCCATACTAATCTCATACAGGCTGATGTCAGGGATATCTTCGGTATAGTGTCGGGTTAACTTAGCTCTGGTGTCCTGAGCTGTACCAAGTACACTTCGTATCCGGAAAATCGGTTTGAACTTTAGGATACTTGTTTAGTGTACATTGCTTGCCAAGATGCAACACTCCCCAAAGACTAGCAAAGCATTGTTTACATCTGATATCAATCTGCGTGGTAGTGTCTCGACTGAGGACTTAAACATCACGCAGCGGTGTAAAAGGCCACGAGGCAATGATGAATCGGAATCTGAGTTTTCTGTCTTTAAGGACGAAATAAAGACTATGATTAACACCTTATTCCAAGCACAACAACAACGCTTAGAAGTTCTTGAAGATCATATTAAAGAAGTGAAGGGTCAAAATCAAGATATACGTACCACCGGTCAAGATATGGAAAGGACAATGGACTTTATGTGTCATCAATTGAAAGATTTGGATACACACCTGAAACAACTGGATCGCGATCACAAAAGCCTCAATCTGGAAATAAACTCTCTGAATGAAAGGATTGAGTACCTAGAAAGAAACTCCACTAGAACAAGTATAGAGATAAGAAATGTTCCGAAAATTATAAACGAAAACAAAAATCAGTTATATAACATGGTACTTACACTGGCTAAAAATATTAAAATTGAAATCTCTAAAAATGATATAAAAGACATTACCAGAGGCCCGAGCAAAAAAGAGAACCAGCAATCTGCATTATTAGTTGAATTTCAAACTTCACTGACAAAATCTGAGATCCTCCTTGCTTCAAAAACCTACAATTTGAACAAAAACAACACTCGATTATCTGCAACTCACCTTGGACTTCATGGTTTCAATACACCAATATTTATGTCAGAATTACTTTCGAAAAAAATGAAGAAGATTTTTTACGAAACAAAAATCTTTGCCAAAGGTCACAATTATGCTCACTGTTGGATATCCAACGGCCGTGTCCTCCTACGCGAGAAGGATGGTGGTCAGTACCTAATTGTCCGGAGCTTGGACCAACTCTCAGAGTTAAAAAACGCAAGGAAGAAATGACAACCACGCATGCTGCTCGTATGTGTTGTGAAACTTTGTGTTATGGTTGTCTAGCACTTTTTCCGAACTTGCTGTGTAACTGCATGTATTTTTATCTCTTGTCAGCAAATTGTAACTGTAATTATAGCTACTTCGCAACCACAAACAACCCACCACATAAACAAAATAAACCTACAAACATACAAACTATTAATTATTATAATCATTTAAATATTCTTACTGTAATTAAATATTATATATTATACATGGACGCGTACTCTTTATATATTATTTTTAACATACTATTAAAAAACATCTGGTCATATTTTAATAACAACACAGAATACATTCACAATAAAAATAGTCGATATATTCTTAAAACTTATACTACATCTGATGGCAAGGAGAATACTAATTTGAAGTTGTTTATTGATTATGCCTACTATAGATACTCACTATACATATTTCTGAACTTGATTGTCTACGTCGTTGAAACATCGGTTAAACTGTTTTATTTATTAAATAAATACTACTTTGTTTATTATGTACAACTACTTTGGGGCATGCAATTAACTTTTTTAAAAAGAGGGCACATTTAAAGAATTAATTAATGACATAGACAACTATCAAGTATCTGACTCAACTGTATGTAAACCAGAAGAACTAAAACCAATAATTGACAAATATAAGAAGAAACTTACAATTATTACCCAAAACATCAGGAGTATTAGACGAAATATAAATGAGTTCTCATTGTTATTGGCAAGACTTGACTTTCTACCAGACATAATAACTCTCACTGAATGCTGGCTCTCAGTAGATAGTTGTCCCCCAGTTCTGGAATTTTATACCCCATATACTACAAAAAGAATAAATAATCAAAATGACGGAATTGTTATCTTTATAAAAAATGACATATTAGCATCAACATATGAACCAGATTTTTTGGATGCAAATTGCTTAGTTACCACTGTAAATAACAATACAGCAATTATATCTATTTACAGATCGCCCTCGTATACTACCACTGATACCTTTTTGAACTCACTAGAAATAATTCTTACTTCTCTTTCCAACTATTCTAATATCATATTAACCGGTGATATAAATATTAACATAGAGCCAAATTCGACTGATAGACATGCCTCGGAATATTTAAACTTACTTTCCACCCACGGTCTGATTCCCTCTCACTATATTCCAACTCGTATAAATAGCTGCCTAGATCACACTATCATTAAAACAACCCTTCACTCGAATACTTTTGTAATACAATGTGATATAACAGATCATTACCCTGTTTTGTTAGCATTAAATCTGGAAACTAAACAAATTAACAAAAAAATTACAATCAATAAAATTAACTATACAAAAATATCGGAAGACTTAAAATTATTAGATACCAAACCTGTACTAGAAACTGATAATCCAAATATAGCTACTGAGTATCTAATAACATCGTTAACCACTATTATCAGGAATAACACAACAGAAAAAATTATCTCGAAACATAAAACACCACAGAGACCATGGATTACACCGGGACTACTGAGATGTATCCGACACAAAGACAAACTTCACCTTAAATTAAAAAAAACACCAAGTAATGATGTACTAAAAATCACATATAAAAGGTACCGCAATTATTTGTGTGAGATAATTAAAAAAGCTAAATTACAGTACGAGAAATCACAATTAGAGACTGCTTGTTCTACCAGCGTGAAAAAAACATGGGAAGTTATAAATAACATTGCGAAGTATAAACCTACTAAGCAGAAGTGCACTGACTTACTTACTTTAGATAATGATCCAAAAGTAGCTGCAAACGAAATTAATAAATTCTTTACCAATATTGGAGAAAATTTAGCTCAAAAAATTAAAAACAAAATTCCAGCCCAGACTAGTCACCCTTCTATCTCATCTACCAAAAATAACTCATTTGTACTATTTGATACCGATATTGAAGAAGTCCAATCCATCATTAGAAGTTTAAAGACTGATAGTTCCCCTGGCTGGGACAATATTTCTAACAAAATCTTAAAATATAATATCCCTATACTTGTGCCATTAATAACCCATATTTGTAATATTTCAATTGCCTATTCAACATTCCCTTCTTTTATGAAACTATCCAGAACCATACCCATTCATAAGGATGGTGACACTTCATCTCCTAACAACTACAGACCCATATCGCTGTTAAACTCGTTCTCTAAGATATTAGAGAAAATTGTAAATGCTAGACTTGTCAAATATCTAGAGGAGAAAGAGTTGCTCTCTCCTAACCAGTTTGGCTTTCGTAGAGGGAAATCAACCAATGATGCAGTGTCGGAACTGACGAATTTTATAGTTTCAGAGCTTGACGCAGGACGCAAATGTGTCGGAATCTTCTTAGATTTAGCAAAAGCGTTCGATACTGTATCTACCCCCCTTCTTCTTAGAAAGCTTGAGACGATTGGGGTTCGAGGAGGGCGGCTCAATCTTTTCAAAAGTTACCTTAGTGACCGTCAACAAACTGTTTAAATTGATACCATCATTAGTGATCCTCTTCCAATCCGATATGGTGTACCACAAGGAAGCGTACTTGGTCCCACCCTCTTTTTAGTTTATGTGAATGACATAATTGACACTTCTCTAGCGAATGGTAGAATCATGGCCTTTGCAGATGACACGGCACTCGTTTTCAGTGGTAACAATTGGGAGCAAGTACTTCAATATGCACAATCTGGCTTTACCAACATACACCATAAACTTTTTTCAAATCTTTTAACTTTAAATACAGACAAGACAAAATTCATTACTTTTTCCATATCTAATAAATCACAGCCTTCTCTTGAAATCTCAATCATTAAAGCTCATCATTATAATTGCAATCTTGACTTCAGTAGTACTTGTTCATGCCCAGTGTTGGATAGAGTTTCCACAGTGAAATATCTTGGTATTACTATTGATTCTCTACTTAACTTCAAACCATACATTAAACTCTTGACACAAAGGGTTCGTAAACTTACTGCCGTTTTCAGGAAAATTAGACACATAGCTAACAGCAAACTTCTTAGAATATTATACCTTTCATTGTGTCAATCAATATTGCTATATTGCATAAATGTATGGGGAGGAGCACACAAAACCAATGTTTTGCCACCAGAACGAGCACAGCGTGCAGTTCTTAAGTGTATAAATTGTCTTCCTTATAGATATCCAACTGCAAAATTATATACAGAATATGGAAATTACTCTTAAGCAACATAATACCCATGCCTCAATCTCCTTGACAGTAAACAGTAGACGAAAACTTAATAAAAACCCACTCCATTACTCAAAACAAAATTTTCAAATCGCTTTATTCTTTTTAGTGGTCCCTTTCTATACAAAAAATTAAACAAAAAACTAAATTTACAAAATAAATCAAAACATGAATGCAAATCTTCAGTTAGGGAATGGCTGTTAACGCTAAACTACCATGAGACGGAGGAACTGTTGACTGTTGTTACTTGATCGTGTATGTTAGTTATTGTGTGCGACATAAATCATGATCATTAATTATCATTTTTTACTTTTTCTATAAATTTATATTATATTACACATATGTTTTTTTTTAAATGGCATACATGCATTGGTTATTTATTATTATAGCTTTATTTTAATACCTACTTATTATATAATTATTATATTGTTTATAGTGTTATGCATGCGCAACATCATTTACATCTACATACACTTTTGGAAGAGCGTAAGTGCCTATAAGAGCAGGTTTGACCTAGTTTAGGTACTAAAGTGTTATACAAAATGTATCAAATTGATGTTTTGAACAATAAATATTATTATTATTATTCCATTCATTCATTTATATACATACTATTTACATTTTTAAATATTTCTATAAAAATACAAAAAACATTTAAAAATATAAAAAATAGTAGCCCACCGGTATCGGGAACAGGGTCCAAGCTACCGGTGGTCAGGGCTCCTGAGAGAGGAACCTCCTAACTATGCGCGCCGTGTCCAAAAGTACTGCTTTCTGGATCAAGCCCTTGATCCAGCTGCCCAACGAGAGCCTCTTTAGGTGTTGGTCGAGGCTCTTGGCAATTATGCCATTGGCCGTCACGACTATCGGCACAATGACTGCTGTGTTCACATCCCACATGTCGACAACCTCGCGAGCCAAGTCAAGATACTTAGTTTGTTTATCTTTCTCAGCCTTCACGAGGTTCTCGTCATGAGGGACTGTTATATCAACAATCATTGCGCGACGCTCTAGTCGGTCTATCACCACTATGTCAGGCTTATTGGCAACAATAGTCCTGTCAGTGATGATAGACCGATCCCAATACAATGTGCAATTGCCATTTTCGAGAACTGGGTCGGGCACATACCTATAGTACGGTACTCGTACTTCCGATTCCACAAGATTGTATTGAACAGCAAGTTGCTGGTGGATAATCCTGGCTACAAGGTTGTGCCTGTGCAAATAGTCTCCGTTAGCTAGACTAGAACAACCGGAAATAATGTGGCGGATGGATTCCCCGGGCCGGTGACATGCCCGACATATGTCAACCGTACCGTCCTTCACAATGTATTTCCGGTAGTTGTTCGTCATCATAACTTCATCCATAATCGCACAGACAAAACCTTCGGTTTCCCCAAAGAGGTCACCAAAACGCAGCCAGGCTACGGACGCTAGGAAGTCTACATCGGGCCCATGTAGGACCCGATAAAAGCGTCCGTGAAGCTCCTTGCTCTGCCATACCTCCCTGCGGTCGTTAGTATCTAATACCACAGGTTTGCGCCAGTTCTCGTTAGCCAAGGAGAGCGTGGTAAGGCCCTTGTCCACCGCCACCACATCTCGATGCATACCCACGTCGGCCTCGAGGAAATATTCCCTAAGGCTACATATCTCGCGGTTGTGTAGGGTCTTAGCATTTAAAAAGCCACGACCCCCGCACTTCCGCGGGATATACAGCCTCATAACCGATGACCGTGGGTGATGCATCCGATTTGCGGTAAGCAGTGAGCGTACCCTCCTATCCAGGGCGTCAAGTTCCGTCTGAGTCCACTTAAGTATGCCGAAAGAGTACATCAAAACTGGCATGACCCAACCGTTGAAGGCGCGCACCTTGTTCCCGCCTGATAAAAGACTGTTAAGTACTTTGTTCAGGCGGCCAAAGAAGCGCTCCTTCAACGATTGTTTCACGTCACCAGCATTGATACCTAACGCTTCCGACATACCTAAATACTTGTAAGTTTCGGTTGAGGAGAGGGATCTAAGGTGTATGGAATCCGAGAGTTGGGTCCCCACGGATTCCATAATCTCCCCTCGCTTTACATGCATAACCACACATTTGTCCAAACCAAATTCCATCCTGATGGCGCCACTGAAAGTTTCGGTTACCTTCAGTAGCTTCATCAGTTGCAAATCGTTAGGAGCAAAGAGTTTCAAGTCATCCATGTAAAGGAGGTGCGATATGACCTGACCACCTCTTCTCAACCGGTAGCCTTGACCCGAACCCTCCAGGAGTGTACTGAGAGGGTTAAGGGCCAGACAAAACCACAGTGGACTCAGACTGTCGCCCTGAAATATGCCACGCTCGATCCTTATCGGGTCGCTGTTCGCCTGGATCTGTCGGCATCCTGGATAGCGAAGGACCGTCCTCCACTGCCTCATACACGACATCAGGAAGGTGCGTAGAATTGCATCAACTTTATACAGCTCCAGCACCCTCATGAGCCACGTATGTGGCACCGAGTCATAGGCCTTCTTATAATCTATCCAACATGTCGACAGATCCTTTCGGGAACGTCGAACCTGTTGGCTAATGGCTATGTCGATGAGGAGCAGCTCCTTAGTACCACGGGACCCATTTCTACATCCATTCTGAGAGGAAGACATTATCGAATACCTTTCTATATGATGGGAAATCTTTGCTCTCAAAATGGATGTAAAGACTTTATAGACCGTCGGTAAACACGTGATCGGTCTATAATTTTTAGGTTCCGCAGCACTACCTGATTTATGGAGCAGGTGGGTTATTCCTGTGGTTAGGAACTGGGGCAGCGACCCAGACTCTAAGGCAGACTGGAATTGAGATGCCAAGCGAGCGTGCGATCCCGTGAACCATTTGATCCAGAAATTGTGCAGCCCGTCCAGCCCTGGAGATTTCCAGTTAGGCAACGGACGGACTGCACGAGCTACATCTTGGGGACTGATGTTAATTGCCCCCATTTCTGGTATCAGATCGCACGCGCGCTCGACCACCCGAGTCCAATCACCCTCTGTGTGATTGACAGGCACCGACCAGATGCTGCGCCAGAATGAACACATGGCATCATCATCCGGTAGGTGCGTATCAGTCTCATCTTGGTCCGGTCTCTCCCAAGCCCTATAAACCCACCTCTCATTGCTCTGGAATATGCAATTCTGAGTATATCGCTCCACTCGCCGCTTGTATCGACGTATGCGGTTTATTATTATGGTGGTTTTTGACCCCAGCAGCGTGCATATCTCCGCTCCCAATAATGTTAGAGTGACAACAGTGCGCCGTCCGCCGCACCCCGCGACGAAATGAATGACATTACATGGACGCGCAGGAGTGAATCTCATAAAACTGCAAAGTTATGATGAGTAATATGTTTCTTTGGGGTGATTTCTGACCCCCGATACCAGCTATACATAAATCAACAGTTTTATGAGCGACACAAGACTGGTCGTAGTGTCCTCACTACGACCAGTCTTGTCTTAGCCAAATACCTCTTAAGGAAGGATCCTTAAGAGGTATTAGTATCTTAGCCAAATACCTCTTAAGGATCCTTCCTTAAGAGGTATTTGGCTAACAGTGGACGTCTTTGGGCTCATTATGGTGATGATGTACGACATGAACGACAGATATCATGGTGGGATCAAACTCCATAGGTTTCCAGGGTTCGGCAACGCACGGCTCTTAGCTTACTAGAGTGGTTGAAAATTAATACAAAAAGACTTGTCATGCCAAGGAACCCAGAGTGCGCGAACGTGACCCAAATTGTTCTTTTTGCGCCGAAGCGCTCCGATAATGGCCGAAATTTGCCGAAAGCGAGCGAATTTTCGGGGTCGTTTTGATTTATATGCGGTTTGATACAGTTCCGCATAATTTTTATTTTTTTTTCTCTTCGACAATGTGACTGGAATTGATGAGGCGAGTGCGGCAAGACGGCTTTAATAATATCTTATCAGAGGCTGTAATTATGCTTTGCTAAAAAAAGATCTTAATTTTTTTAATAATGTTCTACTTATAATATTTTGTAACCATTTAAAAGTAATACGTAATAGCAATAGTACTCATACTAATATAAATAAACTGTGCTCACAAGCTCAAGCCTCCAAAGCTGATATTAGACATAATTGCTAGACCATATCTTATAAACTTCTATACTAATATTATGAAGAGGAAAGATTTGTTTGTTTGTTTGTTTGAATTGAAAAGGCTCCAAAACTACTAGACCGATTTAGAAAATTCTTTGACCATTAGAAAGCTACATTCTTCCCAAGTGACATACCTAGGCTATATTTTATTCCAATATTCCCACGGCAACGGGGGTTAATCATAAGCAAAGTAAAGCACAGCCTGTATCTTGTCCCACTGCTGGGCGAAGACCTTCATCATTGAAATTCATCATCGTTACAATTGATGGGTTACACATATACCTTACCTTACAAACACATACCTTAGCTAAGCATCAAATAATCCGAAGCACACTTTGCCTGACCCGGGAATCGAACCGGGGACGGGGACTTTCTAAACCAGGGGTGGTTTATTAAGAAAAATAATTATGCTTGTACACCTTCAATTGTCATTTTTGCACATAGGTTTCCCATAAGAGGGGGCCGCGCGATCGCAAAACCTGACATAAGTCTTATAATGAACTTCAAAGCAAAATCAATCTTCATGATATATTAAATTAGAACTATTTTGCTTTGAAGTTTCAGACCTAGTAATTTGATTAGAGTTTTATTCTGCGAAATGTACAAAACCATCACGCGCTTGTGTTAGAAATTAAAGTTTACTTTTTTAAGATGGCGACCTGCGAAATATCAGTACAAATATTTTCATGTAAGAATTATTGTTTCATGCGTAAAATTAAGAATGTTGTCGAAATAAAATGTTTTTAGGAGTCATTCGATTTATGTATTGTTTGTTATTGCTTAAATAATTTGTTTCAAATTTCAACAAGGCCACGACCTTGTGCAATGATCTAACTTACGTTAGTTCTTTTAATGCATTTAACTAATTCAGCACATAGTACAAGTAACTTAAAAATAAGTAAATTTTTAAAATTTTGTACAGGATCCCCTCAATTTCATTAAAACGAATAAAAATTAAGGGTGTATGTTTAAAATGAACAAAAAAACAAAATATATTCATTAATTTAAATTGGTCAAGTCGGTATTGGGTATAAGCCTGAATAGCGAACAACAATTGATTTTTATATATCTAGACTAGACGACGAATCAATATTTTTTATTTATTTTATTAAAACTTTTGCAACAATATATTCCATGACGAACTTAATGTCTATTTCATTCTCTACCAGTCAACCATAGGGTGGTGCAGAGATGACAAGGTAAAAGTAGCTGCGGTGACAAAAGGTGTAAAAAATCAATAAAAATTTATATAAGCAAGTAATACATAATATATGAATAAACATATATATATATATATATATATATATATATATATATATATATATATATATATATATATATATATAGATAGGTGCATCAATAGTACCCATTCAAAATCCTGTCAGTTAATCTTCATCAATCGTTTAGCGGAACAAATATTGTCGAATTTCCTTCGCCCCACCCATTTTTTGGGCAATTTTCAACCGGATATGGTGGAAATACGCTTCACAGACAAAGTGTGGGAGCTCGCTTTGTATTGGCACTTGGGGAATTTGAATCCAATAGGTGGTAATTTGATTTTTCCTTTTTTGGGGGTACCTACCTACCTAATAATAATATGAAGGAATTTTATTTTTAGAATCAATGGGCGCGGTCACATTTTATTTGTTATAAAAGTTTTTCGGCCTTACATATTAACACTACCTAGGTATTTAAGCATTATTAGTTCAATTTTGTTTGTAAGCGTCACACAAACGTCATTTTAAATTTGTGCAAAAGAGAAAACAATGTTTTACTAAACAATGCTTAAATAGTGTTTATAAGGAGGCCCTTTTATTTATTTATTTATTTATTTAAGGCACGGCAATAGAATATACAACATATTTGAACATAAACACAATAAAAATAATATCATTCCGATTGCAGCGCTTACTGGATATCGTACACACATAAAAAACAAAATATAGTTGCTAATTTAAACATTAACCAAATTCAAGAAATTAGTGACATAAACGATGATAAACTTTTAAACACTGAAAAAAGACGACAACCTCAGATTTAATCAAATTAAATTAAATAGTGGCAAAAAATCAAAGTTAGTATGCGACATTTTACAACTTACTTTTTCATAATATTTTAAGGTACCTAGGTTGAATGAGAAAGCGAGAAAATATCTAAGTCCTCTGTGATATTATTGTAGGCTCTGGACATTCGTAAAATAGGGTCATTGTATGTAACATTGTTTCTGCATGTTGGTTAGGAAAACAGTTTTTGTGTTCTCTTGCTGCCGCCTATTTAGAATGAAAAAGATTTGAAAGATTGCTAATAAGAAAGCTAAGTAAAGTTAAAATAAAATTACAAAGATATTTAAACAAGTCATTACAAATAATTAGTTAAGTATTAGTAAACCCACTAACTTAATTTTCAATTAAAATATTTATTTTCTTCAATATTTACAAATCATTCAAAGGGAATTATCCTTTATTTCGTACTTACATGCATTTACGTATCTCTACGCGGAAACGCATGTTTAATCTCATCTAAATGTCGGTTGTTAAGTGTGGCGTACTCTACCGGCTAGCACAAAGCGTAAGGCACTCAAAGCTTAGCAACAAGCATTTGCTTAACAATAACTTAAGCCTCCCTCATCATCGGACACCTCACTTATACAGGTGCTGCGTTTGCACTTAAGACGGTATACGCATTTCGGTTTCCCATACAAACTTCCAAGACAAAATTTTTAAAAACCAAAAAGCCAATTTTAATGAAACTTTGCATGCTGAAGCATAATATAGGGATCTAAATAGTTTGTTGAAAACATTTTAAAAAAAGATTTCTTTAGCTGAGTTATTGCGATTTAAAGTCTACTATAGAAAGTTTAAAATCATAATAACTCAGTTAAATAAACATTTTCTAAAAATGTTTTCAACAAACTATTTAGATCTCTGTATTTTACTTTAGCATGCAATGTTTTATTAAAATAGGCTAAGTAGTTTTTAAAAATTTCGACTTGGAAGTTTGGGAAACGGAAATACGTAAACCCTCTTAACCACTTGAGGTAGCGCTATAATTTATTCATACATACGTATACTCACAACTAATATCCCCGAGGGGTTAGCCAGAGAAGGCTATGAGGACTGCGAAAGCAGCCTACTGCCATAGTCTACGTTTCACCAAATTACAACTGCACATGTGCTCAGCGTGATAGGTGGTGAGCCCATCGTCGCTCTAAACTGTTGGATGTATGTGTAGTCTTTAGTCCGTTAGCCGCCTTTTACAACACTCAAGGGAAGAGAAGGGGTGGAAGTGTTTTTTCACCACTACGCGATGTATACGCGATGTATGTGAAACCATTCTAGTCCACTAGCTCGTGTGAACGCAGCACGCCCAGTAGAGTCCGTTAACTCATTGGCAACCAGTCCTGATTTATCCGCCAACCAGTACGGCCAACAAAAACTTATCGCCCGTGGTTATTGTTGGACACAGCTGGGCGTCATTCCGTAAAAACGCGCATTGATGTAGTGCATTATGCATCGAGGTATTATAACTAGAGGCGACATCGCAAAGAAGTTTCGGGGTTAACCCTTCAAGGATCAGACCGCCGGCGGTCGCAAAACAATAGGTTTTCAATTGTGTCTGGTTTCACGTTGCTTGAGGGATTAATGAGGGTTAGGCGGTGAAAACGGAAAAATTAGCGGTTTTCTATTAGCTGTTGTTCAATATATTGCGGATATTTCGCACTGAAATTTTCAATATGTATTACAGAACGTATGTGTGAGGGGATAACTTTTTCCAGAGAGACAACAAAATTTTTGCAGCACTATTTGCCCCTACAAATTTTCTACTCCTTCCTCAAAGAACCTATTCCTCCCTCAAGGCCGACAACGCATCTGCGACTCCCTTGGTCCTTATGCCGCGGTGACTACTTCCCACCACTAGGTGGGACCATAAAAAAAAGTTTACAGAAGGTTCACTCTCTAGCTAAAGTCAAACTTAGGTAAATAAAGAATTACCTACTCTTACGACTTTCACGCGAAATTGAAACTTATCGTGTGACCCGTGCGTTCATATTCCGTTAGACAACGCTGACTTAATATCGATTAGACGTCAGGACCGCAGGGTTTCCACTCATGGATATATTGAAGTATTTATAAAAAAAAACAGATTCATTGTCCTTTCTTTTAATTAGACCCCCGTAAACACAACAGTATCTTTTATACGAATTATAAGATCGTTAGAAGTCATTGTTCGGTGCACAAAAATCACAGAAATGATCGATCATCGTCATATCGAGTCAGCGTCAGTCAGCGTTGCTTAACGGATTATAAAAGCTCGGTTCACACGATAAATTTCAATTTCGCGTGAAAGTCGTAAGAATAGGCAATTTTTTACACCTACTTGACTTTAGTTATAGAGAGAACCTTCTGTACGGTAGTACTATTACTTAATCTGTGCTATGAGCAGCAAACATATCATGTGTGTAATTGTTAGTGATCCAAGCGATTGAGAACCTTGTAACCGCAAATCCGTGAACAAAAAATTGCTTCGCGGCGTTGTCTCTAGTTATAATACCTCAATGACATTAAGTTGAAGACAAAGCACTGTTGTTTGGTTAAGTTGATAATGGGTACCGGTGTGTATACCTAAGTGAAATGCAAGTTTTTGTACTTACCCGGTTTAAAGTCAAATCGATAATAAAAGCAATGCCGGGTTACTGGATGAATAAACAAATTACAAAAAAACATCTTGAGATCCTCCGTGCTTCCGAAGGCATGTAAAGTCGTTGCTCCCGGTTATTGTCGTAAGATGGCTGTCGTTATACCAACCTGCATTGGGATTATTGGGTTAGGCCCCATCTTCTCGAGTGCTGCTGTCCATGTGAAAAAAAAAACCTTTGGCTGTGCAGATAGTTGTAAAGAGTGAGCTTGCCCAGAAGCAGCCTATTCAACCGGGCTTTAAAGATGTTGGGAATTCCATACCTTGGCTGTACGCATTATGAATGAAGATGAATAACGCATAAATAATATGAATGAAAAAACCTTTGGCTGTGCAGATAGTAGTAAAAAAACTGTTTAAAACCATTTAAATATATAATCAACGGTTTAAAACCGTAAAAAATACCGTTTTACAAGCTTTGTAAGGCAAAGGAGTCAACAGCTCGCAGCCGTACAGCCAAGCTGGTATCTGTTCTTCTCTGTTTTTTTGGCCGGAAGTGGTATGTTTTGACTATTTTGCACTAGCATTCGTATTGATTTATGAATTGTAATTTAAGTAGGAAGTAACAATCTGACAAACCTGAAAAAACACAGTTTGGTGCTCCTTGGTATGGGAAATTTAATAACGTACCTAACGAACACCGAAAATTTTGGTTTAAGACGTTTTAAACTAAAAAAAACATTTAAACGGCCCGGTTGATTTCGTTTTAAACCGGCTTTAAGTACATCTATACCTGTGCCCAGCTGTAGGAAGTTTATAGTCTAAGATCCGAGTATAGGACAACCTTCACCGGGAAGGTTACTGGATGAAAAGTATTTTATATCAAATTTAATATGTTAAAAAATATATTGCGAGTGGGTTGGCTAAAAAATTTCAGCAGTACCTTTAATGATTAATTTCATATTAAAAAAAATCTTTTTTTTACATCGCACTGGTTTGGTGTGTGTGTGTTTGTAATGAGATTATCTTTATATAAACATAATTCTTATTTTATTTTAACCAGACGGTTGTAAATTACTAATATTGACTTACTTGTTAACACCTGCCTACCCAATGTTATGACAGGAAAAAAATAGTCAACCTAACGTTTGCAAATTCTATAGGCTTCATACTTTCGATTGGTATCTATGTAATTTATCTTTTATCCGAACAAGTGCAATGTTTAAAAAAAAATTAAGTATCTAAGTATTTAATTAATCATATACTTACTGGACTGGAATTTTTCAGCTAACCTACTCGCAATATATTTTTTAACACATTAAATTTGATATAAAATACTTTTCATCCATTAACCGGATCGGTGAAGGTCGTTGTGTACTCGGATCCTCTACTATTATAGTTTATTGATGAAAAGGATGACAGCTAACTTTAAACAAATGATAATCACTACAGTTATCATATTAATATAAAGTAGGTAATCTATATCAACATCTATAACAAAAGAAACACCTAATAATAATTAATATTTATATTACATTATGGTATGACAGGAATAGTATAAAATCAATCAATAATAACAGAGGGATATTCAACAAAAGACTCGTCACCGCGATTAAGAAGTGACATAACCGCTACAGCGCCATCTATTGATCAAAATTAGAACTTCGTTTTTTAAACGCTACTTCTTGCGATCTTGTGCTAGCCATACTGTATTTAAACAAGAATGATTGTATGCAACTCAAAAATTGTATCACATCACAGACCCAAGTTCGAACCCCGCATCCCACAACAAACGAACCGGAGAATGGCAATTGTGATCGTTTCCTTGCACAATCACTGCGCCATTGCGGCATTTCCGCGTTCGACTCCTGATTGACAGGCCATGATTGACTGCCAATGGTTAATTTATTCGGTTATTATCCAATCAACGGGGAGATGAAACCGTTGGGGGTACGTTTCGTTGTTAAACGACTAGCTTGTTTTGACTAATTCAGACTGTTATGAAATGTAGAAAGGTTCAGGTAAGTGGTTTCTCGGAATAAAATGTTAGTTACTTAGTAGGTACTAAATAAGCATAGGTATGCTTATAGGCTTATTATGCTAATATCTGATAGCTTTATCCTGTTTTCGTTGATTTATTTGATCATTTGACTGATTCTAACAGGTTTTTTTTTCGCAATTGAGGACCGTTTTCACAAAGGGATACATAATAATTATTTTTTTTCAGGATACGGTTTTAATTGTTTATTCAAAAACGTTAAAGACATTTTAAGGAAATTTTCGATTAATATGACAGTAATTTAACTCTTCCACCGCTAATGAATATAAAAAAATAGAATCAAATAAACTTATATCAAAAAATGGGAACACAAAATGTCAAGTTTTTTCAATTTTTATACATCTACTGATGATGTCTCGTTTTGAAGAAATCCCCATACATTTACCTAATTTACATAAGGCTACTAATATATCACAGGTTCTTCGTCATCATAGGTACGTCGAATATTATTATCTTCAGCACCAGAATTCTGGAGCACATCTTCATAAAACATCTGAGCATCGGGATCATCAGAAATGTCGCAAAACTTGAGCAAATTTTCGACGTCAGCTTTTTTTTCGTAGAAATCATATTTGTTTTAAGCAACTGGACACATTAAAACCCTAAAAACAACTTGACTCCTTTCGTTTTTATTTCAACCGTCACCGGCGCACCAGAATACACATCTTGTACACTAACCTCCACATTTTTTGAAGCCCGAGATCCGACTACAGTGAAGTGGAAAATCCTAGTTTGAGATATTTTATATGACAGTTTAGTCTTTGCTTTCATATCGTAAGTAAACCAATCCTTACCTCATAGATTGTCATGACCATGCTTTTCTAAAATTGTGTAGTATTGTTTCGGTGAAATAATAATCTCATGACGACGGTAATCTTTCTCAACTCGTCCAAATATCAAGTTCCTATTAAGGGGCATGAACCTATGGCCTAGGATAGGAAAAAATGGCTCATTTTATTAAACACCTTTCTAGAAGCCATGAAAACATAGCATAATATTTTTTTTATTTTGGCTGCTACAGGAATCTAAATACAGTTCAAGCTTCAAATCCTATTTGTTTTCAAGCATTTTACTTCTAGGTTTTTTAAATAATGTTGTAGTGCCGATGCTATCTCATTTGCTCCTCATCATATATAAAACTCTATGTCAATCTTTGGTTTGCTTGGCCTTGGACTAATGTTGCATTATGCAAAGATTGTGTATAACCATGATTTAGATTTTCTACCGCGGTCAACTTGTACAACTGGAGAGATATGATGAATAACTCCCCAGTAGATAACTCTCCAGGGGGAATCCCCTCACCCATGTTTTTATTAAAAAATGCGTGTTTTCTTTTAAACGTGCATTTTAAACAAATGACTGTTACACCAATGCACAATATAGCTAGAAAAGGACAAAAACAGTTTTAAGCCATTTGATGTATCGTTTTGAGAAAACACGTCTTTCGTAGATGTATCACTATGAAAAAATTGAGCAATTTGACAATAGTATTAAGATAGTTTTTGTATCGCTTACAGAAAATTCGTTAACACCAACGTGTTTAGCGCTAGAAAAGGCGTATGAAACAGAAAAAAAAGAATTTTGAAAAAATGTTTGATGAACCGCTTTGCGAAAACGCTCCTCAATTATAGAGTTACTCTACCCTACAATACTATTGTTCTTCGCACTTATTAGGGTGGCCCTGTTGCGGTATTATATACATACAGACATGCATTATAATCCCGACTATAATCTCCGAAGGGTTAGTCAGAGACTAGGCAACGAGGACAGCAAAAGCAGTCCTCTATACCATAGTCCACTTTTCACCAAATAGCGACTGCATATGTGCTCAGCGTGACAGACGGTGAGCCAATCTCCGCCCTATGCTGTTGGAAGTATGTGCAGTCTTTAGTCTGTTAGTCGCTTTTTACGGCACCCAAGAGAAGAGAGGGGGTGGTGTATTCTTACGATATATTTATATTTATAATGATGCCCATTAGATTTTAGTGATGTATTCTAAAAAGTTAGATTAACAATACTTAATACTTTTAACCGACTCTGTGGTCTAGTGGCTAGCCACCGGTCTTAGACCCAGGGGTCCCGGATTCGATTCCCAGCGGGTATACATCTTTGTGAACTTGGTTTGGTTGGCTAGCCACCACTGTCTTATCTAAAGACTGGCGCCATAACACCAATGTTAATAGCTTTGTTGTGTTCCGACGGTTTAGAGATAAGATAGCCAGTTCCTCAGTGGTTGATGATTCCGGGTGTAGCCATCTTCCACTTTCGGCCGTATTGTCACTTAAGTACCATCTGGTGAGATGAAGGCCAAGCGCTTAATCGTAGTGGATAAAAAAATACTTGACACAAAGGAGTTTGGCAATCATTGTAGACTTCTTTTTTGTATATAACTTTTTTATTTATTTAGCACCTCACCCACAAAGCACGCAAATCATTTATCAGTTGAACGGTCGTTAACAAACCGACCGGGTGTTTGTTCAACGGGCATTATCTTAACAAGTCGAAATTACGACAGCTCTGTTGTACTCACACTCGTGATAAATCAGCGCAATGCAGACCTTTACAGTTATAGAAAGGGCAACAGTAAAGTAAAGAATAGCCTTTATATGAATAGGCTACTACTGCGGCACCGCAAGATCATCGTCTCGACGAAGGATCTTTGTCAAGGTCGAAAGGGAGAAGAGGAAGCCCGCCTGTCGAAACCTGTGCGGTGTTGCACCGACCGGACCGAACCACCTGCTGCGTCCAGCTATACCGACGACGCTGCTGTACGTGTCCCGATTGCATTACTCTACGAAGGCAGAGGAGATCGTAGAGTATATCAGAATCAAGAGCAAATTCACTCTGAGAGTCGAGCGATTGGAGTCCCGCCATAACGTGAATTTTAATTCATTTGTGGTGAGAGTACCGACCGACCATCTGTCGACTCTGATGAAAGAGGAATTTTGGCCGAAGGGTGTCGTGTTCCGGCGGTTCCGTGGCCGGCTACCGGACACCACGCTGCGCCGCACGGCGCCGTGTTTACGTGCAAATTAGTTTATTTTTTTAGTTTTATGTTATTATTATATGTATGTTAGTCTATAAGGTATTTATGTTGCTATGGGCCATTGTAGCCTGAAATAAATAAATAAATATATTGTCCCACTACACTGCTAGATAAAGGCCTTTTCTTTTAAACGCCACACCTAGGGTTGCCACCTTTTTTTAGGACGAATAAAGTATTTTTTCATCGCATGCAGTCGATCCGATCTTCAGGAAATCGATCCGGATCGTATGCATTTAAGTAAGACACAATTAATTTTAGATCTTTATTAGGTAAACCCATATAAACCTTGTAAAGAAGTATGCATGTGACTGGGTATACACATTTTATGCTTTTAAACATACCCACAACATTCATTTATAATAATTTAACAGCTATAATATCAATCGACCTGCAAAGGTTGCCGCTAAAATCAAAATGTAAATTAAGTTAGAACACGTTCGTAACAAATAAACCTAAGCATGTACCCATTTTTTTTTAATACCGCGTTTTAATGCATACGATCCAAGCGATCCGATCTTTCAAGTTTTGGATCGATACGGCAAAAAATCGTATGACCTCGATCCGATCCGAAAATCGCTGGATCGTATGTCTGCCGATCCGATCTTTCAAAGGATCGTATCGGATCGGCGCATCCCTACTCGGCTCGCACGCTCCACGTCGCGCGTCGTCGCGCAAATCGTAATCGTACCTAAATATATCCATGAGTGGAAACCCTGCGCTCCTAACGTCAAATCGATATCGAGTCAGCGTTGCTTAACGGAATATGAACGCTCGGGTCACACGATAAGTTACAATTTCGCGTGAAAGTCGTTAAAGAGTGAACCTTATGAACGGTAGTACTTATTTATTCTGTGGCTGTGCATCTAAAACTCCGAAACACACAATGCCCGACCTGGGAATTAAACCATGGAGCTACGTTTTATCGGATCGAGCGTTTAGCCACTCTGCCAACGAGGAGTTGTGAAAGAGCAAAAGAGTTACAACTACGTCGGTAGCCTGCTAAAGTTAAAAATCCGGCTTGATAGCGACCACCTTAATATTTTTTTTGCCGGTATGCAGCAATGTTTTCGTTTTATCGGATCGAGCCTTTAGCCACTCTGCCACCGAGGTGTTGTGAAAGAGCAAAAGAGTTACAACTTTGTCGGTAGCCTGCTAAAGTTAAAGAATCCGACTTAATAGCGACCACCTTAATACCTTTTTCTGCCGGTATGCTGCAATGTTTACATTGCTATCTTCCGGTTTGAAGTGCAAGTCTATTTCCGCTGTTATTTCACAGTATCCGCACTGTGAAATAACAGGGAAAATAGATGCAAAAGAAATGAAACTACCATTTGTGCCGCGCGTCCATGGGCTGCGGTGGCCGCGCACCATCACAAGGGCCCTATGCTCGTTTGCCGGCTTAATAACAAAAGAAAAAAACCCTTTTGTTCTGTTTGTTCATAACTCGGTTCTTGCCGTTCGTGGTTCCGAGCCTCATGGCATAGAAGTGAGTGTACTAGGTTTTCAGTGGAAAGACCCTCCCCTTTCCCATGTCGAGTAACCCGAGGTTGCCGCGGGCCTAGGTGTATGGATAAAACATTCTGCTAATGGTTTTTTAAGTTTTACGTGAACACTACACTACATTTTTGAGTTTTATAAACGCGAGTTTCTTCCGTAAAAAGTATTTAATATCAATGCATTTTACCTAGTTAAATAGGTCTGTCTGTTCACGTTCTTAAGTCTACACACCTGAGCGTTGTATGCAAATATGATTGAAGGAACTTACGACGCGCCGCCCGCCGCCTCGCAAATCCTTCCCACTGTCCGTGCGGCGTTACTTATTGGCAATTGCTTTGCTTAAAAATCAAGTGCAGAGTAATTTATTTGCAAAAGAAACTTGCGAAGAAAATACAGGTTAAAAGATTGAGTTGCAAAAAGTATCTATTAGAATGAAAATCGAAGAATTTTCGGAGTAGGAAAGTAAATTAATGCTGTTAGCCTATACTCTCCCATTGCTGGGCAAAGAGCTGGGATGGGCATTAAAATTAAGTTTTTGACTCAAACGATGAGTATATATTATTTTAATAATACTTTATTGCACAAATAAATTACATAAAGACACAAGTTATACACAGAACATATACAAAGGTGAGCTTACCTCTAGAAGAGATCTCTTCCAGCCAACCCTAGCTGTGGTGATAAAAATTAAATATGCGGGACTTATTGCGCTAAACTAATATACATACTTACATAAATTAAACATATATATAAATAAATACACATGCATATATAAGATATTATAATAAAACAAATTACTTATATACACATAAACAGCTAAGATAAGTTACATTTCAAAACGCTGTAATACAAAGGTTGCCCCGACTGGCCACGACATGTAGAGATTTTAACTATTATAAAACAAACAACAAATACTCTTTTTTTATACAAATTCAACATTTTGTGGTATGTTCATCTAACTGTCCTTTGTACTTAAGTTAAAAAATACCTGTTCAAGTAGACAATTAAAAGAGAATTATTCCATAATAAATAATCTTCGTATTTCCATAGCCATTGTAAACACGTAAGGCGTTGAAAAATTACCCAAGGAAAATATCCAAAAATATTTCCAAACACATTTTAATGGCCAGATAATCCCACCACCACAATGCTGTGTGGACTGTGTGGTGGCAGTTACCGTTACCATCATGTTAATGCCCTGCTATACAGTTCCGAGTTATTATTTATGCTACTATATTGTGGGTCTTAAATTAACACCACCTGCTGGGGGGCGGTTGTGTAGTGGAAGCTACGCTATGGCTTCGCGATGCTACACGAAGGGTAAAACATGTGCGTTGCTGCACCTGGCCCTAATTGTAATGCTTCTATTCGTTCATTCATTCAGATAATCACGACTATTATCCCTAAGGGTTAGTCAGAGACTAGGCAATGAGGGCAGCAAAAGCAGTCCTCTAACATAGTCCACTTTTCACCAAATAGCGACTACACATGTGCTCCGCGTGACAGTTGGTGAGCCCATTTCCGCGACATACTGTTGGATGTATGTGCAGTGCAGTCTTTAGTCCGTTAGTAGCCTTTTACGACACCCAAGGGAAGAGAGGGGGGGGGGGGTGGTAGTATTCTTTATATGACTCTGTCAGAATAAACTTTCTAGAAGCCAATCACGGATTTATCTCTGGTATCCACAAAATTTTTATTTTAAAAGTAACCGGCGAAGTTTATCATATAAAAAATTAACTTTAGTTGCAAAGTCTGTTGAACTTTTAAGTTAGTACTTGAAGTACTTGAAACTTCTCTTTTTAATCGGCATGATTTCCTAACCTACGTTCAATATATACATTTTTTTTGGTTTACCAACGTTTGATTACAACATTACTTGTTCCAGTTTTATTCCAATACAACCATTACAATCTAATAGTACCAAACACTTACAGGTAAACACAACATGCACTGAAAATTAACTCAAACTAAAAAAAGAAAACCAAACCAAAAATACAAATTAAGATTAATTAAAATAATTTTGCGAATCTTGGAAGGTGAGTCAAAGTGCATATTAATAGTATCACTGTAATAATTTACCATCTTACACAACCTAGCAATAGGTAAGTTGGATCTAGAGACGGTTTTGCGAAACGGGACACTAAGTGGGGTGATTTTGTTGCGAGGATACTTGTCTTAACTGGTACCCGAAAATTGAATTTATGGAGCAACTGCGGACAGTCTATTATGTAACACAATAAGCCATAGTTACTGCATAGACGCATAACACATTTCTACATTTAATTCTATCTTACCCGTATAGCATATTATAGCAATAGCCAACGAATTGCGCAGTCTTTAAATGACCACCCGATTGTGTTGCTCATAAATATTTTTCGAAAGATGATTTATTTGTCAGGCCGGTCTAATTATTTGGGTCATACCTTTTCGAGATCAGTGCGGTGTTGTGTTTTTTTTTCTCTCTCTCTCTCTTGTTAAAAAACTTGTTCGTTCTCATTGTGTTCCGATGTGCGAGTTGATAATGAATCGGTCGACTTGGCACGCTATGTTAATTGACGAATAAACATAATGATTAATTGATTTGCAAAAACTTGAATGCGATACTAGATTACTTTGTTTTTGATAAATTTATGGAACTTCAAAATGTACTAATAACAAAAAGTATGTTTTATTGCACGAACTAGAATCGCTGTTTCTGTTGTACTTATTAATGATAGTTTTCTCACTTGCACGGTTAGGATACAGCATGGACGTAATATAGTATATTACGTCCATAGCATACAGTCACTGCAGCCTGTTTTGACGTAGAAGTAAGAACATATTGGTTGGAGAAAAAGTCTTTTCGCATATAGTGAATGCTCTAAGCATTTAAGGTATGTATGAACTTTAATAAAATCTCTTTGGCTATACCATTTGTATCTGGCTGGTTTTGGTATCATTAAAAGTTTAAATTTTAAAGAAGATAATTCCAAATTCAAATTAGGAAAATGTTTGATTTTCATTTGTTTTTCTTATTGTCAAGATGAGTGAATCTAATGAAGAATTTCGATAAATTTTACTACAAAAAAGGTAAGAATGCAACGCAAGCCGAGAAAAAAATTTGCGATGTCTAGGAACTTAGTGCAGTGTCTGTTAGAGTAGCACAAATTTGAATTAAGCGTTTTCAATCCGAAAATGTTGATATCAAAGATACATGTCGCTTTGGTCGCCTTATTACGGATAAAATTATGCTATTTTTGAAAAAGTGGAGCAAGATCGGCATATTAATAGTCACGACGTAGCTGAAGAACTGGGAATTGACCACAAAACAATTTTGGCGCATTTGTAAAAAACTGGGTACCTACACAAAAAAGCTCGATATTTGGGTACCTCACGAGCTCACTGAAAGAAACCTAATGAACCGTGTACTGATTTGTGATTCTTTATAACGACGTAATGAAAACGAACCATTTTTTAAGAAGCTGATAACTGGTGATGAAAAGTGGATCACGATTCACGTACGACAAGAACGTGCGAAAACGGTCGTGGTCAAAGGCCGGTCAGGCTTCACAGACTGTGGCGAAACCCGGGTTAACTCGCAACAAGGTAATGCTGTGTGTGTGGTGAGATTGGAAGGGCATTATTCATTATGAGCTGTTACCACCAGGCAGGACCATCGATTCTGAACTCTACTGCGAACAACTGTTGAGATTAAAGCAAGAAATTGAGAGAAAGCGGCCGAAATTAATCAACAGAAGGGGTGTGGTTTTTCATCATGATAACGCTAGACCTCACACATCTTTAGCCACTCAGCAAAAATTAAGAGAGTTTGGCTGAGAGGTGTTAATGCATCCGCCGTATATTCCTAACCTTGCACCTTCAGATTTCCACCTGTTTCGAATTCTTTAGGCAGTGTCAGGTTAACATCACGAAAGGACTGCCAAAACCACTATGTCCCTACCTACAAGATGGCAAAAAGTTATCGAACAAAATGGCACCTACATACTTTAGTTAAACGTAAATAAAATTTATTAAAAAATGTATTGAATATTCTTAAAAAAAGCGAAGAAACTTTTTCCCCAACCTATTATATTACGTAGATAATGAGAAGTTGAAAAAAAATGACCAGGTGGCATTTTGGAGTTTATGCAAGCTTAGCGCAAATAATTAAATATTACAAGTAGTTAATATACCTAAGAAAAGAAAACCAAACAAAAACAAAATAAAAACAATAACAAAATGAAAAAAACAAAACAAAAAAAAAACAAAAAAAAGGTTCTACAACACTCGATTTATCAAGCTGATGCATACCTCGAAATACATTTGTAGTGAATATTAAATTGATAAGTAGTACCACGGGTAATGTAAAATCTCCCGTGGTACTCTACCAGTAGGACCACCGATAGTACCAAGGGTAAGTACAGAATATAATACATTACGTTTCCCGGAAGCCGGAAGGGTAGGTCAGAGACTACTTGCAGCTTTCCTTTATCGGGATATCTTACGATCGTAACACACTTATTTTGCTTAATATATAAAAAAAATTACTCTCATAACATTTATACACATGCTTTGTCGGTTTAGGGTACTCTTGACCAGACCTTTTAGGAGAACGTCTCTGATCTGGAGCCTTACATTCAACTCTTAGAGCAGTATTACTTTAATGTTATTATGCAAATTCCCATTACTACTATTATTCAAAATCATGATCATCAAAATATGCTCATTTGCTTAATCGAATCCTATTAATATTATTAACGCGAAAGTTTATAAGTATGGATGGATGTTTGTTACTCTTTCACGTAAAAACTACTGAATGGGTTTGGATGAAATTCGGCATACAGATAGTTTATAACCTGGATTAACACATAGGATACTTTTTATTCCGATATTCCCACGGCAACGGGAACCACGCGGGTGAAACCGCGAGCGGCCGCTAGTGTTATATAAATCTTACACTTAGTACTATCGCCCTGCAGTGGAACAGGCGATAATACAGTCTGTATTTTTCTTTACTCTACTTAAATTTATTTTATTTTACTTTACTTTACTTTAATAAATACTCTGATCTAACATTTTGCGACAATCATTATCCCCAAGAGAGGTCGTCAATAAAAAAAAAGTAAACATTCATCCTTGGGCTTCGGTAACCATTCTCCACCGCGTCATGCTTGTTAACAAACTTTGAAAAGAAAAAAACAAACAATAATTATAATTATGCAAATACAAACAAAAAGGCTGCTCATAAAAAACATTATAAGTTAATCGTATTCAGCTTTTTATTGTTCTAGCTAAGGATCTATCGTACTTACACGATATTAGTATGCATATAACATAGGCCATTATACGGCGGTTCACATCTCAATCCAAAGGTTAACCGTGTGTCTGTTTCTGTCAGAGATCGCGCCCCGCTGAGATGCGCTTGCGTCGCTCTATTGGGGCAGGTGGCAGTTACAAGCGGTGGCGGACGATGAAGCGAGCAGCGGAGTCTAGCACATGCGTAGTTCAGAGTATGTTAGCAAAATATTATCAATAAACCTCAACTAAAGTCAAACCTCGTTTGAATTGAAGAAGCATTGGTGTTGTCTTTTGTAAATAAAAGTAAATTACAAACAGCATCCCGCCTGAGGTTGTCTTTTTTCAGTGTATTATTTAAGCGTTAATTAAACGCTAAAATATTCAAAAACCATTAAACCACATCAGTTTATAACCGGGTTTAGCTAAGTTTACGTTTTTATATTTGAAAATGTCGTTGCGTTTGTTACAGATTTAGGTTATTTATATATTTTTTTCCACAAAAACATGATTAAAAACAACGAAACGTTTGTAATAATATTATCAGTTGTTGTGAAGTCAGTAGAACGTACAAGTAGATCATTTGGATTTGAGCTTAATTATATTATTAAATCTCTCACCTGTTTCTGAAGATCATATCACCTCCCAAAATCATTTCTTTTTTCCTTATTTCCATTTTGCAAGTACTTTTCATTAAACGAGTTAAAGAAACCACAAATTGTTAGAGTTCGAAGGTGGCACTACCTAGCAACTTAGACTTTTGCAAACTTAGACCTTGCAATTAAAACTTGCAAGTACGGTATTGCAAGAATAACGTTACGGGAATCGCGCAATCGAAATCTTAAACGAGTGTAATGTCAATGTGTTTATACAAATTCTCAGTATTAGCCACCTGACCTTATTTCGCAGGGCTACATTACCTTTACTTTTCAGCCCGCATTCATACTTTTTTTCCTTCCACTTACAAACGCCAATCGCTTGTCACCCGCGCCGCACAGTTATAATTTGTTCAACTAAATTGTCTGTAAAACGCGCGCTTAGAATGTAATGTTTAATAACTTGTGCCATGGGAGGCTGATTTGTAATTGTGCGGCGTCGTAAGATAAGAGAAGAACAAATAGAACTAATAATGCATGGGACGTAACAATGATTCTGAGAGGTGCAGTGGGGACAGGTAGCTTCTAGTACCTACCTAGGTATGTAGGTACTTACCTACCTACTTTCATCCGTGTAGTTGTTCCGTTTGCACAATTAGCCAGTGTCAAGTAACTAAGTGTAATCTATAATAACTATAAATCAAATGCTGTTCTGTTAGTCTAGCTAGCTAATAATGGTAATACATACCTACTCAAAAACGGCTTGACCA
Organism: Scoparia ambigualis; assembly: GCA_963921215.1. Lineage (NCBI taxonomy): Eukaryota > Metazoa > Arthropoda > Insecta > Lepidoptera > Crambidae > Scoparia > Scoparia ambigualis. The sequence continues at coordinate 13,492,859 of OY992516.1, read as the reverse complement.
ATTGAATACTTAAATATTTTTTTTGTTTCGTCCTTTTAATACAGGGGTGATTAAGGGTGGATTCGACCAAACTGGAATAAGGTCTTATACCTAGATTTAACGCCGAATTTGTATAGACTAATCTCGGAGTAAGTCTTAATCCAGTTTCTTCGAATCCACCCTTGGAGAGAAAAATAAAAGGAAGAAGAAAAATAATAAAACAAATAGTAATTAAAAAATTAAAAATAAAATATGTATGAAAAATTGTGTGGGAATCGCGGGATACTTCTTCTATTGCCACTTCCGATTTCTCTAAATAGATGGTGTAAGCATAATGAATTTACAAAATCGTCATTTCTTCTTTCGCCACTTCCGATTTCTTTTATATATGGCGTTGTACGTGGTAGAATTTAGTCAAGACAACGTCTGTCGGGTCAGCTAGTAGTATATGGTAATATTTTTTATAATAATAATCTTTACTTTATATTGTTTTCTGAGGTTTAAACAGCACTACACATTGAAATGAAACACTTTTTTACGGTTTAACTCGCGTTTAATTTACTATTTACATAGTTTTTTTATATTATCCTGACGTTTCGAACCCTTTACAGGGTGCGTGGTCACAGGGGGACACAGTCTCCCTGTGACCACGGATCCTGTAAAGTATTCTTTACTTTTTTAACAACATCATTATGCAGAAGAAAAACCAGTGCTAGAAGAGTAGCATCTTCTGGCACAGGTGCTTCTTCTACTTCTCCTGCTTAACACACACTTACTTCATTATAAACATAACAAATAGTTTATTAGTCTAATACTAGTAGTAGATGTAAAAGACATTCGCTCCAAACCCATTGAGATTCGGTAGAGGTGTGAGACTTAGCTAAGATCTCACACGGACTTCTTGAGAGAATTGGCAAGGTACCAACATTTTCTAAAGTCTTTTTTTTATTTTTTTTATAAGAAGTAGGCAAACGAGTAGGCGGGTCACCTGACGGGCAAGTCAAGCGCAATAACAACAATTTTAATAGGTTTGTTATGTTCCGACCGTTTAAAGATAAGATAGCCAGTTCTTCAGTGATTGGGGATTCCGGGTGAGCTTCCGGCGCGCGTCCACCTTCGGAATATTTTCATTTAGTGCAAGTGATAATCAGTAGTGGATGAAAAAAAAAGAATTTTAAAAGTGACATTAGTCGGTTTTTTTTATGGGTACAGGCTTTCTTACACATATCAGTACTAAGAAATACATATATATATATATATAAATATAATCACGACTATTATCCCCGAAGGGTTAGTCAGAGACCATAAGCAATTAAGTACCGCAAAAGCAGTCCTCTGCCATAGTCCACTTTTCACCAAATAGTGACTGCACATGTGCTCAGCGTGACAGGTGGTACCCAAGCCCATCGCCGCTCTAAGCTGTTGGATGTATGTGCGGTCTTTAGTCCGTTAGTCGCCTTTTACGACACCCAAGGGAAGAGAGGGGGTGATAGTATTACGTATACTAAGAAAAATTGGGCCATATAACCCACCAAGCTGTCCCAATGCGTGTTGGTGCGTTTTAACAACCGCCATCTAACGACAATAACCGGGACCAACTAGTCTAAGATCCGAGTATAGAACGACCTTCACCGGGCCGGTTAATAGATGAAAAGTATTTTATATCAAATTTAATATGTTAAAAAATATATCGCGGGTAGGTTGGCTGAAAAATTCAGTCCAGTACCTATAATGATTAACTTAATATATATATTTTTTTTAATTTTACACTGGTTTGGTGTGTGTGTGTGTTTGTTTGTAATGAGATTATCTTTATATAAACATAAATTTTATTTATTTAACCAGATGGTTGCAAGTTAATAATATTGACTTACTTGTTTATACCTGCCTACCCAATGTTACGACGGAACAAAAATAGTCAACCTAACGTTTCCATATTCTATAGGCTTCATACTTTTGATTGGTACCTACCAATGTAATTCATCTATTATACAAACCAGTGAATTGTTTAAAAAAAAATTTAAACATTTAATTAATCATACTGGACTGAAATTTTTCAGCCATCCCACTCGCAATATATTTTTAAACATATTAAATTTGATATAAAATACTTTTGATCCATTAACCGGCCCGGTGAAGGTCGTTGTATCCTCGGATCCTCTATTAAACGGCTTTAAGTGATTATGATGATTATCAAAACGAAACAAAAATTCCGTACCTACTTATTTTTTTTCAAACCACATTATTGTACTTAACTAAAAAGCTACATGCCTAGTCGTGCAATAATACCACGTACCACAAAACAATTTTGCCGAATGGGAACACGTATCCGTACATGACATGATGTATGATTGTCGCCGTTGGTGTAATGACCATCGTGCGACAGAGACGGCACCTTGCGAGAGGGACAGCCGACGTGACGCGACTTAACGACAAAGATGATTGTTTCGGAATTGGCGGGTCATTATCGCAACTAGATCCGATTACTATCGATGTGGGATGTGGTGGACGGGAGTGAGCCACGCAATAATTTCCCACACATTATTTGCTTTGCCTTGTTTTTGTGGTTTTTTTTAATAATAGAAGGAGGCAAACGAGCAGGAGGGGCACCTGATGGAGAGTAATCTCCGCCGCCCATGCACACGCGCAACACCAAAGGAATCGCAGATGCGTTGCCGGCCTTTAAGGAAGGAATAGGGTTAAGGAAAGAATAGGAATTGTGAGTCGGGGGAAGGGCCTCTGGAACCCTCACTGGCCGGACAAAACATAACAGCACCAAGTGCTATTATTTCACGCCGGATATTAGTGAGAGGGTGGTATTACGCCGGGCGAGCCGGCCCAATGCGTGCTGCAACGCAGCGTGGCTCTACCACTCAATCAGTGTAACTCATTTAGTACCACCCAGGGTTCACGTGTAGGGTCTCAAGGGTAAACCTACGGATGCGAGTAACGTTAACTCCCAAAACAATACTACCAATCCCTCTCTTCCCATTCCTACGTGATCATGAGATGAAGGAGTAAAAAAACATGACATCCTTCCTATGTCATGTTTTTTTAAGGGGAAAGGAGGCAACCGAGCTAGCTGGTCACCTGATGGAAGGTAATCACATCACCGTTGCACATGGACACCCGCAAAACCAGGAGTCGCAGATGAATTGCCGACCTTGAGGAAGGAGTAAAAACTTACAGTAAAAACTTGCCACACGAAGAAAATAATTATAGATTTAAGCTTAATTTGACATTGAATACAATGGCTTTCTATGAAAAGAAAGTAGAATTAATAGACATAAATAAATTATTAGATAATAATTTTATATTGACAAAAGATAAATATTATCTTAAGACTTATTTTAAGCGACAGATAGCAAATTCGCTATCATTTTATTTTAAGTATTTAGCCAATAACATGGCTAGCTCAGCGGCTTCTATTGAGCTGCAACATACTGACATGCCAATTCAGACTTTGGAATATGTTCCAAATAATTTAAATTAGATTATAAGACAATAGAGGACACCTCTAGCAAATTATTGGAATTAAATTATAAGACAAAAGAGGAACCCTCTTGCAAAATGTTTGCAAATAAAATGAAATTAAATCAATGTAAAAATAGCTTTATAAAAAGCCCCGGTCAATCATTAAATTTAAAAAATGCAGAATCTATGAACATTGTTCACCAGAACATCCAAGGAATGATGGGCAAAGATTTAGAGATTGAATTGTTCATGAACTGTAATAATATTGATATTCTTTGCATTACCGAGCACTGGCTTAGATACCATCAGTTCATGTTCAATTTTAAGAATCATTTGGTAGGAAGTTCGTTCAGTCGAGGAAATGCAATACATGGTGGCTCCTTAATTATTGTTAGTAAAAAGTTTAAATTAAAAGAACGCAAAGACATAGTGAGCCTCTCGGTTGAGCGAACAATAGAAATAGCTTGTGTGGAGTTGGAACACTTTGTTGTGATAAGTGTATACAGACCTCCTTCAGCATTGTATGATCTTTTTGAAAAAGTTATGGATGAGACATTGCGTAAGGTCCGCAATGTAGGTAAAACAATAATTGTTTGCGGTGATTTTAATATAAATTTGCTAGAAAACTCCACATTGTCAACTAAAATTAAAAACTTATTTCTATCATACAATTTGAATAATTTATTTTTGGAGCCGACAAGAATAACTGCCACTTCGGCCACCTGTATTGATAACATATATACAAATGTAAAACCACTGGCTAAGCAAATTATTAATAACCTGGACTCTGATCATTGTGGCCAAATGGTCAGCTTTCCACACCAGCGTAAGCAAGTGATGAAAAAGAATATTACTGTTGTGCCAAAAACTGCAGGTCGGTTGGAACGCTTTAAAAGCAATCTAGATACAAAATTAAAATATTTAGAATACAATGACAACCCTGATGTCTTTTATAATGATTTTTTTAACATATATTGTTCAGAATTTAATAAATCTTTTGTTCCAAAAAAGATCTCGGTTAGTGATACTGCATCTTTTAATGAATGGGCTACAATTGGTATTCACAAAAGTAGGAAACGCCTTTATGAACTTTATGGTGAACGCAACTATAACACCAGCGACGACTTCAAATTATATGTTAAAAATTATTCAAAGTTATTTAAAAGAGTATGCCGATTAGCCAAGGCAAACTATCTGAGTTCTAAGATTAAGAATAGTAATGACAAAATAAAAATGACATGGAATATTATAAATAGTGAAACAGGAAAGGTCAGAAGTCGTAATAATGAGTACAATTTAAATTGTGATAATAAAACCTTGACTTCTGATGCTGATGTTGCTGCAGCATTTGAGAGGTTTTTTACTGACATTCCAGTTTCAACTACAAAAGCCTTGATTTCCTCCCCCACTGTAGCTGAATCTGTTTTGAAGGAGAATGTTAAAGATTGTGAAGTAATTTCAGTTTTCAAAAAATTTGTGTTACTTATAGATATATTAAAAACATTTAACACTCTCAATAAAAGGAAACTGCTGATCTGTGGGGTAATTCCGTGGATGTCGCTAAATCAGTAATTATGACAATAGCTCCAGTTTTAGCTTGCATATTTAACGAATGCATTGACTGTGGTGTTTTTCCTGACCTAATGAAACATAGCAAATTAATTCCATTGTTTAAATCAGGTAGCACTTCTGACCCCTCTAATTTTAGACCTATTTCTGTGCTACCCACATTTAGTAAAATTTTTGAAAAGTTGATGCTAGACCAAATTCAAATTCATTTTCATAGAAATAAACTTTTACATTGTAAACAGTATGGTTTTACTAGGGGTCGCTCAACAACTGACGCCGGTGTTGAGCTTTTAATCCAAATATTTGATACCTGGGAGGAATCACTGGATGCCCTAGGGGTATTTTGTGATTTATCCAAGGCTTTCGATTGTGTTTTACATGAAACTTTGGTCAGGAAGCTTAACCACTATGGAATTAGGAATGCTTCTTTGAGCCTTCTAATCTCATACTTGAGTAACAGGATTCAAAAGGTCGACATTAACGGTATAAGATCTCCGGGATCAGTGGTTACTATGGGAGTTCCGCAGGGTTCAATACTAGGTCCATTCTTGTTTTTGGTTTATATTAATGACTTACCTTATTTTGTAAAAGACAGTCATGAGATAGTATAGTTTGCTGATGATACTTCACTTTTATTCAAAGTGAAACGACGACACACAAATTATGACGATGTGAATAATGCGATCTCAAAGACTGTTCACTGGTTTAGTGTAAATAACTTGCTATTAAACGAGGGAAAAACCAAATGTGTAAGATTTGTATTGCCTAATGTTAAGCAAGTAACAACTAGTGTACAAATTAAAGATAAGAATGTGAATCCTGTGGACACCACTGTGTTTCTAGGCATCACGTTAGATGCCAAGCTTCAGTGGGGCCCACATATAGCTAAATTGTCGAATAGACTTAGCTCTGCGGCTTATGCAGTAATGAAGATCCGTCAGTTAACTGACGTTGATACATCCAGATTAGTTTATTTCAGTTACTTTCATAGTGTAATGTCGTACGGCATTTTACTGTGGGGAAATGCTGCCGACATTCAAACTATCTTTGTGCTTCAGAAGAGGGCTATTCGAGCAATCTATAACCTAAAGGCTGGCGACTTTCTCAGAGAGAGATTTAAGAATATAAATATAATGACAGTTGCATCACAATACATTTATGAAAATTTGATTTATGTTCATAAAAATACTGGAATGTTTTCAAAAAACAGTGATATTCACAATGTAAACACTAGAAGTAAGAACAAATTAGCAGTACCTTATACTAGGCTCCATAAAATAAATAATTCTTTTAGGGGTCTGTGTGTAAGATTTTACAACAAAGTACCAAATGATATTCAGAAATTAGATCTTAATAAATTTAAAATCAAAATCAAAGAAAAGCTTTATAAAAAAGCTTATTATAAAGTGTCAGATTACACAGAAAACAAAACAGCTTGGATCTGAAATGCTCCAAGCACTCCAACAGCTATTTCTAATTGTATTTATTTAATTGATACTACATTGTATGTATTGTAATTTTGTATTGCATCATTTTTTTTTATTTTTAAATTCATATTTTTTATTTACCTGGTAACGACATACTCTTTTTTTTTTTGTAAATGTCGTTGCTTTTGTGCGCTGTGGTTTCTTGCGCCCATTCTTTGCCACAGTTAAAAAATTATGTCCTGAATGGGTGGTAGGTTAAAAAAGATTTGGACGATTCAAAGTACTTATTAATTGAGTTTATTGAATAAATATATTTTGACTTGACTTGACTTGACTTGAGTAGGAATTATGGGGTGGGAGGGAAGAGAGATTGATTTTTTTATAATAGATGGGCTTGCTCTTGGCCACATTCTTATCCGTAGGATTAAGAAGAGGCCGACTCATGGAGCGAGCTTTCCCAGAAGCAGCCTATTCACTTGGGCTTTAAAGATGTTGGGGCTATATTCACTCGGGAACACGGCAGCCGGCAGGGAATTCCATACCATTCACACACCGGACGAAATACAACAGCAACGAGTGTTATTGTTTCACGCCAATATTCCGTCAGATCTAAATAACTAATATCACCCACCCGTATTAAGCGGCCGAGAAGGCCCATTTCGTGCAACAAGGCAGCGTGGCTCTACCATTCAGACAGTGTCACTAATTAAGCCCCACCCAAGGGTAACGTGTAGGGTCTCAAGGGTAAACCTAGTGACGCGAGTGACTTTAACCCCATTAGCTCTCATGTAAAAGAATATACATAACCATACGTTCCTATCACCTTGATCTTAACCTCTCAGTCTTGGCATCGAAATGTCTAAAAATTTTAACAGCAGGTGCGATTTGGGTGGAATTTAAATTTGCGGAAATGGAAAAAAAAAAAAAATCGAACGCAGTTCATGTAAAATTTTCACGTTCACGATGCATAAAATGTACCACAGAACCGAAATAATCGATCTTATTCGTACTAAAGTAGTCCCTAAGTGTATCAAAACACGGTACAAAGTCAAGTGGAGAGCGCGGCCAGCGCGGCCATATATGGCCGCTTGGGGTCTGACGGAATAGCGAGTTTTTAGGTGCAGCCAAATATGGCCGCTTGGGGCTTGAGGGGTATATCGCTGACTCGCTTTTCGTACGATGGTCATTCCTGCATAGCCCCATCCCTGACAAGCGAAGAGAAATTAAGAAAATTGTGCTTGGGATTATTGTCAGCCGTGCATAATGGGGTGTGTGACTGTTCCACACAATTTCATACAGCGGTGCACGTGCGAGCAATATAATAGCGCACCGGCAATAAGATAAATTCCTACCATGCTCATGGAATAAGCTTTAAAACGCTGGGAAGATAAGTGTTGTGAATACTGTGTCTCGTATGTAAAAACAAATGGGTAGTTTCAGCTGAACTTACTGTGTATGAATATATTAATTTCGTTTTGTTTTTAATTATACTTAGCAATACTACACACATAAGTACGAATGCTGTGTTTACGTAAATATTCTTTTTGTTTTATTATTATCGATTAATTCTATTTGTCATACGTACAGGTAAACTTTTTTTAATAAAAAAATATCAAAAATTTAACTCCAAAAGTTGGTACCTACACAGATTAGGTGCTATAGTTACTACGTAACCTACAATAAGTGTTCATTTGTTTTAATATTCTTATTGTTAACTGAAAATAGCACATTAAGGAACAACCTGTACACACGCTAGCAGATCAACCTATCCAAACCTGTCAAATTTCTCGAACCATATTGATCCTTAAATTAACAGTGACAAAGTTAAAAATGTATTGAATTAATTTTAACCGTGTCGCGTAGGGTGAAAGAATACTACCACCCCCTCTCTTCCCTTGGGTGTCATAAGGGCGACTAACGGACTAAAGACTGCACATACATCCAACTGCATAGAGCGGCAATGGGCTCACCACCTATCACGCTGAGCACATGTGCAGTCGCAATTTTTTTTTTTTTTATACTAAGCCCGGCAAATGACCCCACTCCACCTGATGTTAAGTGGAAATGAGGTCCAGGCGCGAGGACAACTGGTGCAGCGTAAGAGACGTAGCATCAGTCATCCTCACTCTGCCGGCCCACAAAGTGCTTCTTCACGCCTCGTTTGAAGGACCCTATGTCATAGGTAGGAGGGAATACGTGTGCTGGTAGACTATTCCATCTTTTGGAAGTGCGGCAAAGAAACGAGTCACCAAATTTCTTTTGTGCGAGATGGAATGTTAGAGACTGTAAATTGGTGACTCCGCAGAGCAGCACGCGTACTCCTATGGAGGAAGGGAGAAGGAGGGATGAGGTCAAAGAGTTCTTCAGAGCACTCGCCATGGTATAAACGGTAAAAGACGCTGAGTGACGCAATATCTCTACGCAATTGCAAAGGCTCGAGAGTTTTAGTGACCTCTGCATTGCCGATAATGCGCACAGCGTGGCGCTGCAATCTGTCCAAGGCATCGAGAAGGTACTTTGCGGAGCCGTCCCAAAGGTGAGAGCAATACTCCACGCAAGACCGCACCTGTGTCTTGTATAATAGACACAACTGATCAGGCGTGAAGAATCGCCGCACCTTGTTCAGGACACCGAGTTTACGTGAGGCATTTTTAATCACGGTTTCGATGTAGTCCTTTTGGTTCAGATCGCAGCGGATATCCATACCGAGCATGTTAATACTGCTCTGCAGGCCTAGAGATGTACCCTGAAGAGAGGGAAGGGGAAGGAATGGCGACATTTTCGCTGTGAACCTGTGTTTTCTTGGCATTGAACTCCACCAGATTATCGGAGCCCCATTTAGAAATGAGGTTCAACATCCAATCGAGCTCAATGACAAGATTTGCTCGCTTCATTTCGGTGTCTACCCGCCCAACCGTTGGGTGCCCGTTATATCCCCCATGCACTGCGCTATCATCTGCATAGCAATGAATGTTTCCAAGAGGAAGCATGTCATTGATATGCAGAAGGAACAGCGTGGGGGATAGAACAAAGCCTTGAGGAACACCAGCGTTCACTGACATGAACCGCGAAGCGCATCCATCCGAAAGGACACGGATTCTACGCTCATGCAGGAAGCTGGCAATCCAGGTACAGAACTGAGCGGGCAAACCGTATGCCGGGAGCTTGGAGAGAAGAGCTTTGTGCCAGACCCGATCAAAAGTCTTGGCTATGTCAAGGCTAACTGCCAGTGACTCGCCTCGCTTGTCAATAGCCTCACCCCAGAGATGTGTGACGTACGCTAGAAGATCACCCGTTGACCGTTTTGGCCGAAACCCATATTGACGATCGAGAATTAGGGAGTGATCTTCTAGGTATCGAATAAGCTGTTTGTTCAATATTCGTTCTAGGATCTTACACAACACTGAAGTTACGGCTATAGGGCGGTAATTAGTCGGATCTGACCGATCTCCTTTTTTAGGGATCGGTTGCACATTAGCTTCTCTCCAAGATTCCGGCACACAACCCGAAGAGAGCGAGAGACGGTACAGACGCGTTAACACAGGGGACAACTCCGCTGCACACATTTTCAGGACTATTGCTGGGATGCCATCAGGACCGTTAGCTTTCCGGACATCGATTGACTGCATTTCCGCACGGACATCACACTGCCTGATTTTAATATCAGACATTGTGTGGCCACAGTGAGGAATTGAGGGTGGCTGTGCATCACAGTCATCGATCAGGGAGTTAGCCGCAAAGAGTTTGGCCAGGAGATCGACCTTTTCCTGCGGCTTGTGAGCTAAAGTTCCGTCAAGACATCTCAGTGGTGGCAGCGAGGGTTGGCAGAAGTTGGATTGCACGGCTTTGGCCAGACGCCAGTAGCTACGGCTGCCCGTAGGATGCGTCAGGAGTTCTTGGCCTACTCGTGCAACGCGCTGGGCATCCGCTCTAATGTAGGTCCTCTTACACGACTTGGTGGCATTATTATAGGCTGCTTTTAGCGAGCGAGTTTCGGGAGCCCCATGAGCTTTACCTCTGATCCAAGCGCGGTATGCCGTCTGTTTGCTCTCAACAGCGCTGGCACACTCGCGATTGAACCAGCGGTTGCGTCTGCCTTTGCTGATGACATAGGAGTGTGGAATATAGTATTCCATTTCTAATACTATCTCATCAGCAACGGCAGTGGCGCTAGCGGTCGGGTCCTTCCCACTAAAGCAGCGCTGCCTCCAAGGGACGGATGCAAAATACTCCCGCATCCCGTCCCAGTCTGCCGACGCGTAGTGCCAAATCTGGCGTTTCGCAACCGCTGTTGGCGGGCGCGATGCCAAGGGCACTGTGCTGGATATCCAGCAGTGATCCGAGGAACCTAAAGGAGCTCGAATCTCCACCCGGTATCAAGCTGGGCGACTCGTCAGCAGAAGGTCGAGTAAGGAGGGCGCATGGCCAACTATGTCTGGGATCCTGGTGGGCTGGTTCACCAGTTGCGTCAGGTCATGCGTGAGAGCGAATGCGTGGGCAGTTCTACCAGCATGGTCTGTTTTGGAGGAACCTAACCACAACTCATGGTGGGCGTTGAAGTCCCCCAAAAACACCAGTTCCGCCGATGGAAACCGCTCCTGCGCATCATCTGCTACCCGACTAAGATGTTCAATTAGTCGAGTTGTCTCCATGTCGCCGTTATGGGATCGGTAGACGCAGACGTAGACACGGCAATGAGAGCCTATGTCGATATTTGGTGAAAAGTGGACTATGGCAGAGGACTGCTTATGCGGTCCTCATTGCCTGGTCTCTGGTACCTATGTATGTATGTCATTCTTGATTTTGTGGTAGGTAGAAGTCTGTACGTCTGTACATATTTATAGTATTGTCACAGCAATCATCATCTTGAGCAGCAACTTCAGAAGTCAGCCCGCTACCACGGCCAGTGTAACTCGATCAAAATGGTAGGTATTAAAAGGTAGTTTTTGTTTTAAGCCCCGTTATATACTATTTTTTTTACAAAATAACATTTAACTATTAATAATCAATTAATTTGAAGTTTCACCCTAACCGATCGTAATGCATTTAAACCCGCCAGCCGCTTCGACTCAGACCGCTTAAAATAGTCAATAATATATATAAATCAAATACAATTACACACTAACATACACACACACACACGCATACCTACACACACACACACAGCATGTCTTAATCATTAACTGGCTCTGTTATCTATACTTATTTATGTTCTTTTTATGTTCTATTCATAATAATGTTCATTAAATTTAGTTTATTAATTTTATTATAATTATATCAGTACATTTCAGTTTACAGCGTATTTATGTAGTTTGATCTGTCGCCATCCTGTTTATATTGTTCGGGTGCCCACGATTCGGGTTTTCCGAGTGTGGGACCCATAGCTAAGCTAATGCATCCTGTAATGTTACAAGTTAATTTTATTGTGTTTTTAATACTTACTTTAATATATTTCTGTACTTTATGTAACAACCTAATATTTAAATAAAATAATTTGAATTCGAATATGAAATAAAAATAACGCCAAATGTGTTGCTAAGCGCAAACCTCGAGAGCGGCTCTACCGATTTGACTGATTCTTTTGGTGTGTTTGTAAAGGTTAGAACAAGGTATATGACAAAAAATTGGTTATTCGTCAAAGGATAAGGGGGTATTCACGCAAACGAAATTGGCGGCCGCTAGTAGGTAATAAAAATGTTTTCTTTATTTCCTGTGCCCCATTATTGTACCACCCAGTACACATGTTCGCCACACGTACGAATCAATCGGCCGGCATTATGCGTCCGTGACGTCATTTATACGTCACCGTCGCGGATCGCTGACGGATCAGTGACAAATTGGACGATACCGCACGGCAATGTGACGGAATTGGACGGAATAGTGATATTACATTAGTAAGGGACATTATGGTGTAAGTTAGAGCAATTTTATAACAATTTTATTGAATTGTGAATCGGTTGAGTGGTAAAGTTAGTTGTTTTGTGAATTCTGTATTCCAAGTTTGCGATGTATTGGTTAGTAGATGTTGCCAATCCAATGTTATTTTACCGCTTTTGCTACATGTTATATACACGAAAGAAATCGATGTAAAACTATTTTTATTTAATTATCTGTATAATAAATAATAATCAATTGCCACGAATTTATGTCCGTTCAATACTTCATAACGCTGCACCTATTCGGCAATTTTTTTATTGTTATGTTTGATAATTGTCATGACGAGGTTTGTAACTGGGCCACACCGAAAAGATCGGGAATGGAATACTTTTTAATAAATTAGACTTAAAATGTTCTTAGTATTTGAGTAAGTAGGTACCTATTCTTTCGAATTTAATTCCACTTTTGAAAAAAAAACAATATAAAAAAAGAGTGGTAGACATTTCAAATTAAGAAGTCAGTGAAAAAATGGAGCTTACGCGGAAACTTTGATTATATATACATGTCTAGATAGACCCTGGCCGTAAAAAAACGTAGAAAAATTTATAGGCCAAAATTGGCCTATCGCGCAATCCTGGCGGTCAGTGTCATTGTGCCTTCAAGCAGTGTTTACCTCTAGTGTTTAGGTGAAATTGTTCGCAAAATACCGTTTGCTCAGTGAAATTCTGTCGAAACTACAAAGGAAAAATCTTTTCGAAAAGGAAAGTCACGTTTCATCTGTAAGTATCGATAAATTTTAATGAAAACTTAAAGTTTAACAATAATAATGGCCATGTATGCGTAGTGTTGCTGGTATCAAAATGTAGAATTCCCATTATTGGTGGCAGAATATAAAAGGAGGTTTAAATGATATGATAAAAAATACTCAGTCTTGTAAGATAGTATTAATACATGGCCTTGTTGTAAATAAAGTAAATACATTAAATATAATTATTATTGGAACACTTTCAAAGTTTTCCTTTTATTAAACTGATGTCTGATTTATCAGAGAGTGAATAAATGTCACGGTTTCTTTCGATGCTGAATGTTTGTAAACATATTACTGTCATTTGTGCAAATGTCTAGTTTCACACAGATTTTTACTGTTTTTTGAAAGAAAGACACAATAGGTAACTGTTTTCTTGTGAATGTCACAAGAAAAAGTAAAATCCTACTGCAACTAGGTATAACAGTAACCTGTTTACAAACATTCGTCATCGAATTTGGATGGAGTATAGGTTCCGTTCTAAAACAAGAAAAAATATAATACCTACTGTAATATTTTACAATACTATTATTATAAATTGTTATTGTAGTATGGTATCAATATTCAAAATGAATTAAAAAATTATTATGTTTGAAATGTACGTAAGTATTTATGTAAGAAGTGTGTGTTTAAGTATATGTATGTAGGGGGTGGTAGTATGTATGCTTCAGAGCTCGATGGCGCATCGGCTAGCACGTTCGGCTTGCGATATTGCCCGCTAAGCAACTTTCGCAATGCCGGGTCGCTGGATGGGTGACCAGATTTAAAACATCTCGAGCTCCTCCGTGCTTCGTAAGACACGTTAAGCCGTTGGTCCCGTTTGTTGTCGTAAGATGACAGTTGTTAAAACCCACCAACACGCATTGGGCCAGCGTGGTGGGTTATGGCCCAATAACCCCACTTGCTATCTTCACGTGGGAATCCTGCGCCTAGCAGTGGGACGTTTATAGGCTGATGATGATGATGACGATGTTTGAGAAAGTGCGGGTGTATGTTTGTGCCCCTAAAAGGTCTATATTTCTCGTCTCATGTAAACTATTGGACACGGATATTAATGAGCAGTCCGGTAGAAAGAAGTCGTTGTCGAAATATTTAACTTTATGGTTTCAACATAATAAGAAATTAGAGAACATGAAAAATGATGTAACTTCTAAACGAAAGTTATTTAAGAAACAAATACAAAGAGAACGCTATTAATTGTTTTGATTTTAATTTAAAATATTTAAATTTCTAATAAAAAAATCATTTTTGATTAAGTATTAAATGTAAATCATCCTGCCTGTTGCTTCTATTTCGTCCCTATTACAAACATATTATTATTACACGCACGCAGGCTTCCATTAGCGCATTATTTTATTGTACTCGCCCTCGCCTTCAATCATCCATTTCTTCTAAACACACCAGCTTCTTTTATGCGTTATACCTACATATACGATAGACATACCTAATTTAAAAAGTTATGTTATACTATGAATCATTTTAAAATTGTATTGTGCATAAATATTTTTTCCCTACTTTATTGGAAATTAGGCATTCGCTGGCAACCATTCGCGCTAGTGTCAGTCATACGCGGCTGTCACGCACACTTCAAATTCAATACAAAAACCGGACGGATTTTGAGAAGCGTTTGTACCGCGATGCTCCGTCTAGACATGTATATTGTCAAAGCGCGGAAACATTTCCGTTCGATAATTTTTAACAACTTTCGCCGAAGTTTATTTCAAGAACAATGTCTTGCCGAGCTTGTTTCTATTTATGAACTTGAAGCACTAGTAAAACGACTATATATCGCTGGTATTCTGAGTTTCGTCGTAGACGTTCATCTCTTACCACAGTTCCCTCACTGGCCGGCAATAAACAGCGGTAACACAAGAAAACATCGATGCTGTACGCCAATTAAATACAAGAAGATAGGCAAACAGTGACATACGAGCAGATATACGGGCTTCTCTCAGCATTGGTATGACAGCCATTCATATATTGCATGATGAACTGGGTGCCAGGAAGTTAGTTTCACGCTGGGTGCCCCAGCCCCCATCATCGTTTGACCGAAGAACAAAAGTCGGCTCGTGTTAAAGACGTTCTGCAACGGTTCGATAGAGGGAGCTCAAATTCTGTTTACAATATCGTCTCGGGTGATTAATCGTGAATTTATTCATATGAACCCGAAAGAAAACACCAACCGTCTGTTTGGTTCTACGAAGGTGAGGTTAAGCCAACAAAAGTTGTGCGCTCTCGTAGCGTGTCGAAAAACATGGTCGCTTCGTTTGTATCGAAAACTGGACATGTGGCTACGATTCCTGTACAGGAACGGAGAACGGTTACTGCTAATTGGTACACAACAGTTTGTTTGCCGGATGTCATACGAGAACTTCGTAAAAGTAATCCAAATCGTCGCATAATCCTTCATTACGATAATGCGAGCTCCCACACCGCTCGGCAAACGATCGCGTTTTTAAATCAGGAAAACGTTCAGTTGATGGACCATCCTCCATACAGCCCTGACCTGAGCCCTCATAATTACTTTACATTCCCAAGAACTAAAGATTTGTAATGTGGTCAACGGTTTCTAGGTCCAGGGATATGTCCACTTCAGACTGGAATTACTGTTACAATAATTGGTTTGAACGAATACACAGGTGCATCGATTGTCACGGAGAATATTTCGAAAAACAATGAAAATAATTCAAAATCAAAATAACTTTATTCAGTAAGCTTAAATTAAGCGTTTTGAATCGTCAATTTTTTTTTTTTATATGGATGGATGGATAGGCACAGGAACCCACCCACCCACCCCACCCATTCAGGAAGTCTTTGAGCTGTGGAGAAGAACGGGCACAACAAACTCCACAGCTTTATAATAATATAGAGGTAACGACATTTACAAAACAATATGTCGTTACCAAATTATACAGTCAATAGTCATAAAACAATTATATAAAATAAAAGATAAAAACAAAAGTGAATCTACAAGTTTTACTCGGGCACTATGAACGCATTAGAACAATGTATGCGAAACTAGAGGAATGTTAATTCCATGCATTTTTGTCATTGATGTAATCGCTTACAGTGTAATAGCCCTTTTCTAAAAGTCTGTCCTTAACATGTGTCTTAAATTTGTCAAAGGGCAAAATTATAACATCGTTCGGGATTTTATTGTAAATTATGACACTTTGTACCATAAATGATCCATAAACTTTCTGAAGTCGAAATTTAGGAATTACAAGTTTATACTTATTTCTAGTATTTAGTTTGTGTATATCGCAATTTTTTTTGAAATGAGTAATGTTTTGACGCACGTAAACAATACAGTTATAAATAAATTGTGATGCAACTGTAAGAATATTTATTTCTTTAAACAGCTCCTTAAGGGAGTCACGTGATCCTAGGTTATATATGGACCTTATTGCTCTTTTCTGTAAAATGAAAATGGTTTCTATATCTGCTGCTTTACCCCAAAGTAGTATACCATAGGACATAACACTGTGAAAGTAACTAAAATAGACTAATCGAGCAGTTTCCACGTCTGTAAAATGCCTAATTTTCCTAACAGCATAAGCAGCTGAACTAAGTCTCCCCGCAAGGGTGCTAATATGAGGGTACCACTGTATTTTTGAATCTAAGGTAATACCTAATTGTTATACTTAGTACTACTATCTTTGCAGTTTTTTCTATTCCCTATAATTTCGGTGTGGCCCACGTATGCAAGAATTTTTTTATGAATTCGCCACAGGATACGGGCGGGTTATTCAAGCTGACGAAGTCGCGGGCAGGACAGGCCACTAGTATCATTGATTTATTTATTTATTTTATAAGGTCTGCCAACGTTGTTATATTACATCATCTATCTAAAGTGATAATCCTACTAATAAACGCGAAAGTTTTTAAATATGGATGGATGTTAGTTACTCTTCCACGTAAAAACTACTGAATGGATTTGGATGAAATTCGGCATACAGATAGTTTATAATCTGGATTAACACAAAGGATACTTTTTATCACGATATTCTTACGGAAACTGGAATCACGCGGGCGAAACCGCGAGCGGCCGCTAGTATTGTATACTTTCACACTTCTTTCGTCATTTTAACAAGAGTAGATCCACTTAGGTACGTATTTTTTATAAAGAAACATTAAGGTTTGTATTAATGTTATTCATTACAGTCACTACATTACCAAATATATACATAAGTAATACATACGTATAATCACGACTATTATCCCCGAAGGGTTATTCAAAGACTAGGCAATGAAGACCACAAAAGCAGTCCTCTGCCATAGTCCACTTGTCACCTAATAGCGACTGCACGCACATGTGGTGAGCTATCGCCGCTCTATGCTGTTGGATGTATGTGCAGTCTTTAGTCCGTTAGTCGCCTTTTACGACGCCCAACGGAAGAGAGGGGTGGTAGTATACTTTCACCGTTACGCGACACGGTTTAAAAATATAAGGTGACTGCTAGAAACCGCAAGAAACTTCAAGGGCTGGGCCCTTATTCTGTTACGATTCCTTGTTTCAAAACCACGTTAATTCCTTAAAAAGTTACGATATCGTCCCAAAAACGTATGCGTTTGACGTTTGTGCGCGGTAAGGTTTAGGTGTGGAATCTACAGATTGCGATACAGAATCAGGGCCCTGGTCAGGTCAAGTGTCTCAAACTTGGCAAAAATGGTCTCATTGCAGACTAACGTAGGTACTTATGGCCCAGCTGACGCGGACGGGTCAACCGACGGTCGGCCGCGCGGCTGTTGCCCGCGCGTTATAAATAAGTTACCTATTTTTAATTGTTTTCATTTTATTTTTCTTCTGTTATTGTCTTAAAATAAATTAAATACTCAAAGACTATCCAATTAAAATTCACAAAATGAATTATTTAATTAAAAATAATAAAAGAAAACACGAAATCTTTTTCTGTCATTTTTGTCATGTTTAAAATGACCTGACCAGCCCTTGAAGTTTCTTGCAGTTTCTAGCAGTTATCTTATATAACAATCAGAAATAAACTAACAGTTACGTGAAGGTAGCTACGGTATATACGGATTAGTGTTGAAGCGGTAAGACCACCGGCACCGCCCGGTCTTAGACCTAGAGAAAGATACCAGATTCGATTTCCCACGGGGGGTATAAGTATGTTTACTCTGTTTGGTTGGTGGCAGATCTTGTTTCAAGTCCGCCTTGCTAGCTACCACGGTATAATAATAAATTAGAGTGCCATTAATATGTTCCGACAGATAAAAGATAGTAGACTTCACTTCCCCTACTAGTTTCTTCGGAGGGTTCGAAACGGAAAGGTCAATGACATTTAAACGATCGCTAAGTATCTTGTATAAATTACTAACAATTTTTAATGTTTTACTAAATAATATTGTTATAATTGCATTGGGAATCTGAATTTCATCGCCATAATCTTTTGCATTCATAATCATTTCGAAAATTAATAAATCCGACTAGATATCTGCCTCAGGTGGGATTAAAAGCGACAGCTTGTCAGTCCGAGTCTGATGCTACAGCAGTCGTCGTCCTAATCTAGTGCACTATTTCCATTATTGAATAACATTGAGCTGTGTGGTGGCGGCTCGTTATTAGAATACTACCGACCCCTCGTCCTCTTCCGGTGTGTAAAAGGCGACTAACGGACTAAAGACTGCACATTCATCCAACAGCATAGGCAATGAGCGTACCGCCTGTCACGCTAGCACAAATGCAGTTGTAATTTGGTGAAATGTGGACTAAGTATGCAAGTGGACTACTTCTGCGGTCCTCATTGCCTAGTCTCTGACTAACCCTTTGGGGATAATAGTCGTGAATCATATGTAGGTACCTATAATGTAACTACGTTTTTTTATTTTCATAAAACTTTTCCTCTTTCTTAGCACTCGCTATTTAAACACACTTTGCATAAGAAATGCACTATGACTCGGCATCCCCTTATCGCCGCCGGGATCCAAACAGGTCCCTTATCCCGCACTTCTGTCAGACCGACTAAGATGGAGTGCCTTTGCCTGTACTAATAAGAATGCAATAACTGAAGACGTTCTCATACTTGTAAGCTGGCAAAAGCCGGGATAAGGTTCGCACGGTGCGGCGTTTTGACGTTTATTAAAATGAATAACGTATCTCCTTTTGTAAAGGATGAACTTCTATAAGCTTCGGTTTGTGAACTTGTCAGTTAAGCTACTTCTGTTATCTAATTTAATATTTTATTGCTAAGCCAGTAACAATTGAGAATAAAGCCTGCGCCTTATGGTGCGTGGCCATCGCAGCCCATGGACGAACTGCACCGATGGCATATAGCGCGCAACTCACACAGAAGCCTCAGTTCTTATGCCTCTATGGCCTGTAATGCAACTGGATAGTTCAATACGGGTTACATATTATAATCATGACTAAAGTCACTCGCGCCCATAGGTTTACCCTTGAGACCCTACCGTGACCCCTGGGTGGTGCTAAATGAGTGACACTGACTGAGTGGTGGAGCCACGCTGCGTTGCTTTGCAGCACGCATTTAGCCGGCTCGCCCGGCGTAATACCACCCTCTCACGAATATTCGGTGTGAAATAATACCTAATGCCATCCCAATTCCTATTTTTTCCTTAAACCTATTATACTTCCTTAAAGGCCGGCAACGCGCCTGCGATTCTCCTGGTTTTGCGGGTGTCCATGGTCCAAATATATATATACAATCTGTCCCGGGAAGTAGTAATCTAACTTTAAGAGCATGATCTATGGATAATTAATTAACTAAATTAACTATTAATTAACTAAATTAACTATTAATTAACTAAATTAACTATTAATTAACTTAACTAATTAATTATTAATTAAATTAACTAATCCGACTACCTGACTAGCCGCGCTACGCGACCGCTGTGAAGGGGTCTCTTTGTTCAACGATAGCATCGGAACTAATAGACGTACAGTAACAAATTTACCCTTGTTTTGTATAATAGATAAAATACTAGTAATACGGTGCAAATAAAACATACTTTAATGACCTTGTTTTTATAATATTTCTCAATAACTGAAGAAAACGTAAAAAAAATTACATGTTTTTTTACTTAAATCAATCCTTACTCTCTCGAAATGTATAAGGCCCGTGTATGTTTGCTACTTTTTTTAATAGTTAATCTTGTTAGCTATTGAATGATATCAAATAGTTGGTTATCAGTGTCAAGGTGCACATGTTATCGCTTTTTTTTAAGGAAGAGGTCAATACTAAAAATAAAAAACTTAAATTCTTGTAATTTGGCGAGAGGCGGGTCAGACCCTTGATTTGAGGTAGTTTTATCGATAAAATTATCCATAGATCAAGTTCTTAAAGTTAGATCACTACTTCCCGGGACAGATTGTATATATATATATACAGTCGTGGTCAACTAATTAGGGACAATCTCTAGTTAAGCCAAATTGTGAATTTATTTTTTATTTTCCAACGAGTCTTAACAATATTCCATATCTTTTACACGTAAGTATAATTAGTCATTGATGTGCCCGATTATACAAACAATAACAACTTCTTAAACATTAAACCTCTTTACAGTATAGCTGATAGATTATCAGTGTGCTATTTGTTCAAAGAATGCTGGCTGGCCATTTAATTAGGGACACTGAGATATTGCGTTCTATTTTCAAAATTTGAATCTCAATACTTTTTTATTTCTTCTTTTATTGTTTTGTGGTAGTTTTGGCGGCAATCCAGATTTTTAATTTTAAGTTTTGAGAATTATTTTGAAGAAATATGGGCAAAAATAAAAGTTGCGATCCAACACTACGAACAATTATCATGAAGTTTGTCGAGCGTGGTTGGTCATACCGAGGGATAGCAGAACATTTAAATTGTTCAAAAACTATGGTATGCAATGCAGTGCAACATTTCAGGCGCAATAACACAGCTTTAAATGTGCCCAGGACAAAAAGATCGAGAAAAACAACTCCGCAAGAAGATAGAATGATAACCAGGTTAGCTAAGAAAGATCCGTTTCTAGGCTCTATTTTAATTAAACACGAAGTGTTTGGGGCAGACGAAAGAGCCGGTGTATCAGCGAGGACCGTTCGACGACGTCTGGTAGAAGCAGGGTTGTTCGGAAGAGTGGCTCGCAAAGTACCGTTGTTGAAGAAAGAACATAGAAATGCTCGTTTGGCGTTTGCACGTAAATATGGACATTGGACCTACGCCCAATGGCAACATGTATTATTCTCTGACGAGACCAAGATTAATTTAATTTCTTCAGATGGAAGGCAATACGTACGGCGTCCTGTAAAAGCGGAAATGAATCCAAGATTCACAAAAAAGCAGGTGAAACATGGCGGTGGAAACATTAAAATTTGGGGTTCATTTTCTGGACGTGGAGTGGGACCTGTGAGAAAAGTTCAGGGTAACTTAGACCAACATCAATTCAAAACAATATTGGAGGAAACTATGCTTCCCTATGCTGAGGAGCATCTCCCTATTATATGGACGTTTCAGCATGATAACGACCCGAAACATACCGCCCGTTCAGTCAAGTCGTTTCTTACCAGTCAGTCAGTATCGGTGCTAGATTGGCCAGCAAATAGCCCGGACCTCAACCCAATTGAGCACCTTTGGCACGAAATCAAGAAAAAAGTTTCAACTTATCGTACCACAACTTTAGATCAACTTAATCAAGCTTTTTGTGAGGCATGGGCAAACATTCCTATCGAAACATGTCAGAAACTGATAATGTCTATGCCACATCGGTGTCAAGCGGTAATTACTAACAAAGGTTTTGCTACTGGGTACTGATTTTACACGTAATAAAATGGAGCTTTTAAAAATATTATAATACTGGAGATTATTCGTTTTGTTTAACTCTATTCATCATTATACTTTACTGTCCTTAATTAAATGTCCAGCTACATAATTATACCTTAAAATTTAATACATGTTCAACCTTTGATATTAAATACTTTTTTCTATTTAATTATTCTCTTATTTACAGCCATTTATAGTATAGTAATCGGACCAAATTATGCAAATAATAGGTGCTGAAAAATCAATAGGGTTTTATATTTATATGTACATAACCGGTTATTGCTCTTCACTATCTTGAATGTCCCTAATTAGTTGACCACGACTGTATATAAGGGTTAGTCAAAGACTAGGTAATGAGGACAGCAAAAGTAGTACTCTAGCTACTATAGTCCACAGTCCAGCTATATACATAGTGCTCAGCGTGACAGGTGGTGAGCCCATCGCCGCTCTAAGCTGTTGGATGTATGTGCAGTCTTTAGTCCGTTAGTCGCCTTTACGACACCCAAGGGAAGAGAGGGGGTGGTACCAGGACCAATGTCTAGTTTCGTGCCTTTCGAAGCCCGGAGGAGCAAGAGGTGATTTAATGTTCACCCATCCAGTGTCAGGGATAACGAAAGTTCCTTAACTGGCAAGTTTGGACACCGAACGCTTAAATGCCTGCACAGCTTCTCTTACTGATTAAAACTAATTTAAAATTCATTAAATTAAATTAAAATTTATCCTTCTCTGCCCCATTAGTCACATGCGGTTCATAACAACAATTGATTTTCTATTCTCCTAATTGTTAGACGGAATAACTGTTACAAAGCAATAAAATTAATCTCTGAAAAAGTAAATTACTGAACTTGACGTTCGGAAATTACTGGCATTATTTATTTATTTATAAAAAGTACAGGCACATAATACATAGGTATTAAACAATACCTAAAAAACAAAATATACTGAACAGAGTTCCTCGAAACGAAATTTCAACCGGTTTTCGTTGGCTATTTTGTTTACAGCGGTTTCCAACTCTTCCAAAATTTCGTTCATGCGTACCTAATAAGATAAGCATTTAACCCCTTGAGCACCGTAAAACCAGACACAATTGAAAATCAATTGTTTCGCGACCGCCGGCGGTCTTATGATCCTTGACCAATTAAGTTAGGTATATTATTAATTTTTAGAAAATTGTTTTAAATTTGATAAATAATAGAAAGCGCTTTAAATAGCAAAACGAAAATCGGCCGAAATTTCGATTCTGGCAAAGAGAGTACCTACCTACCTACTTAGGCTCTTAGTTCTGGCATTACGTAAAGCCACAGAATAACAAGCCACAAAATAACATAATTAAATTAATAAGTAAGTATAGGACATTGCCAATAATAATTGTATGAAGTTTGCTATTCGCTATTTACTCACAATTAAAAAAAACAGTTCTTAAAACTTAAATGCTAAGTTACACTTTTAAACAAAGTTGAATAGTACAGATTAAATTAAATCAAATGAAATCAAAAATATTTAAGTATTTGTTTTATTTATGTAAACCAAATTAATGTCTGCTTGGCCAACATTAAACTAAATATTAACATTATTATGTATCTTCTTTTTTCCTTGAAAGCGCCATCTATGAAACGGTAATAGAAACATGTCGTACGATATAAAGCACACAAGTAGTCAAGAGTACTTTTAAAAGCAATGAGTTACCTAGCACCCTTTCATCCAAGTAAACCATCGAGTTACCGCTAGATGGTGCTACGCACAAAAGCAGAGACATGGGGTTTTAGTTCATACGAGTGACACTAGGTGTAAATTTTTATGCCTTTCCTTTCAAGATGAAAATATTATGAAAACATATATTTTATAAGTGATAGATTATTATACATATTTTAGGAGCTTAAAGCATTAATTTAGGAGATACCATTATTACTTATACTAAAACTGGAAAATTGGTGGGTTAGTGGAGTACCTATCCTTCTTACCTAAAGCCCTATGTTAATAATAACTACTACTTGTCATAGAAAGAAATTGATTAATAAAAATATTCACGAACTTATAAATACTATAAACAGGTGTACCTGTACCTATTTATGGAACAAGTACAAACAGTTACAAATATGCATTGCTAGATCAAATCATCCACAATAATTATTACACTTAGTTACACCATAGACACCAGCAGATAGGTATTTCAATTAGATTGAATCAAAGACATTCCAAACGGGCCTACTCATGTGAGGAAGTGTGAGGACGAGTAAAGAGAGGCCTTTGTCCTTCGATATTAGCTTAATTAAAAATTAAATTAAATTAAAAGATACAAAAGCATTTTAAATTTTAAGATTTTTTAGAAACGAAAAGTTACCGCAGAAGTAGCTTAGATGAATTAAATATCATTTTTGAACTCTATTTGGCTGGTGGAAGCGGTTTTCTAAATGCGCCTAGCTAACTACCACTATCTTAATTTAGGTCATTTCACCATAACAACAACATAAAGCACAGTTTTATACCGACAGTTAGTTTGTCAGTAGCTGACGATTCCAATCCCTTAAACCATCAGACCAAATAAAGCTAAACAAAAAAGTATAAAAAAATAAAGCAACACAAACATAATGAAAAGACAAGTTTTCTTCAACCAGTCTTGGTACTGTCAGCATCAGAATTATTAAGTGCCTTTCCTTATTCAGCAGACAGTGGCTGAAGGAATCGTGAAGTGCCTTAAAGGCCATTGAACGAAATGAGCAGACCACTTAGTTGTTAACAAACCGCTCGAGTGATACTTGCAGACATTGAGGTATTATTATCACTAGAGACGACATCTACTCGTCTATAATACTGTCCCACTGCAGGACAAAGGCCTCTATCATTGAAATTAAGTCATCGCTACAATTGATCGGTGCACTAAAGTGGGCTTAATCACCAATTCACCACCACGCTTGCCAAATGCGGATCGACGATCACAAAGTGCTTATTCAGAGTGCACTGGCGGGGACGGGCGCGGGCACGGGCGCGCGGGTCTTGGCGTCCTCATGTTCACAGTGGCAGAGCGGCTGGAGACTGAACGCACGCGTGTGTTACGGTTCTCAAACTTCGCGCTACCTACGTCAAGACATGGATGAAGATTTCGTTTTACTAATGGGAAAATTTATTTTTAAAATGGGAAGTAAATTATATAAAGTTCGCTTTACATGATATGAACAACGGACGAGAAGAATTGGGACAATTTAATATGTTATACGCCGATTTACGGAGTAACCCAAAAAAGTTCTTCGAATAATGTCAATAAATACGTTATAGATTTTTTATTTCATCACATAATTTACTTACAGCTCTATTCAAGTGTTGTGGATGTATGCTTTGCCAGATAGCAGTGCGACGTTGCACAGCGGATATAAATTCTTCTGTATCGATTTCCATGTTGCCGCGGGTGGATCTAAAAGTTTTAGAGTCAGACGCGTTAGCCACTGACAGACGCTAGAGCACTGTGAAAGACACAGGCGGACTGAGCCAATAGAATCACCCGCGCGATAGTCGCGCCACCCGCGCCTATGCAGACGCTCATAACGCGACCACTGTGAAAGCGAGAGGCGTTTATAAATAGACTAGTCATACGTGAACGAATTGCATTTAAAAAATGGCAAAATTGTTTCTATGACGTAATACACGTCGAAAGGGAAAGAAAATAAATACAATCATGTCAAGCCTATTGTTAAAAAGAGACAAAAACTATTTATGGTAGTCGACCAATCGGCAACAGCGCATTCCCCTTTGCACGACTATCTCGGCCGCCATTGTTTTCTCTCTTTCAATCTTACAGAAAACATAGTGCACGCTTCTCGCTTACGCATATCAAATTGGCAACAGCGCAAATGTCAAAACTAAATGAAAATTTTATATTTTAAATTCATATTTACAATACTTACAAATTAAATTAAACACTTTTCTTGTCTCTTACAATTGCAGTATAGTTTTTGCAATGTCTATATACACAGGAAGGCATTATATCTAACAAACAACATAAAAAACTTTAAAATGGTACAAACGTAATGACGTGACACTGACTGACGTGTGACTGAGTGAAGTCCAGGCAATTACCTTGATTTGTCCTTGCCACTACGGAGGCCAGGCAACGTATCTAAACATAAAATATCATTGGTCTAGATACATTTGATCTTCCCGTACCCGCACTCGCCTTTACTCTGAATAAGCACAAACACGGGCAAAGTATTGAAAAATCCGAAAATATTCTTTGTCCGACCTGGAAATTGAATCCGGGACCTCCGGATATCGAACCGAACGCTTAACCACTCGGCTACCAAGGCGTTTGAAAATACGACACCGCGAATAAATTTTTATGCGCACAGAGTTACGTATCGGCCCATGGCCCATGGGCTGCAAACGCCTTGTTAAAGCGATTGCGGTGCATGCGCCAATGGGCCGCAACTAAGTTCGCAAAAAATTGCTTTGCGGTATCGTCTCTAGTTATAATACCTCAATGCTTGCAGACGGGCAGCGTTACTTTTACTTTAATGACCAAAACTCGAGATTTCTTGGCCGCTTCACGGTTTTTATGAAAAGCCAGGGAAATGCTGCAGAAGTCGCTAATGAAATTGTGTATACTATACTAGTGGCCCGCCCGCGCCTTCGTCCACGCTAACTTAGAAAGACCGTCATAGTTCAGCCATTTAAAAAAATATATCCACAAAATATATGATGACACAGACTTTACTTTATAATATGTAATGACTACAAGATGAATAACGTTGTTGGATAATCAAAGATCGAGGATATTTTTTTTAAGTACCTTATGGATCCGTGTTGCGTAGCGGTAAAAGGAAACTACTCGCAGTTGCCACTGCTCGGGTCGTCGACTATAAAGTCGACTCCCAAGTGTCCACCTTGGTCGCGGAGTAGTAAGCACACTCACTTCTCGGAACCCATCGGCGCCTAGCCAGCTCCCACGTCCTACGCGGCTGGCTGGACTGGAGGCTACGGCATCCAGGGGGCCGCCTCTACTAGTTGTCCAGACTAGTACCGGAGATGTAAACACCAATGCCCAATGAGAATCACCGGACAAAGCTGCCAACTTAAGGGAAACTCACGTTCCCCGCAAGACTTTTCGCTTCTGGCCTCACAGAGACCGCTACTAGGCCCCACTCGCTGTGCGCGAGTTTGGAAGTCCTGGCACACAATACCAGGACAAACGAACATTCCCAAACTCTACAGCTAACCACAAACCACTACGAGTCCAACCCACGGTCAAGGCACAACCAGCGGGGGGCTTGAACCGGAACCTCGTAGTGCCCGTAGTACCCCTGACAAACACAACCGGACCCGTAGTTCCAGCTGCGATACCCTATCTATAGGGGTCAGTAGATAGGGACAAGTGGACAATGGTAGAGGGTTGCTTTTTGCTGTCCTCATCCCTATCTACCGACCCCTATAGATAGGGTATCGCAGCTGGAACTATGGATCCGGCTGTGTTTTTCAGGGGTACTACGGGGTTCCTGTTCGTGCCCCCCCGCTGGTTGTGCCTTGACCGTCGCCTCCAGCGGGATCCGGACGTGGGTTGGACTCGTAGTGGCTTGTGGTTAGCTGTAGAGTTTGGGAATGTTCGTTTGTCCTGGTATTGTGTGCCAGGACTGTACACATTTTAAAATAGTCGATTTGCGAAATAGACATTGTGCTATAGGTACTGAGAGTTGGTCGTTTTGATACATGGACCTTTTCCTAATTAGGCTTGCCCCTTCGTACACAAGGCTACGCAAATTACTTAATGATGGCAGAGCAATCATTAAGTAATTTAATGATTGCTCTGCCATCTTGGAAATCGCCGCGGCTTAAGTAGCGAAGATCTCGACTGGCAGGTAGCGCGCGACTGGCGCGACTCGAGTCGCGAGACAAATGTCGGCGACGCGACTAGTGTACAAACCTCAATGGATTTGTATGGCGTTAGTCGCTTGGAGACTAAAATCGTTGAGTATCGAAGATTTGCGTAGCCTGGTGTACGAAGGGGCTTAGACGTTTCGCGCTGTTGGACGTTTTGCAACTTAGACCCTTTGATCGTGAGGCAAACAGGCTATATACCTGTGTAAGTTTAAAAAGTTTATTTATTTATTAAGTGTGCCCACGACAATCTAAGCATCTGAATGCATTTTCTTGAACAAAAATAACAAATTGATACAATACAATGACCGTTGAAGTTCATAGTCATGATTCCAGTTGGTCATGCCTTCATTCACATTCAAGGAGTTTTTAGTCTTCGTTTAGGCGCCCCATTTACGCGTCGTGTACAATTTAAGAAAACACAAATTTCAAACTTGGAACGTCCATCGCCATGTCAACAGAACAATAGACGTCACGAAAAAAGACGGTTTGACGCGACTCTCGAGTTTTTTGTCGAAATAATTGAATATTGGTAAAAATAAATGATGTTCTCGGACGAGGAAATAAAAGAAATGCCAGAAAACAGTTTCATGCAACCGGGGGATGAGATAATAAGGTTCCGACCTTCGATTATTTTTTAGTTAGCGGGAAAACGTACAGATTGTTTCGGGACCATATTGATTTCTCTCAATTCGTTTGTCACACGTTTCTGTTTTATTTATATTTTATGTTTACGTGCCGTTTTTCAGCATCCGTGAGGTCTGTCTCATTGACAAATTCGACAAAAAGGACTTGGGTTTCAACAACGAATCTCTACTTTCGAGCTCCAGCAAAAATGACGTAAGAACACTTGTTTGACTTTAAAAAAAATGATTTATTGGATAAATGGCTTTTAAGCTCGGTCTGTCGTGCCTTCAAGCAATCTAAATAAATAAGTAAATATAAAAGTTTTTGTAAAGTCAGTATTATAATAATTATGACAACGTCATACCAAAGTGATTATAATAATTGTTTTTAGGCGCGTAATTTTCCTTCCTAATTTATACATTACTAATTATATTTAAATAAGAGTAGGGTATAAAAATAATTGGAGAAATAATTGCATAAACTATTATAAATAATAAAAAGTAAAGTTAAATTATTAGATTACTCTGCGGCTGCATTGACCACTCCGCTATTGAGGTACCTACCTATTGGTTAGACCTAGTCGAAAGTTTGAAGTTGAAGTTGTCAACCCAGCCGCCCGATTGCGGAGGACTTGGTTCGATTTCCACCAGAGGTAGTACTTTTATTTTTTCTACTTTTTTTTCTTACATAATGGTTTCGTGCGTTCTGCACATTTAGCCAGTGTCAAGTAATAGAGATAATGGCAAACATTTTCTATGTTTAGAGTAAATGATAATGAGTGATATTAAGAACGTTTAATGATAAAATAATATTTCCTTCCAAACCTCTTGAATTTTAGTAAAGGTGTGTGACTTCACTGAGAATCTCACACGGACTTCTTGGAGAGAATTTGAAAAGTGATGTTACACTGTTTTGTTTTATATGCCAACACCCATGCATGTTCACGAACACTTAAACAGTAAATAATCCACCATTATTTCACATTAATATTCGACAAAACACAAATTATAGAAAATAAAACAAAACTGCAGACATGACGCTTCACTTTCCCGCAAAGAAGTCCTCCAATTCATTTTGTATTCGATATGAATCGTATTTTTTTTGTGTTTAAAGCCATTATTGCGTGTAGCCAATTCTTTATGTTTTATTTATACCTATAAATATTACGTTTATGTCGTATATACCGACTACTTAGGTACATAGGTAGGTTTTGTGAATTTACCTACTTTTTCGTAATGAATTATTATTAGCAGCAGCCTAATCGATTTCATAAATAAAAGGCAATCTACAAAAAATTAATGATTATAGAATGCTATTTTAGAAAAAAAAACAAGTACCTACCTACAAAGTTTCAGACAAGTTTGTGCACAACAAACAAAGTCGTTCGGTTAAGTTTAGTCAGCCGAAGAGCCTGGAAATATACAAATAGTACTAAGGCGGCTAATCGGCCACAAAAATACTGAACCTTGCCCGAATTTCCTCTTTTAAAATTTAGACGTAGTTTTTTCGGACAATGTTGCTGGGCGTGTGGCCGAGTTTACTACTCAGAATAATTAATGTAGTAAATTCGGCCAAAATTCTGGTGTGCTAGAATTATGCAATATTTATTGTAAAAAAAATGTTTCAGTGATTGAAATTTTGATTTATTTAATAATTATATACAACTAAATCAACAACACACAATAAAATTTTAATTATTAATAATCAACATCAAATAAAATAAATACGCATAAATGTTTCATTTATCAAATCACCGTTACATAAAAAATAAAAAGTAAGTAAGTACCTATAAGATTTTACTATTTTGATTATATATTTTTTTTAAATAGGTTGTTTAAATTATGTAAATATTTTTAGGATTAAAATAGTTTTAAAATCAGTAGATTTGTAATGATTAAATCATTATAAATTAATGGAAATTCTACGTTAAGGCATTATTCGTTTTAATTTGCCGCCTAAGACGTATTTGGGTCACCTTTGGGACGGCTCCGCAAAGTACCTTCTCGATGCCTTGGACAGATTGCAGCGCCGCGCTGTGCGCATTATCGGCAATGCAGAGGTCACTAAAACTCTCGAGTCTTTGCAATTGCGTAGAGATATTGCGTCACTCAGCGTCTTTTACCGTTTATACCATGGCGAGTGCTCTGAAGAACTCTTTGACCTCATCTCTCCTTCTCCCTTCCTCCATAGGAGTACGCGTGCTGCTCTGCGGAGTCACCAATTTACAGTCTCTAACATTCCATCACGCACAAAGAAATTTGGTGACTCGTTTCTTTGCCGCACTTCCAAAAGATGGAATAGTCTACCAGCACACGTATTCCCTCCTACCTATGACATAGGGTCCTTCAAACGAGGCGTGAAGAAGCACTTTGTGGGCTGGCAGAGTGAGGATGACTGATGCTACGTCTCTTACGCTGCACCAGTTGTCCTCGCGCCTGGACCTCATTTCCACTTAACATCAGGTGGAGTGGGGTCATTTGGCGGGCTTGGTATAAAAAAAAAAAAAATTATGAACATGTTACAACTTCTTCTTCTTCTCCCTTTTCTATTCAATGCTGAGTAAAAGCCTCTTCCATGCTTTTCCAAACGGTGCGATCCTTGGCTTTTCGCATGCAGCCCTTGCCCGCTATTTGGGTTAGGTCATCGGTCCATCTTCTGGGCTGTCTTCCTACGTTTCTGCGCCCGTTCCGTGGCCTCCATTCCAGCACCTTCAACCCCCGTCAGACCTGCGGCATATGTGGCCAGCCCATATAGCCTTTGGGCTATAATCTTAGCTATGTCGGTGAGTTGTGTTCTACTGCGGATTTCTGTATTGCGAATTTGATCGCGGAGGGAAATACCCAACATAGCGCTCTCCATAGCCTTCTGGGTGACTTGTAGTCGGTGGATAAGCTGTCGAGTGAGTCACCAAGTTTCTGACCATCACAGGGAGGACGCACTGCTCGAAAGTTCGACGTTTGAGGTTAAGGGGCACTCGTTTGTCTTTAAATACCTCCTTCATAATACATGTTACAACGAACAATATCAAAGTTTTGGGGGGTAAAACTCTCACTCGCATCAGTAGGTTCATTATTCAGACCCTACGCGTTAGTTCGCGTGACCCATGAGTGGTGCTAAATGAGTGACACTCTCTGAGTGGTAGAAGCCATGCCACGTTGCAGCACGAATTGGGCTCTAACGGAATATCGGCGTGAAGCAATGGCACTCATTGCTTTTGTGTTTCTCCCCTCTCCTCCCCCCCCCCCATTTACAATTCCTACTTCTTTCTTAAGTCCGGAAACGTATCTGTGACTCCTCCGGCGGTGATTACTTCGCATCAGGTGAACCGACTAACCGTGGTCTAGTGGCTAAGCCACCGGTTTCAGACCCAGAGGTCCCGGGTTTCGATTCCCAGCGGGGGTACATCTTTGTGTGTTCGGTTTGGTTGGTGGTAGGGCTGTTAAGTCCGCCTGGCTAGCTACCACCATCTTATCTAAGTCTGTCGCCATAACAATGATGTTTATAGCATTGTTGTGTTACGACAGTTTGAGATGAGACAGCCAGTTCCCCAGTGGTTGAGGATTCCGGATGAAGCGCGCTTCCACCTTCGGCCTTATCGTCACTTACCATCAGGTGAGATGAAAACCAAGCGCTTACCCGTTGCCGAATAAAAAAAACCGACTGCTTGTTTACTCCTTTTCACATAAAACAATGAACACGTACTCTTATTTTACCGACCCTTCCGTTAAAGATTTTCTTTTCTGATCATCCCCTCTAGACAATTCGTAACAGCTTCATGTCGATTATATCACGTTAAACGCTAACGACTAAGTGTTGTCGATAGTCGATAGATAGATAATAATACTTACGCTACTTACGTAGCGTACTACTACTATTACTACTACTACTACTAAAACTAAATTACATCCTACTAATATTATAAACGTGAAAGTTTGTAAGTATGGATGGATATTTGTTGCTCTTTCACGTAAAAACTACTGAATGGATTTGGCTGAAATTTGGCATACAGATAGTTTATAACCTGGATTAACACATAGGATACTTTTTATCCCGATATTCCCACGGGAACGGGAACCACGTGGGTGAAACCGCGAGCGGCCGCTAGTACATACATATTACCATAAAATCACGACTATTATTCCTGAAGGGTTAGTCAGATACTAGGCAATGAGGACAGCAAAAGCAGTCGTCCCCATAGTCCACTTTTCAACAACATGTGCTCAGCGTGCGTTCTTACGATCGAATGATTTTTATTAATTGCTCCTTAGACCCTAGCATTATTCGAGTAAAAATTCAACGCGGAAATGCAAAATTCAAAAGTCCAAATAAAATGCGACGCCTACAAAAATTGTCAGAATTTAGATTTACAAGCCCCGGGATTCAATAAACGTATAGCCGTTCGGTTCGTTTCTCTATGGTTTTTTCGCTCGCTAGCTTAACCTGACTGAATGATGTTCTTTTATTTTCCCACCAGCTGGACGTTTCCCGCTCTCTGTTCCGTGACGTGTTCCACGAAGGTTTGGAGCAGCAGGCGCGCTTCGCATGGACTGAAGAGGACGGCAATATCGCCGCTCTCGTCTCCGAGCCTGGCTTTGGAACCACGGGTCAGACCACCTTCGGGAAAGACCTCGATGCCGCGCTGAAGAATGAGATGAAGGTTATTGAAGCTTGTCATTTGTTTTGTTTAATAATGACAAACTCTGTGGTCGACTAGTTACCAAGGCGGCCGGATCTATAGCTGTATCATCTTTCTCTTAATGTAGAAAATCTCCCGCCTCCGTGGTCGAGTTTCTAAGCTACCGGTTTTAGTTACTGGGTTCGATTCCCAGCGGATATATCTACATCTTTGTGTACTTGGCTTGGGCTTGGGGCTGGTTAAGTCCGCCTGGCTAGCTACCACCATATTATCTAAGTCTATCGCCATAACAACAATGTTAATAGCATTGTAGTGTTCCAATAGCTTAGAGGTTAAGATAGTCAGTTCCTCGGTTGTTGAGAGTTCCGATACGGATAATAACAAACTTCTAACTCTATTGTACTTCGACGTTGCATCCTCGAGATTTATATTCACAAGGTAGTCCACTCTTCAATGTACCAGGCATCCAACACATATTAAGAGCTATTTAAAAGAAATTTTATTTAAAAAAAATATAAAACGTTACCCGTAGTCTAGACACAGGCGCCATCTAGTGAATACCAACCGACCGAGTACACGAGGTTGTCACCCGCGCTGTCATCGTCATTCGCTTTTCGTGTTCGGGCATCGGCACATCGTTACCCTAAAAGTGATTTGTGTAGCAAAAAACTATGGACAAAAGGAAGCATGGATTATCATTATATACGTAAGCTTGAGGAAAAACTGCGTAAACGACGATCGCCAAGTAAATCAGGTCAGTCAGTGTTTTAAATATTACATTTTGGCGATGTTATGATTAAATTACTAAGACAAACAACTCTGTGATTCGTTAGCGAATATACGACTCAGAACTTCTTAATGAGACATTCAAAGTAGAAACGTTATTGAAATATATTTTATAGTACGTTTCTTTCTTAATTTCGATTAATACTTTCGCTAGTGCCTTTGTGGTTACCCACATTTTTTGACTTTTGCACTATTTATCGATTTTGAAGAATACTTACGACGTTTAGCTGTTTTAAACAAAAAATAAACACACTTATGTAGTACCGTGAAGTGATTACGGTCAGTGCTAATATAAAATCTAGTATCGTGACGAGATTACGATCGTTATTACGGGTACCTACCCTATGCTGTGACGCAACGCGATTACGGCAATTCTATTCTTCGGTCATTTCTTCCAAATGACTCTTCATTTGCGCGAGGCAGTACCTACATTCTATTTTATTTTTACTAATCTTTTTATTAGAGTGTTTTTTCGTATGCTAGTGTTTTCTACAAAATCTTACAGTGCCGCCTTACATACTGCACACTTATGTAGTACCGTGACGTGATTACGGTCAGTGCTAATATGAAATCTAGTATCGTGACGAGATTACGATCGATATTACGGGTACCTACCTATGCTGTGACGCGATTACGGCAATTCTAATCTTCGGTCATTCTTTCCAAATGAATCTTCATTTGCGCGAGGCAGTACTTACATTATATTTTATTTTTTACTAATCTTTTTATTGGAATGTTTTTTCGTATGCAAGTGTTTTCTACAAAATCTTACAGTGCCGCCTTACATACTGCATACTTATGTAGTACCGTGACGTGATTATGGTCAGTGCTAATATGAAATCTAGTATCGTGACGAGATTTCGATCGATATTACGGGTACCTACCCTACGCTTTGACGCGATTACGGCAATTCTATTCTTCGGGCATTATTTCCTAATGACTCTTTGTTTGCGCGAGGCCTCTCGCCTACCACAAGGAATTCACTAAGGAACCGGAAATAACGGACGTACCTATATGAATCTAAGATTGAAAAGGACTTACGATCAGTCATGACCGTAGCACAAGTACACAGCCCGGATCTTACCCAGACCATCCGGACGCTAGGGATAGTGTTAATAATCCAAGCACAGCAGAGGAGTTGCCAATTGTAAATCCAATATCGTCGGATTTTCTTGACGTTCTTGGAGTTTCTAAAGGGAAGGAGGTACCATTAGGACCTCAAAACAATAACTAAAGTTGTTCTGAGATTGGGACCCAAAATACCAAAAGAGGTCTCTAAACGCTGGGGAAATCCTCATAGATGGCCTGAACAAAGATAATAAAAAGGAACTGTTAGCAACAACTTTGATACCTGTTTGAAGTTGGCCAAATTATGCTGCATTTACATTATGAAAATACCATGAATAGAAAAATGCTTGTATTACTACCTACTCTTGATAAAAAAATCTTGACAATGACACAAGATGTTAAAAGAGAAGCACACCTTTTTGAAGAAAATTTGGAAGAAAAGATAAAAGCTGCTAAGGCCGCTGAAAAATCTGGTTTGATACGGAATACTAACAACATTGGACCGTCAACTTGAGGAACTAAGAAATACGTCACCCAGCAGGGAAAGTGGCAAAGCCCACCCAAGCAACAAGGTTATGGGTTGCCAGGCCGGATGGGAGCAAGCAAAGATTCCCGTATCCGCCTCCGAGGCGATCAGCGCAAGCACCGACGTCCGCCAGCTATCACACCACGACAGCAGTGAGGCCGTCATACAGACCGACGATGCGCAATAACAACCAAGGTAACCTTACACGCTGAATTTCAGTGCCTACCGTTTCGACTTAGTTCAGCACCTTATTATGTATTTACGAAACTCATGAAACTGGTTGGGACTTATCTTAGAAACAGAGGTTTCTTAATTGTAATATATTTAGATCTTGTGCCTTGGCCATTCTTATGAAGATTGTAAAAGTTTTGTTCTTGAAACTGTTTATTACAAAATCTAGGCTTTGTTATAAGCTTGGAAACACAAAAGACTAGAAAATGTCTCGGTTTTGAATTAAATTCAGAAAATATGTGTTTGAAATTGTCAATAGGAAAACGAAAACACATTCTTCCACAAATAAATATCATGGAAACTAAAAAGCAAATAAAAATACAGATTTCGCAAAGTTTTTAGGCTCTGTAACTTTTGTTGTCCAGCCATAGACTGGACAATAATGAAATTCTACTCCGAATTGACAACACTACCACAATATCCTATATTAATAGAATGGGTGGAGTACAATATGTTCGTTTAAATAATATCACTTCTCGTCTATGGCAATGGTGCGAGAAACGCAACATATTTGTCTTTGCATCCTAGATAAAATCTAAAGATAACTTCTAGGCGGATAAGGAGTCACGGCGTATGAATATCGATACAGAATGGCAAATGTCGGCACCTGCGTGTTCGAAAAGATTGTTCAATCGTTTGGGACACCTCTTAAAGAGATCTCTTTGCTACTTACCAAAATTCTAAATGCGAAAAATACGTCTCATGGCAACGAGACCCGATGACATAGATGCATTCACCTTAAACTGGAATATATTTTATTTTTATGCTTTTCCCCTCTTCTCGCTCATATTAAAATGCCTCAGGAAAATAATTAACGACGAAGCCACTGGTGTACTAGTCGTACCGTAGTGGCCAAGTTAACCCTGGTATACCCTACTTAGCTCAGTAGCGCACCACCAATATACTTTGGCCCAAGTGACGATATGTTATTATCCCCTTTCAGGACCCAGCACCCCATTTGCAAGAAACTTATCCTGGTAGCATATAAATTATCAGAAAAGCAGTTCAAAGACAATTGTATGTAATGAAACCATCGAGGTGATGATTTCCTCATTGTCCTCACTAAAACAATACAATGTCGCTTTTACGAAATGGTGGAGTTATTGTGATATTGATAAAGTTGATTTCTATAACTCCCCACTTCCAATTCTATCAAAATTCCTTACGGTCAACTGTTAACTGCAAAAATTGGTTATAGTTCATTAAATATGTATGGTGACATTAATATTAATCTTATCACAAATTCTAATGACAATTCATACAGCTGTAATAACAAAGTAAAATATTTAAATATGTTGGCTTTGCATGGATTATTACCTGGACACGTATTGCCTACTAGGGGCCCCAACTGCTTGGACCATTTTATATTTAAATTTGATAATGAGAAGACATCTGCAAGAATTGTAGTCCTAAACACGACGGTTACTGATCATGCCACCATACTACTGAGTCTAAGTAAAGTTAAAAATAAAAATTCATCTTCAAATAAACAGCATTTACGAGGGGCGTTCAAAATATTCTCGGTATTGATACGTTACAACCTCTTTTATATATATATTTGTTACTGGCCGCTAAGATTCATCCATTGACATTAAAAAAAAGTAAAATTGGAACCGAGATGTTCTTTTGTTTTTCTGCAATTGCCAAACAAACATGAACACCATGAGCGAATTAACAATTTTAACGAAATTAGAGCACCGATCCGTCATAAAATTCTTGACAAAACAGGGTAAAAATCAAAAAACCATAAAAGAGGAAATGGATTGTGTATACCGTGAGTCTGCTCCTTCTTTATCTACTATTCAAAAATGGTCAAGCGAATTTAAGCGTGGAAGGGAGAGTATTGAAGATGACCCTAGACCTGGCCGGCCTGTAGTGGCTACCTCACAAGAAAATATTGATAAAGTGGAAAAACTTATATTGGAAGACGGCCGAGTGAAGGTAAAATCTATAGCTCAAGTAACCAATCTCTCTATTGGTACCGTACATGACATTATACATGACCATCTTAATATGTCAAAAGTAAGTGCAAGATGGGTTCCGCGAATGCTGACGCTTCTTCAAAAGGATATGCGTGTGGCTTGCTGTTCAGATTTTATCGACCTGTGTGGTGAAAATCCCGATGAGGTGCTGCAAAAAATAGTTACTGGAGATGAAACCTGGGTTCATCATTATGACCCAGAGAGCAAACAGGAGTCCATGCAGTGGCACATTAAGGGTTCAGCTCATCCCAAGAAGTTCAAGGTAATCCCGTCAGCTGGTAAGGTCATGGCCACAATATTTTGGGATTGTGAAGGAGTTTTGCTTATCGATTATAAAGAAAAAGGTGTAAATATCACAGGGCAGTACTACGCTAACGTTATACGTCAATTAAGAGATGCGATCAAAGAAAAGAGGCGAGGAAAGTTAACCAAAGGTGTTCTGCTTCTGCATGACAACGCCCCTGTCCATACTGCTCATATTGCCAAGGCAGCTATTGTTGAATGTGGGTTTGAAACTGTTACTCATCCACCCTATAGTCCGAACTTAGCCCCAAGCGACTTCTTTTTGTTCCCCAATCTTAAAAAGGATCTGCGTGGATATAAATTTTCTGACGATGAAGCGTTGAAGACGGCCGTGGAGGAGCATTTTTACACCAAAGATAAAAAATATTTTTATGAGGGATTAAAAAAAATAATTGATCGATCTTATAAGTGTATGAACATAGGGGGGGAGTATATTGAAAAATAAAAATATCAAACTTTTCGTACTTGTTTGTTTTTATCCACATACCGAGAATATTTTGAACGCCCCTCGTAATTAACTATGATAAGGCATTATCCTATTTGAAACAAACAAACTTGCAAGAATTGCTTTTTAGTGAAGATCCTGATTTTGTAATTTCTAACTTACTAGCAAAATTAAAAGAGGCCTTAAACGACAGTAGAACAATTAAACACTTGGCTAATAGATAACAACCTATCAAGCCATGGATTAGTAATGGTATTTTGCGATGTATCAAAAATAGAAATGACATGCAACTAAAGTTGAGATTGGATCCATCTAATGAAGTACTAAAAATCACGTTTAAAAGATACCGGAATCATTGCAACAAGCTCATTAAAAAGTTAAAGCGTAACTACCAGAAAGAACAATTAGAAAAATCTCAGAAAAATTGTAAAGCTTTATGGCATACAATTAGGACAATAACACACTTTAAAACGGAAAAGACTAAAGGTATTGAACTTCTAGACTCCAAATCAGCTAGAGACGCTGTAAATATGGTTAATCGCTACTTTGTGAGTGTTGGGAAGCAACTTGCCGAGGCTATATCCTCGGAGAAAAGCTCCAGTCCTCAAAGTCAATTGAAAGAACCAAGTAATGCACCAGTGTCATCGTTCGTACTATTTGATACGGACCCGCAGGAAATATTGAACGTGATTTCTAGTTTAAAACCTGATAGTGCCGCTGGTTGGGATGGCATACCAACTAAATTTATTATACTAGCTAAGAGTATGGTTGCTCCCATCATTAGTCACCTTACTAACCTCTGCTTCCGAACCGGAAAATTCCCAACCCCTCTTAAGCGTTCTATAGTTACTCCGGTGTATAAGAGTGGAAAGAGAGATGAAGCCAATAGTTACAGGCCAATTTCTGTACTGCCCGTATTGTCCAAAATAATTGAGAAACTAATTAACGCACGTTTAATAAACTACCTCGATAAGTTGAATATTCTATCCAATTCACAATATGGTTTCAGACATGGCAAATCGACGGAAGATGCAGTTTTGTCCCTGACAACTTTAATATCCAAAAAACTAGACGAAGGCAAAAAATGTATGGCTGTATTTCTGGACCTCAAAAAAGCCTTCGATACAGTCTCTCTTTCCATTCTTCTACAGAAGCTGGAGGGCATTGGTATTAGAGGTGTACCCTTGGATTTGTTTAAAAACTATTTATACGACCGGAAGCAGAGTGTACGTGTTGGTGAGCACATCAGTGATGACTTAAATATCTCTTATGGTGTGCCTCAGGGAAGTGTTTTGGGTCCGACTCTCTTTCTCATTTATATTAACCATTTGACTAATCTTAACATTCACGGAGGTAAAATTTTCTCGTATGCCGATGACACGGCGCTTGTCTTTGAGGGTCTAAACTGGGAATCTGTGTTTTGCGCTGCGAATCGTGGTTTGAGTATGGTTTCTACCTGGTTAAAAACGAATCTTTTGACATTGAACATAGCAAAAACCAATTACATTTGTTTTTCTATAAATAAAAAAACACAACCAGATAGTGATGTAACACTGAAAATTCACGGATGTGATGGATCTAATAAGCTTAACTGTACTTGCACAGCACTCGAAAGGGTCAGTTCTGCTAAATACCTCGGAGTAATGGTGGATGAGAGGTTATCTTGGCATCCACATATTGAATATACAAATAGCAGGATTAGAAAACTTGTCTGGATTTTCAAATCACTGCGACAGGTGACTTCCAAGAAATTAATGAACCAGATATATATTTCGTTAGCACAATCGGTTATTACATATTGCATTTCTGTCTGGGGTGGAGCATCGAAAACCAAATTCTTGGAAATTGAAAGAGGCCAGCGATGCCTGATTAAAGTAATGTTTTTTTTGCCATATCGATTTTCAACGGAGGAGCTTTATAAGTTGTGTACATTACTCTCTGTCAGAAAACTCTATATCCTAGTGATTACACTAAAGTTACATAAAACGTTGCAGCATTGTGCTGATCAAATGGAAAAGAGCAGAAGAAGAAAAGTTATAAATAATCCACGTACAAGAACAGTTTTTGCGCAACGGCAATACTATGCTCTCTCGACACGTGTTTATAATAAACTAAATGCTATATATCATATTCATGAACAGAAATTCAAAAGTTGTAGGGAGGTGTTAACAGAATGGTTACTTACTTTAAATTATAAAGACACAGAGGCATTTTTGAGTACATAATTATTTTTACTAATGTTGGATAAATAATTAAAAATATATTATAACTGGTCTGTGAATATATAAATATTTATTTGTGTATTTGTATCCACTTATTAATTGTTTCAAATCATCAACACACACACACACACACCTTACACACATTTACACAACACACATACACACACTTACTAAAATAATGTAAAAAACTAAAGGTAGTTACATTAATTACATTTATAATAAATAGGACATGTGTTGTCTATCGAATTTTGTATGACTGTGTGCTGGAGGAGCGGGGCCTCCTGAAACAGGCATTTTCGAATGTTTACTAGGATGGTTCCAATCACTGTGTATAGATAAGTTACTTTGATAGACTGAAATAAATGATTTTGATTTTTTTGATTTGATTGATGTATCGTTCTGCTCTAGCTATTTAGGGCAAACGTTTTAGTGAAGCTGATTGTTGTTAGATTTTTTAAAGGTATTTACAGGACTAAACCTGGTCCGAAATATCCGAAACATCCGAAATATTCGGAGACGTGAGATTCAAAGATTGTAATCGATTACCTTAGTAATTTATATTTATAGTTCCTCAGAACTTGCTCTGCAGCTTATTACCAAAAAAAAATAGTAACTCTGCTCGCATTGTCAACCGTACAACGAGTACAGACGTTATCTCTTATTCGAATTTCTAATTTAAAAATAAATAATAAGTCGAAACCATTTTTATTAAAACATCTGCCCCAGGGCGACGCCCGCCTTGTTTATTTGTACCATTTTTAATAAATAAAATTGAGATTTGCCCTGCAAAAAGTTTTACGGTCGTACTTAGATATGACTACAGTTCACAGAGATAAACCTAGAACGGAAAGGTTATTGCTCACCTGAAGGCTATTCATAATGCATCTAGTTCTACATTAAGTCGTTGGATTAAAAACACCCTATTTTACAGCGGTATTGACAATTCTTTATATATATTGTCTTAATTCTCAGCACACAGTGTAAGACACGCGTCCACGTCCACCTCGGCAGCAAACAGAAAAGGCCTTTCAATAACTGCAGGATGGACTGGTAATTCTCTGGTATTTGCACGATTTTACAATCGACGTCTTACCATTGAGAATGACGATAATGCCTTTGCAGCGGCTATTTACTTTGATTGATTTCTAACTTATCGTTCATTATAATGTATCACACTGCTTTGGACTAATATGGTACCTAATTATATTTAATCGGTTATACTCGTAAATACTCAATTTTAAAAGTTGATTTAAAACGTATAGGTACTTATATTATTTCGCAAAATTTGTGTTTTAAAAATCTACCTTGTGAATATAAATCTCGAGGATGCAACGTCAAAGTACAATTGATAGTTAAACAAACTTACCTGAAGTGAAGTTTGACCGTAATTGTACGAGACGTTGCATCCGAAGAGATTTATATAAAGATCCCTCCCTTCCCTTACTAGTCGCGTAGCCGGAGAAAAATTACTTACGATAATTCTAAAACTTTTCATTTTTGCTGAGTGTTTAGATTAGGTGGATTGTAAGCTATTTTTAAAAAGTTAGAAGTTTTATGACTGTGCTTTAGGTATGGTTTAGGTATTTCATAATATTTCGTGTAACGTAATGTATATAATATTAAAGTTTGAAATGTTGAGTGTTTCATAATAAGAACTATCTTATCTTTGGGTTGTAAAAAGTTTAGAAACATAATATATGTGGAACTATGGAAATCACAAAATCACTCTTTTTGTCTTTCAATAAAATTTTAAAATTTCTGAAATAATATTTAAGACTTTCAGTGGTTAGTGGTACACATGTTGAACAAAGTTTAGAAAGTTAAGTGGTGTGCTTCTTTGATAATTTCACTTTTCTTTCGTAACTCACGCAATAATCAATTAAAATTGACAGAATCGCTCATACATGACCTTTGTAATGCTATTTTATACCACACAAAAAATTAGAAACATACATACAGTGCATTTTGTTTAAATCACGAATAAAACATTTCGCTAAATACGTTTGTTTATGCGGGACGCGGCCTGCTGCAGGCGCGGCGCGGGGCGGTGGCGGCGGGCAGGCACGGGGGTGGGGGCGGCGCGCGTGACGGGCGAAGTTAATACAAGAAGACGTTTTGCAGAAAAGTAAACTAAGTACCTTAACCTAAATATTTTACATCTTAGCTGACATCAATACAAACAAAACACTATTAAATGACAAGTTTCGAGTAGGTGGTTAAGTACAGATCGCGCAATTCTTC
Source organism: Scoparia ambigualis (assembly GCA_963921215.1). Classification (NCBI taxonomy): domain Eukaryota; kingdom Metazoa; phylum Arthropoda; class Insecta; order Lepidoptera; family Crambidae; genus Scoparia; species Scoparia ambigualis. The sequence goes on along the minus strand of OY992516.1, from coordinate 13,450,025 downwards.
GTTCAGATAAGATTATTCTACAATCATCCGAATTGGATGAATGGGATGAAAACGTAAACACGCAATAATAAATTAAAATTGACAGAATCGCTCATACATGCCTTTGTAATGCTAATTTATACCACACAAAAAAATAGAAACATACATACAGTGCATTTTGTTTAAATCACGAATAAAATATTTCACTAAATACGCGATTAGGCATGCAGGACGTGGGCGGGTGGATTTGGGCATCAACTCGTCACACCAAAATTTTGTTCTAACTGGTCACACCGCCAAAAGCCGTATTATTTGTGTCAACCCGTCACAAGTTGATTTATTTCTATTAGGACACATTGTAATTTTTGTAGCTATTGGTCACACTACTCACACTGCGAATCTGTTCCTATTCGTCATCCTGTCAAACAGTTCTAACTGGTCACAAAGAAGGAGGATACCTAAACAAATTTCACTACCCGCCAAACGTGTGGTACAACAAATTTTGGGACAAACACAATATAATAAATCAAAAATGCCGATTATTTATTAATAATGTATTTATTTTAATCATATCAAACCATAAATATCCTCCTTGTGGCCAGTTAGAACTGTTTGACGGAATGACGAATAGGAGCAGATTTGCGGTGTGTGTGACCAGTAGCACATAATAAATAATCCAGTAGCCAGGATTTGGCGACATCCCGCGCCCGCTCTCTCACCTACACGCGCCTGACGGTAGGCAGGCTTACGCCGCGGCCGCGGTCAGTGAGCGAAGGAACTTCGAAGAGAGAGCATCGTGTCAACAGTTAGTGACTTTTGGCAAAATATTTTTGGCAATTAAATGTCTACAATTCCACAATATATTTTTTTATATATTTTTTATTTGGGTAAAAAAACAATGTTGAATACAATGTTGCTTAGATTATTAAATTTATATAAAAATGATAATATATTTTTTTATTTCGTATCTTTATTTATTTATTTAGGAACAGCTAACAGTTACATTACAACTTGTAACTAAAATAAATTTAAATAAATATTAACAGTAATGCAACCCACAACGCTATTCTCAGAGTAATAGAAATTGTTACTAAAGGCTAGAGGGTGCTGAAGTACGAAATAATACAAATTATACACCATATATTATTATAAGATAATGTAACTTTTACACATAACATTGTAGTAGTAACTAAAGTATACCTACATAGAATACAAGTACAAAAATAAAAAACAAAATAAATTATCAATTTACATTTAATAGTTTCTTAAAGATATGAGATTTAAAACCACTGTCATGTAAAAATATGTCGATTGATTCGAACTCTTTATTGTATGTGTCTGCAGCACAAAATTAAAACCGATGCAATCCTCAATGGATTTTATAGTTTTATATGCTTTTAAATCGTCGGCGTACAATAGAAGTTTTGAATTTTAAAAGCATTGTTTTATATTATTTATATATAAAATGAACATAAGCGGCCCAAGGATGGAACCCTGTGGCACCCCTGAAGTTACCGTAACGCTTTTGGAATGATAACCATTGATGACTACCTTTTGAGACCTATTTTTGACGTATGATGTGCAGTGACGGATTAACCCTTAATCATATTAAGCAATTGCTTAGGGCATCACGTCTAGGAGGGCACCAGAAGAAGCACAAAAAAATCCGTCCTTAGGGCATCACATCTCACTCTCACGAAAATCAAACCAAAAAAAAATTCTAGGATTAATTTGAAAATTCGCGCGTTATAAGTTGACATGGAGTCCGACCTAGACCTGGCAAAGCAAACTCTTCAATACCTTGAAGAACATTGTGGATTAGATTTTTCAAAATGCAGAGGCCAGTCTTATGACAATGCTTCAAATATGTCTGGGCGTTACAATGGCATACAGCAGAAGATTCTAGAGGCGAATCCGTTTGCAATATATATACCATGCGCAGTCCATCTCTCAATTTAGTAGGTCAAAGCGCCGTGGATTGTTGCCTAGCAGCTGTAAATTTTTTTTCGTTAGGTTTTTTTTCTGTTGTGACTCGTCATAGTGACTGCATCCTGTTTGATGGTAAGCAGCCGATGCAGTCCAAAATAATGAGAGCGCTCCCTACCGTGGAATAATCACGATAACGAGCGCACCTATTCATGACGGCCGGCATAAATGCCGTTTCACGCCCTGCTTAAAAGACCCGGGACTGTAGGAGCTGGGAAACACATGCGCCGGCAAGGAATTCCAAAGCCGAATGGTCTTACAGAGAAATGACTGGCCAAATTTTTTGGTACGAGTACTGATAGTCACATAGTACAGTATGATGGTGGTTCCTAAGACCAGCACGTGTAGTCCGGGAGAGAAAAGGAGAGGGCGGGATAAGATCAAAAAGTTCTTCAGAACACTCTCTGTAGTAGTTCCGGTAGAAGACACTGAAAGAAGCAATGTCTCTACGCAGCTAGAGGTAATCAAGGGAGGCTGTAACCTCAGCATCTCCAATAATGCGTACCGTACCGCTCGCCTTTGCAGTCTATCAAGTGCATCGAGGAGGTATTTAGCGGAGCCGTCCCATAGATAGGAACAATACTCCATACTCGATCGCACCTGAGTTTTGTACAGCAAACAGCGCTGCTCAGGAGTGAAAAACCGCCTCACCTTATTGAGAATACCCAGCTTCCGGGAGGCAGTTAAAATAGCACTCTCGATGTAGCATTTTGGATTCAGTTCCTGGCCGATGTTCATGCCAAGAATGCTGAGGTTCACCGAAATGGGTAACGGAAAGTTCTGAAGAGAGGGAGGAGTAAGGAAGGGAGTTACCTTGGACCAGAATGCACAAACCTGGGTTTTGCTAGCATTAAACTCGACCAGGTTTTTAGATCCCCACTCTGAGACACGATCGAGATTCAGGTTTAGTTTGGCAACCAGTTCTTGCCTTTTCACCATGATATCGGCTTGCTTTGCCGCAGGATGTCCCAAGTACCGCTCATGCACCGTACTGTCATCCGCATAACAATGAATATTGCCCAAGGACAACATGTCATTAACATGCAAAAGAAATAGAGTAGGTGAGAGCACAGAACCCTGCGGCACTCCGGCATTGACTTTGTAGAACGGGGAGGAACTACCCTCACAAAGGACACGAATCCTCCGCCCTTCTAGAAAGTCTGCAACCCAGGCGCACAAACGGGGCGGCACACCGAAGGCCGGCAACTTGGAAAGAAGGGAACGATGCCACACTCTATCGAAAGCTTCGGCGATATCAAGGCTAACTGCCAGGGATTCGCCATGCTTGTCTATCGCTTCACCCCACGCGTGAGAAACGTACGCTAGAAGATCACCCGTTGATCGCTTTGGTCTCAACCCATACTGGCGATCATGGAGCAGCGAGTGATCCTCTAGGTAGTGAATGAGCTGGGAATTAATTAACCTTGCACAGTACAGAAGTTACAGAGATGGGTCGATAGTTGGCCAGATCCGTGCGATCCTCTTTTTGGGGATGGATTGTATGTTCGCCTCCTCCCAAGACACCGGCACAATAGTGCCGGTGTCTTGGGAGTCAAAAATCTATACAGTTTTATTTTTGGTTCAATCAAAATATAATGGTGGCGCATATTAAAAGATCGATAGTGCGACGCTGGAACTGGCGAGCTAACCACTCGACCACGGAGGTCTTAATAAGAAAAATAAAGTAAAAAGGTAAGGTGTACCTATGCAACAAATAGTTAGGAAAACGAAAGACAGTCGGAAGATTTGGTGCTCAGAACAATAACTAATTATTGTTCTGAGAGTTGGTGTTTATAGACAGATAACGTTGAATATTCGTAGATGTACTCGTACTGTACTAAGCCCCGTTCTCCATCATTAAAAATCAATATGGGCTCATGACAAATTTACTACACTTAAAATTATATTATATAACCGTATCGCGTAGCGGTGAACGAATACTACCACCCCGTCTCTTCCCTTGGGTGTCGTAAATGGCGACTAACGGACTAAAGACTGCACATACTTCCATAAGCATAGAGCGGCGAATGGCTCACTACCTTGTCACGCTGAGCAAATCTCTACGGTCGCTATTTTGTGAAAAGTGGAGTATGGTAGAGGACTGCTTTATTTTGCTGTCCTCATTGCCCTGACTAACCCCCCGGGGATAATAGTCGTGATTATATGTATGTATATGTATGTAAAATTATATGATATCATACTTATACCTCATCATCGCCTATAAACGTCCCACTGCTGGGCACAGGCCTCCCACGTGGACAATAGCACGTGGGGATATTGGGCCATACCATAACCCACCACGCTGGCCCAATGCGGGTTGGTGGGTTTTAACGACTGCCATCTTACGACAACAACCGGGACCAACGGCTTGATGTGCCTTCCGAAGTACGGAGGAGCTCGAGATGTTTTTAATTTGGTCACCCATCCAGCGACCCGGCATTGCGAAAGTTGCTTAGCGGGCAAGATCGCAAGCCGAACGCATTAGCCGCTGCGCCATCGAGCTCCTACTTATACCTAATCAGCATTAATAAATAAATAATGCTTTGGTTTTTATTGTTTTCGCACCTACTCCACTTCTAAGGTACGTCACATCTCAACATATTATTTTACAAAAAACTAATGTTTTTAGGCGGTACAGGTTTAAAGACCGATTATAGTTGACATACGGATATAGGGCCCACAGGCGTGAATTGCTTAGGGCATCAAGTAGTCTTAATCCGTCACTGATGATGTGCGCCACCGGTGACACTCCGTGTACGTGAGAGCTCGAGCGCTGGTGACCTTGAGCGGAACGTGTAAACACTAGGGTTAATCTGAAATGGAATTAAGACGTGTGCCAAAGAAGACGTATGTGTATGTTACATAGTATGTTATGTAATGTAAACCTGTGCAAGGACAATTAAGTAGGAAAGTGAAAGGTAGGTCGTACGGATGATAGGTAAGAAGTAGGTACAGACGGATAACGTACCTACTACCTACCTATACTTCTTACGATTTTATACAGTTACTCCATTAAGTAAGTAACTACCAACCTAGTTAGGTACTTGTAAATTGTAATAATGTAGGTAGGTACTTAATAATTGTAGGTGACTAGTAGAATTGAAATTATAATACTTAATTAAGTAAATAGGTACCTACGTACTTACGTAGACATACAGACGCGGGGGGACTTTGTTTTATAATAAATAGGTAGGTAGTGATGAATGATTTAGTGATAATAAGAGTACCTACTTACCTACCTTACTATAATTTAGGAATACTTTTGCATACTTACCTGAAGTTTTTAATTGATTAATTGTCAAAAAACATGTAAGGGTTGTGGAAAAAACTTTAATCGTATGATATGGCCCTAGCTAGATACGCAATTCTATAGCCTATTGTACATCTTAAAAATTACTTTACTATTATTGGAGGGAGGCCTTTGCCCACCAGTGGGACAGCGAGGGCTAATATAATAATGATATAATAAAAATTATTGTGATTTGTGAACATGACAGGATAATAGATTGATTAACCAAAATGAAAAATTAACAGTTAAGCATACTAAATCACTTGCAGTTTTTATTTTTAATTAGAATATGTTACATACTCATTGTTTACGTTACGTACGTTTTTATCCCATTCATCCAATTCGGATGATTGTGGAATAATCTTATCTGAAAGAAGAATTGCGCGATCTGTACTTAACTACTCAAAACTTGTCATTTAATAATGTTTTGTTTGTGCTAAGATGTAAAGTAATTAGGTTAAGGTACTTAGTATCATTGGGTACTTCAAACTTAGTTTACTTTTCTGTATAACGTCTTCTTGTATTATCTTCGCCCGTCCGTCACGCGCGCCGCCCCCACCCCCGCGCCTGCCTGCCGCCACCGCCGCGCCGCGCCCGCAGCCGCCCGCGTCCCGCATAAACAAACGTATTTAGCGAAATGTTTTATTCGTGATTTAAACAAAATGCACTGTATGTATGTTTCTAATTTTTTGTGTGGTATAAAATAGCATTACAAAGGCCATGTATGAGCGATTCTGTCAATTTTAATTTATTATTGCGTGTGTTACGAAAGAAAAATGAAATTATCAAAGAAGCACACCACTTAACTTTCTAAACTTTGTTCAACATGTATACCACTAACCACTGAAAGTCTTAAATATTATTTCATAAATTTTAAAATTTTATTCAAAGACAAAAAGAGTGATTTTGTGATTTTCATAGTTCCACATATAATATATTTCTAAACTTTTTACAACATAAAGATAAGATAACTCTTATTAAGAAACACTCAACATTTCAAACTTTAATATTATATACATTACGTTACACGAAATATTATGAAATACCTAAACCATACCTAAAGCACAGTCATAAAACTTCTAACTTTTTAAAAGTAGCTCACAATCCACATAATCTATACACTCAGCAAAAACGAAAAGTTTTAGAATTATCAAAGCTTCTTTATGGAATTTAATGTCCCACGACCGGACTATACATGCTGGCCCCATATAAATTAATTTTGCAAAAAAGCTCTAAAAGTGAATGACGATGACAGCGCGGGTGACAACCTCGTGCACTCGGTCGGTTGGTATTCACTAGATGGCGCCTGTGTCTAGACTACGGGTAACGTTTTATGTTTTTTTTAAATAAAAATTCTTTTAAATAGCTCTTAATATGTGTTGGATGCTTGGTACATTGAAGAGTGGACTACCTTGTGAATATAAATCTCGAGGATGCAACGTCTCGTATAATTACGGTCAAACTTCACTTCAGGTAAGTTTGTTTAACCATCAATTATATTACTATTCATTTTAGCCGTTAGACTTCGTAGCCGAACAGTAAAAATTGTGGCTAAGCCGACTTACTAACCTGGTGGCGCCATCACTTTAATAAAATAATACCTACTAGGTACTTATGAAATGAAATAATGAAAAATACTTTATTGCACTAAAAACATAAAAAAATATAATAAACGGATCAGTTTTACAAAAGGCAGCCTCTTTGCTAGGGTAGCACTTTCTGCCAGGCAACCTTTGGGCAAGAAAACCCATGTGCTCAGCGTGATGAATGGGCGATGCATCGCCGCCCTATGCTGTTGAACGTATGTGCAGTCTTTAGTCCGTTGGTCGCCGAAGAGAGAGGGTGGTAGTATTCTTTCATCGCTACGCGACACGGGAGTGTGGCCGATGACTTTCCGAAAATCGAATTTTTTTGCAAGCGATTTTTCCATTCGCATGATTTCCTAATTTTTAACTTTCTGTGCGTTTTTTTTCCCGGAGGGTAAAATTCTGATTTTTTTTAACTTAAAATAATATATCCATTCTCAAATATTCCTAGGCCCGTAATTTACACTTTCGCTTACATGATCACTAGGATTTCCTAGATAATCCTAATAAATTAAAATTCCTAATATTTATTACTTTAAGCAATTTTTACTATCTAATTTTTATACTTACTTCGCTGGCTCAGCGACCCGAAGTGTATCTTGGCCTCCGACAACAAAGTGCGCCATTCTTTCCTATTTTGTGCCAGGTTGGACCAGTTGGGCACGTCAAGCTCTATCAGATCTTTGGCGACCTCGTCTTTCCAGCGATACCCCGGGCGGCCCAACGGGCGACGTCCAAGATATGCACTTTTTGCAGCACGATCCTGACCCATCCTTTCAACGTGGCCAAGCCAGCAAAGTGGGGCAGCTTTTATTTCTCCGATGATGTTTGGTTCGGCCACAAGCTCTTCTATCTCCAGGTTGTGTCTTTGCCTCCACTCCCCGTCCTCTCCTCTTGTTGGTCCCAGAATCCTTCGTAGAATCTTTCGCTCTGCTACTAAGAGCTTATTTTCTTCCTTTAGCGTAAGTGTCCATGTTTCATACCCGTATATTAAAATTGGTCTGATGACGGCTTTGTAGACCTGTATTTTAGTGTTTCGGCTTATCAATTTGGACACCAATACCTTGTGAAGAGCTGCGGAGCATCTTAGTGCGTTGACTGTGCGGATATCAATTTCATCTTCCCTTTGATTAGTGTCGGTGTGCACCCAAGATATTTAAAATTTTCCACACCTTTGTAGGTGGTGCCATTCACATAAAGGTCCTCTCGTTTGGATTTTCAATCTTTGTATCTCTTCATGTGAAGGTATTCAGACTTCTCCCGATTGATTCTGAGACCTACTTGCTTTCCTTCCTCCTCTAGGACCTGCGCCTACCCTATGATTTTGTGTTTTCCATTCAACTCTACTCCTCCGTCAATCAGTAAAACACTTCGGATGACGTATTCCAGAGCCAGGTTGAACAAAATAGGTGACAGAGCATCTCCTTGCTTCAGTCCAGTCACCACTTCAAACTCCTCGGTCAGATCACCGCCAACTCTTACCCGCATTTTGCTCGAACTCGTGGCTGTTCTGGTGAGTTTGACAAGCTTGACCGGTAACCAAGTATTTTCTTAACGTATGGTTCGAGACGGCCCAGGAGCACATATGAGAGTTCTTTGTAGGCAGTTGGAAGAAGCGCAATCCCTCTATAGCTTTCACATTTCTTTCTACTTCCCTTCTTGTGTATGGGGCAGATGATGCCCACGTTCCATTTCTTGGGCTGTTCTTCTTCTTCCCAAATCTTGCAGATCATTTCGTGCAATCGGGATTGCAATGCTATGCCTCCATATTTCCACAATTCTCCCGCTATGTTATCTATGCCTGGGGACTTATAATTTTTAAGCCTCAAGATAGCCTTGCGTACTTCATCTAACGTTGGCGGGTCCTCGTGTTGGTCATGATCCTGAGTGATGCTTAGGTTTGTGAGTGTAGAGCTAGCAATCTGTTGGCAGTTAAGAAGTTCTTGAAAGAATCGGCGCCACATTTTCTTCTGTTTTTCAGGATCCGATACCAGGCTTCCTAATTAAATCTAATTTTTATGCTATTTAAAAAAATACTTTTTTATATAACGGTAACATTTTTACTGTCCTATAACCACAAAATAGAACTATGTAATATCGGGATTTTGGGACTATAAGATGATTCTGCTGAGATCCAATGAAAGACAAGCTGCTGATAAGACAATAAACCTTTATAACACATTTGCTCGTAATGTGGCTATTATTACACCGATTTCAGCATCGTAATGTAGCTTATTACACACTAGTGCGGTAATGTAAAATTAGTAATAACACACTAGTGCGGTAATGTAAAATAAGTAATAATTTGAATCTATGGACAACACAGACCACGCCCACACAGTCCACGCTTCAGCAATAAAGAACTGCACAGTCTGCACATGTGCTTAGGTGTTGAGCCTTTAACCCGTTAGTCGCTTTTACGACACCCAAGAGAAGAGAGGGGTTGGTACCTATTATTATTTTGAAGGGCCCATCACCACTCTATGCTGTTAATTGTATGTGCATTGTGCAGTCTTCAGTCCCTTAGTCGCCTTTTACGACACCGAAGAGAAGGAAGGGGTTGGTAGTATTATTTTGATGAGCTCATCGCCGTTCTATGCTGTTGAATGTTTGTGCAGTCTTTAGTCCGTTAGTCGCCTTTTACGAAACCGAAGGGAAGAAAGGGGTTGGTAGTGTTATTTTGATGAGCCTATCGCCGTTCTATGCTGTAGGGTGTATGTGCAGTCTTTATACGTTAGTCGCCATTTACGACACCCAATGGATTGGATGGAAAGACTTCCTACCTTTCACATACCTATATTTTGTCAATTCAAACAGCGGCTTCTTGTTCAATCATTACTTTGAAAGTTTAAAAATAAATATGTCTAGTTTTAGTAATGAAGAACTAAAGTTACAGTCTACTCCACCGGAAATAATAAGTGAAGCAAAAAATGTTATTGACAGCCTATTACCATCTAAGTCCAAAGAAAAATACATGTTGGCTTACCAAAAATGTATACACTAGAAAAGCAACAACAACACGCAGTCATTTTCAGAAAATGTGTTTTCCTCGCAAATATGTTATAAAACGTCGTATGACATACGTGCGCTTTGATAATTACAGCCTCTGCTTACTTGTAGCAATATCGCCTCTGCTGTAATTTTCAACTTACCGCACTTATATCATAATGTACTATTACTTAACTGAAAAAAATAAAACGCTTGAGAGAAAACTCAAAATTCGAAAATTACGCGAAAATATAAAATCAACCTCCGGAAAAAAACTATCAGGATAAGATTAGATTGGGAACTAATGCGAAAAGAAAAATAGCTTCTGAAAAAATAAACCTTCGAAAAAAAAATCAGGAAACGATTTGTTTGGGAAATTATGCGAATAGAAAAAACGCTTGCAGTAAAATTCGATTTTCGGAAAGTCATCGCCACACCGACACGGTATAGGAATACATAGTACGATCGAGGAACTTTCCGGTCGAGCAGTCTTTGGCGATATTCGCATGCACTCCATTCCGACCGAGCGTACGTACAGTGGCGTGCGCGTAGATTGTGTGCAAGCGAATACCGCCGACTTGCAGCGCTTGGTATACCGGTATTTTAAATTACCGGTACCGTTGACTTAAATAAGGTACTGGTATCGATTTGGTACCGGTATTTATAATACAGGTTAATAGATGAGCACCGGTAAGTAGGATTTTATTAGTACCGGTATTATACAGATATAATACAGGTACTTATACTGGTACTAATACCGGTACGAAGTAACCAAATTTATTAGTGTGAGCGGGAGATACCTATCGAGTAGATAAATAAGTGGCGCTTGAATTGGCTAACTGCACTACATATTTCACGGCCGCAGCCGTAGAGCACATTCTCACGTCACAGACTAGATACCTACCGGTATTCACGTGACAAACAGACTGGCAACATCGCAGATAGATACCGGAACTATACTGGTACTCGTGGAAGAATCGGTATCCAGGAACCGAAATGGAAAATACCGGCACTTACCGATATAATACCTGTATTTTCCTTACCGGTTCCTAGCCCTGCCAACATGTGGTCGACCGGGAACCTTCTTGACTGTATCCCTTGCTATAATGCTAACCCTTGTGCTATAACAGGAGGCGGATACCTCCAGCAGAGTGTTCCCATCGACCAGTCGCAACGGCCTCACCTTCCGGCCGAAGCCTTACGTGGAACCTCAGCTCGTGTCCTCAACTTCCAACGGTATGTTTTTGACATTTGTAGATCTTCTATAATCTTTATAAGGTACTTTATGATATAATTTTTAGGATAACGATATAGGTTTTTTTTTATTTTTCCTTAAATGCTGAAGTATGAGCTTGTAAACATATAAAAAAATTGTATCAATCTAAGAAGAAAACAGTTTCAGTGACAACACAAGAAGCAAGCTATGCATGTCATTTTTAGCTCTCCTATTGTCTTAACGCGATAAGCGCCAAGTTTATCATCTGGTATAGTATACACCGCTGTGCTTCTGTCCAAGGGATGATACACTTGGCGCTTAACGTGTTAAAAGTTTACATAGTTTTAATGTTTAGGTTTCTGACAATAGTTTCTAGCAATGCCGCTAGCCCGCCTGCGACTTCATTCTCGTGAAGAACCCGTATTCCGTGACGAATTCCCAAAAAAAAATCTTTCATACTAACCTTGTTCTGGCCATTACCTGAATTTGGACGAGAGGAAAAAAGTCCCTCTACATCAGAAAGACATACTAGCTAAATGCCTTTGAGGCATTAACGACATAAAAGTAGATCGACCTTTATACGATAATAAGTAGTAAAACGTCTGAAATCTGAAAGAGTTATTTATGTAGAACATCTGATATGAAAAATAGTCATGTTAGGCATTGACCTAGAAGTATAGACAAGAACGTTCGTACAAACAATTTGTTCAAATTCTGGAATGAGAGACCTAAAGTTCGCTGCAGCCGCTGCAGTGCATAAACATTTACGTCGTCTAATCAAAAACAGACTGACATCGCAGCGCCCGCCGCAGCGCCCGATAGGTAAAAGACAACGTAGTGTGTATCAAGATGGCGTCCCAAATAGATTGTAACAATAATTGAAAAAATATCTTTTCTATTCTAATAATACAATGTAACTACATAATAATGACTGGAATAACAATGATTTTAACTTGAATTGTAGTAAACGTCTAGGTGTACGGTCGCGGTTAGAAAATGTTTACCAGTTTTGAAATTAGATTCTATATCACACTTTTTTCAGTAAAGTCTAAAATGCCATATCAAGTTACTTATTACCTTTCAAAAGTTATTATTCAATATGACGCTTCGAGTTTATTAAAGAGATTGTTGCATATAATTATACTACGTGAGCTGCTGAGGGAGGTTATACTAATTATTAAATAAAGATTTTTGAAGTTTCTATTTTATTATTAATTTCTTCATATTCTTAGTTAAAAATAAAATATTAGTTTTTTTCAAAGAAGGTTTTCTTTATATATCAAAACTTGATATTAGTCAGTCCATCTCCTAGAGCGATTGATTCTCATATCATTAGAAAAAAGATTGAAATCTATGGTCAATCAAATTAATATGAAATAGACATTTAGAACTTGTGACATAAATGTGTGCATGCAATTGTGATACTTTCTGACCGCGACCGAACACTTTGAAAAGAAATAAAGAATTATTTTCGCCGCTCCACACGTGCGAATGTCAAAGCCACACTAAAGCAAGGTGCCGAGCATAAGGTATAATAATAAAATTTTAAACACTGAAAAAAGACGACAACCTCAGGCGGGAATCGAACCACGCACCTTCCGCATTCCGGGCAGCTGCCTTAACCACTTGGCTACCAAGGTCTGGCTTTCAACCGTCGAAATTTGTCAGTGCTTGATGCTTATGTTTTTAGTTAACATTGCTTCATCAAATCTTAGAAGTGTTCACCTCTGAGATCCGAAAGAAATATTTTAATATATAATGTGGACTAAAAACATAAGCATGAAGCACTGACAAATTTTGACGGTTGTTCGTTGTTGATCATTAATCTATAAACGCAGCTTCATCTTAACCGAATGTTTAAATATTTGTAAAAATATTTCTTTCGGATCTCAGAGGTGAAAACTTCTAAGATTTGATGAAGCAATGTTGACTAAAATCATAGGCATCAAGCACTGACAAATTTCGACGGTTGAAAGCCAGACCTCGGTAGCCAAGTGGTTAAAGCAGCCTCCCGAAATGCGGAAGGTGCGTGGTTCGATTCCCGCCTGAGGTTGTCGTCTTTTTTCAGTGTTTAAAATTTTACTTAAGTATATTTAAGCGTTAATAAAACGCTAAAATATATATCATTAAAGTATAATAATACTACGGAAGTGCCGAGTCGACTCCGCAGATGAGTGGAACATAGTGCGTGTTCGGAACGACCTATCTAGTGTAACGTATAAATCGCTGATGTTAGGTAAAAGGACTGGTACACTGACACAGAAAATAAATCAAAAACAATAATATTGTTAAGTATTTTTTTAATAAATCTATCAAATAAAAACGACATCGTCCGTCTTTGTACAAAGGTGCATATAAATAAAAAAAAATCCTTTTTTAGGTTTGGTAGATAAAATGTTATTTATTCAGAGGTTTTGTCAATTGTCTCCAAAAATAACGCGGTTTAGGTGAGATACACGTTTTAAAAGGCTTTTCATTTTAATCTAGTTATCTTGTTTGCCAATTTATATATTTTTTATTATCAAAAATAGGGTCATTCTTCCTACGTTTTTGACTTTTAATATTGCGTTTAATTTTATAATAGGGAAAAAAATGGAATGTTTTCCTAGAGTACCATAGTAGGTAGATTACTTTGACTTTTAATATTGCGTTTAATTTTATAATAAGGAAAAAAATGGAATGTTTTCCTAGAGTACCATAGTAGGTAGATTACTTACATACAATGAATTTATTTCACTTGAATGTAAGTACTTTAAAGCCTAGTCCTTAAGTCCTTATACCTAACATGACGATTTTTCATATCAGACGATCTACTTATATGACTATTTCAGGCGTTTTACTAGTAGGTCGTTTTACTTTTATGTCGTTAATGCCTCAAGGGCATTTTTCTAGTTTGTCCTTCTGATACGGAGGGAGGGAAGGAAAAGGGATGGAGGTGTCACTTTGAAGATATAAATTGATATCGAGGTGTAGATGTGCACAAAACTGCTAAATCGGATAGCGTTGGCGCATTTTGCACGGGTCACTCACTAGTGCTAATTAATAAGGTGATTGAGGTAATTTTATATCCCAGATCGCGCTAAAACCAGCCAAGGAGCATGCAAGGTGGACAAGGCCGACCCCCGTTCCCGGTTCCACTTTGTCAAGTACGTCAAGAGACACGGACGCACCGTGAAACTGTGGGAGTGCGGGATATGTAAGTGAGGTTTATATAAAACAAACTTATACATTACTAATATAAGTCACTAAAAACAGCCACAAAAGAAGAACCTAAAGTGGTCAAGTTTTGATCGTTTATGTAAAGAAAATTGTATAGACCAGGGACATTTACTGTCACGTCTTAGAGAAGTTTTACTGGAATCATACTTGTAGGATCACACTCCTATCTCAGAAAAGAAACAAGGATTACTGTGATATTTTTCGATTTAATTCTCAAGTCAACCTTTTCCTATCGCAGCTCGGTGTCAAGTACAGGATATACAGTCCGATACAGCTTAGCCTACCATCACGAGTATCTGTCAATGTCAGTGTTGCCAGAGCAATGAATCACTTGATATTAATAACTGATACTTATATTAGATAAAACTGTTATCGTTGACAGATACTCGTTATGATAAAAAACATGATTTAACATTATTTCATAAATGCGACAATTTACGCTGATTAAACACGATAATCTTACATACTTCATACTAAGCAAAAATTGTATGGGAATTTGCAAAATAAAACTAAAGTAAGTAATACTGCTCTAACAGTTCACAGTAGGCTTACATGTGCTTAGACGGGTGACATCAAATTATGAATATTTTTAGCTGATTCATATTTTGTTTGGCACGTTTGATAAACCTAATGGTCGTAAAATAATGGTCTACACCCATTAAGTGTGGTGGCTTATTCTAGAAGCGCTATGTGGCAAGCTAAGCCCACCGTTATATCTGCTAGTTACTTCTTTTTTTTAAAGTAGACTACATTTTATATTAGCAGTCACACAATTATAATATTTTGTGTAAATGCAATTGAAGGGCACAGAAAAAGAAGGAGCTCATTAACATGCTCATTGTTTCGAGTAATCAAAGAATTAATCCTTTTTCAATTTCTATACTTACACCTCACTGGATTTTGATTCGTACCTACATAAAAAAGTACCGAATCAAATTCCAGTAGAGGTATAAGTGAAAGGACATCATTTTTTTAGGCCTTTTCTGAAAGTGCCGGCCATAAAAAAATGGTACGTATTGTTAGAACTAGCCATTTGGAGAAATAGTTAATATGGCACAAAAGTTGTAGGATTGCTCCGAGCCAAGATATACAAGTTCGAAGATTCATCATTTTCATACATTTATTGATTCCTATTTTTTTTTGTATAAACGGAACAGATGATAACCCCACAGCTTTTGCGCTGCAATGACAATTGCTTTAGATCATTAGTTCTAGCAATATCTATTATTATTTTATGTTTCCCAGTCCCAGCACTTTCAGAAATCAACAAATGTATGAAAATGATGAATCATCGAACTTTTATAATTTGTTTCAGAGCAATCCTACAACTTTTGTGTCATATTAACTATTACTTCAAATGGCTAGTTCTAACAATACGTACTATTTTTTTTGTTGCCCGGCACTTTCACAAAAGGCCCTAAAATGTATGAAGCTAGAATGATCTCCTTTAAGGATTAATTCTTTGATTACTCGAAACAATGAGAATGTTAATGAGCTCCTTCTTTTCCTGTGCCCTTCAAATGTAATTGTCATGTTAACTGTCATGTTTAAACAGTGGACTGGACTAAGCTATCGTAAAGGAGGTCAAAGCTACTTTATGGGGCCACAAGAAATTTTGTCAACTAACCTCCAAACTTCATTTTGAAGATGGCAACCAATGAGGATCGCAAAAGCACTCCACTCTACCATAGTCCTCTTTTCACCAAATAGCGACAGCACATGTGCTAAACGTGACAGGTAGTGAGCCCATCGCCGCTCTATGCTGTGCTATCGGATGTATGTGCAGTCTTTAGTCCGTTAGTCGCCTTTCACGACACCCAAGGGAAGAGAGGTGGTGGTAGTATTCTGTCACCGCTACGCAACACGGTTATAACCAATGATGATGGTGATGTTAACTGCATGTTATTGTACCTATGCAGGCAGCAGAGAGTTTCAACACCAGTACACATTGATGCGCCACTTGCCAACGCACACCGACGAGAGGAACTTCCACTGTGACGCGTGTGGAAAGAGCTTCAGACAGCTTTCTACCCTGAGCCAGCACCGAGCCATACACTCTGCCGAGAGACCGTACGCCTGTGAGGTAGGATATATGCACTGCGTCTTTTTAGGCCGATTACTATTTACCCATTATGCCATTGCCAATTATAAAATACTACCTACCCATTATATTGGCAAGAGCTTTAGACAGCTTTTTACACTGAGCCAGCAAAGAGCTCTATACACTCTGCCGAGAGACCGTATGCCTGTGATGTAGGTAGGTGAGCTGCGACCTCTTAACGCCAACTACCCTCATATTGACGAGAGGAATTGGCTATCTCTAAACTATCGGAACACAACGATGCTAATAATAACATTGTTGTTATGGCGCCAGCCTTGTGATAAGATGGTGGTAGCTAGCCAGCCCTGCCACCAATCAAACCAAGTACATCAAACAGACTACAGGGGCGGTTAGACTCGGTAAGTCTTGGGCTTTGGAGAAAATAGAGCACTTTTTTATTTGAGCTCTGACCATTCCCTCTCCTTCATTCACTAACTTTTATTTGTACTGGCACCTCGAGACCAACCGTTAGGTTATGCAAGAAGTGTCAGACGTCCCTGCGCCAGTAGAACACTCGCGCAGGAGACCATCTGCTAACGCAGAAGACCTAACGGTCTTGACGCCAAATTAGTGCCCGCCGCAGCGCGCTCTTCATTCGGTACTCATAAGACTAGTGTCTCAGGAGAGTCTCCCCGTGAACACGTGTGATTCATTGCCTATTGACCAGATAAGTAACCGGAGCTGTCAAGCTCAATCTTATCTTCAAAATATTGAGCCCTGACCAGTCGGGCTCCTCGTGTGTTGTATAAAATTATGTTAATCCTGGAAAACTATTACTGACTGCTGGTAGACACATGCTTATACCTTCCCTCCCTGACCTGTCCTTTCCTATCCACCAGGTGTGCCATAAGACATTCAACCGAGTGTCCACTCTGATCTCCCATCGAAAGACCCACTCCGACGACAAGCCCTACAAGTGTTACTTCTGCCCGAAAGGATTTCATCAAAAAGGTCCATATTCCATTTCCAGTATTTATCTGATAAAACTACTTATGACATAAATATTACGGTTGATTCTTCAAACAGTTCATATTGGTTCAGAGGCTGCTGAGGAACCAGCAAGACTAGGCAAAGATGGTAAATTGGTAAGACCTAATCTGGGGCCATTTTACCATCAACTCTTATTACTGTTATCTAAATTCCTATTGCAATTCTACATTAAAGATTAAAATTTAATTTTAACAAGATCAAAGTAATACTGCTCTTAGTGGAGACAGTAATGTTTGCTTAATGTCTTCTTTCTTTTTCTAATGAAAGAAAGGTGCAATATTATTCCTACGGTTATGTGCAGGCAACCTACGAAATCATCTGTTCACACACACCAACGAGCGTCCTTACCGCTGCAACATCTGTTTGAAGGGCTTCAATCAGCAATCTAACCTCGTCTGCCACAAAAACAAGGTTAGTTGTTGGATGGGGTGCTACCATAATATCTAATTGCGACTCATATTTTACCGATAGGTTGGCCAATTTTTTTTAATTCTCCATTTGATAATAATTTTGCTTGAATTACATTAATCCATTTTGCTTTTTATAACTTCTTTGGTGTATATGTGTATTGTTTGGTTTCATAAAGATATTGCTTTAATACAACTTAATAAGTAATTGTCCAATTTCACACTTTTCTGCAAATAATCAAAATATGGTCAACGTAAAATTTAGTTTATATTCAAATGCATTGTTATAATGAATATATTGAATGGAGTAAGGCACGGAATGTTGGAGTTGTTAGAAAATGTAGTGAAAAATAATTAAAATCACATCGACCAATTACTCAGTTTTCCCTTGACGTACAAGACTTGACAAACACTTTTATATTGAGATAACATTTGGACAATCATGGACGCGGTTTTCCAGATCCATTAGATAAATAGGTATATACAAACACCGGCATATTTAGCGGAACATAAAAAAAGTCCATAATTAAATGGTTTTATTTTAAAAATCTACTTACTACACTTCTTTTGTTATTTAAAGTTTCATTTGTTTTAATTAAAATGAGATCACATTAAGAACAGATTTTGCGAGTAGTGGCTATTTGTGAAAAATGGTACATTTTTGAACTTTTCATGTAACCGGGAAAAGTGAAAATTAATATTAAAATAACAATTAATTAAATTAGAAAAATGGTGATTAATATCGCATATTTCCTCCACGTGCTCTTATTAAAGTTTCTACCCGTCTAGGCATACTGAGAATGATGTTATCGATGGTCTCCTGGGATAATCTCCGCCAATCCTCAACTACGGCGATTCGCAGTTCACCCACGTTGGCAGGAGCTGGAATTCTGGACTTAACTTTTCTTTTCAGCAAGTGCCAAACGTGCTCTATTGGGTTCATATCCGGTGATCTCGCCGGCCACTCCATAACAGTGATATTCATATCATTAAGATATGCTTGAGTTACCCGATCGGTATGCGGCCGAGCATTATCCTGCATAAAAACAAAATCGTCACCGATATATGGGGCAAACGGTACGACATTTTCTTCTAAATTTTCTCTGATATAGCGGTCTGCAGTCAGACTCCCTCTGCCAATCACTACCAAGTCTGTGCGAGCTCCCAAACAAATGCCCGCCCAAACCATTATTGATCCACCACCGTATGCAACTGTAGTTTCAAAATTTGTCTGAATGTATCGTTCTCCTTTGCGTCTGTATATTCTTTGCCTGCCGTCAATTTGATTTAAGAGAATTCTGCACTCATCACTAAACAATACCTTACTCCATTGGCCGCGTTCCAAAGTCGATGTTCCTGAGCAAAAGTTAACCTGTTTCTACGATAATTTACCTCGAGCCTTGGAGCCTTGGCGGGCACAAATGAATCCAAACCAGCTTCTTCGAACCTTCTTCGTGCCGTACGCTCACTTACGGTTACACCCCGCACTGCTTCTAACTCATGTCGGGCTTGGACGGCCGTCAAACGGGGGTTCCTACGTACACGAAGCCGAATGAAACGATCATTCCTACTCGAAGTGCGTCTTTTTCTGCCTTGTCCTGCTCTTCTCACATAAGTACCGGTCTCCCTGAACCATTGGATACTGCGATGGATCGTTGAAACTGGTCGACGAAGATCTCTGGATATCACTGTAGCTTTGACCATTTCTTTGCATTTCGAGTGCCCTGGCAATCTCCGTTGGGGCTAAGTCAGGCATAATTCAGTCCTCAACTCCAAAAAGATACCCGATTTAAAAAAAACTAACAAAAAACAGTATTTCAATGAAATTTTAAATCAAACTCAGAAGGAAGAAATACTCGAAGTTCGCTCCAGATATGGTGTATTTGAATAAAATTAAAACAATTGTATAAAATATGATGTTCAGTTGTTTTCTTCATTTAAAATTATTTATTTTTAAATTAAATGACGTATAAACCAGCCAGCAACCTTATATGATACTGATATCAAACCTTTTCTTTATGTTCCGCTAAATATGCCGGTGTGTGTAGTATAACATTCTCTCATGGTATTAGAATTTCACGTACAGACTCACCCTGAAGAAGGCTATACTCCTTTGCCAACGCGCGCTAGAAGCGCGCCGCAAATCGGACGCTCTGTCGTCATGACCCAACCGGAAACTGCCAGGTAAATAATGTTCAGGATTTTTCAGAAGGGTTAGTCAAAGACTAGGCAATGAGGACCGCAAAAGCAGATCTCTGTCATAGTCCTCTTTTCACCCAATAGCGTGACAGGTGGTGGATCCATCGCCGCTCTATGCTGTTGGAAGTATCTGCAGTTTTTAGTCCGTCAGCCGCCTTTTACGACACCCAAGGGAAGAGACTGGGTGGTAGTTTTCTTTCACCGCAACGAGTCACGAATTATGTTAGTATTTATTATATCCCCTTGTGTGTCACAAAGACTCTTAAATGTTGCGAGCAATTGAATTTTTATTGTGTCTGAGGTATTACGTCAGCTAAGCTCATAAGCTGAGTGGTAGTTAAGTATTAAAGAATACTGCCAACCTATCTCTTATCCTGGGTGATTTAACGAACCAAGACTGCCCAAACATCCAACTGCATAAACCAGCGATGGACTCACTATGTGTCACCCTGAGCACATGAGCAGCCCCCTTACTCTTGAAACTGATCCAGATCGATCGAGATTCGTATTGTGAAGTTTCGTACTTTTGAGTTACAACACCAGCGCTAATTTGGATTTACATTGGGTTAACTAAGTGGCATTGAGTATTGCATTAATTTCACTGTAATCTGAATCCAAATTATCGTCGGTGTCGTAACTTAAGAGTTCGAAACTTAACAATATTAATCTCGATCAATCGGGATCGTTTTCAAGAGTAAGGGGGCTGTAGTTTTTTTAGTAAAACGTGCACCACTCTTGTGGTTCTCATTGACTAGTCTGACTAACCCTTTGAAGATAAACTCATTTATATGTATTTATGTTATTATAAATAAGTTGTCTAAATGTATTTATGTTGAAAATGCCCCCAATATACAAGGAGTCTGGCGATGAATTTCCGAAAATCGAATTTTACTGCAAGCGGTTTTTGCATTCACATAATTTCCCAATCGAATCGTTTCCTGATATATTTTTTTCCAGAGGTTGATTTTTTAAAAAGCTTTTATTCTTTTCGCATTATTATTCAATGTAATCTTTTTCTTACAGTTTTTTTTCGGACGTTGGTAAAAAAAATATAAATGATAAATTTAATTTTTATTAATGTTAGGTAGGTACCTACTTTTTTAAATAGCATAGAAATAAGATAGGAAAATTTGCATAAAGTAATATTTCAGTGATCGCGTAAGCGAATGAATAAATTACGTGACTAGGAATATTTGAGAATGGATATATTACTTTAAGTTAAAAAAATATTCAGAAATTTCCCCTCCGGAAAAAACGCACAGAATATAAAAAATTGGGAAATTATGCAAATGCAAAAATAGCTTGCAGTAAAATTAGATTTACGGAAATTCATCGCCACACTCATACTCAGGAATGCTCTTTCACAAAAATGGTATTGAATTCATCAAACACAATGTTCTGAAAGCGTCTGTGTCACCAACATTATTATATTATTTGAGTAGCATTCTGCTCACTTTGAAATACCTGTCTCGCCACTAAATGTAAATGAACCTTTCATTAAAATGAATTTATCATCATCTTCGTTACGTTATTTATTATTCATATTATACTTACCATCAGTAAAGTCACAACAAAGCCTGAATTTGCAGCTCAACTTACTAATGCTTTTAAAGCTCAACTTTATAATTCAGGGCCAATGTTTCAATCCTCGAATAAAACTTATTCATCTGATAAAGTATTACTCGATCAGCCTCAAATGTCACCAGTAAAAAAAGAAAATACACACATCAAAAGTGTCTAGGGATCAAGCATTTTTATGCGGATTTCTTGAGATTGAGATGTGGCTTTGTAATAAATTTATGATTTTATAAATTTATATGGATCCTTTTTGGTGCATTTCATAATTTGAAACAGGAACTTTCAATCAATTTCTAGTAAAAGATGAAAATCAGCTGTCAATATTTTCCCTATAAAAACATACAACGCATTGAAGACATTATTAGTGCTACTGTTTCCCTACTACTGATTAAAACTAACGTTATTATGGAGCGGCGACGTCATTTAAGCAGGGAAGAAATGCTCAGAGCCGTGGGAATGATAGAAGCTGGTTCCCGGTAACGTACTGTGGCTTTAGCTCTGAATACAAGTCAGAGTGTTATCAGTCGACTTTGGACACGTTACCGAAGCACTGGTACCGTGGCTGAGCGCCATGGAGGACGGTATCGCTGCACCACACGGAGACAAGACCGATACATTCAAATCACAACTCGAAGAGCTCCAACAATAACCGCCATGATGTTAGCCGTGAGGCTTCATCACTCTTCAGGGAACTTAATTAGCGACCAAACAGTCAGAAACCGCTTGCATGAAGTGAACCTTCATTCCCGAAGACCGCTAAGGGTACCACCTATAGCAATGCACAATCGTAGGATTCGATATCAATGGGCTCTTGAACACAGAAATTGGGCAGAAGAACAATGGCGTTTCGTGTGCTTTTCTGATGAGTCTCGCTTTGGTATGAGACCGGATACAAGACGTATACGACACTGGAGAACCCCTGGACGCCAACAGCGATTAAAATCCTGCCAGGAAGTCCATCCTTATAGTGGTGGAACCATCATGGTATGGGCGGGTATTTGGATCGGCGGAAGAACTGAGATGATTTCGATCAGAGGCAACCTCAAAGCTCAAATTTATGCTGAGACGATTGTATCAGACGTCATCGTTCCTCTAATAGTGCAAATCGGTCCCTTATTTCAGTTAATGCATGATAATGCACGACCGCACACCGCAAGAGTTGTAAGACAGACTCTCGCCGCAGCTAACATCAATGTCATGCCCTGGCCTGCTCAGTCGCCAGACTTGAACCCGATTGAGCATGCATGGGATATGCTACAGAGAAGAGCTCTGCCGAATATGGAGGGTATCCAGTCGCAAGAAGACCTTTTTTTGTTGTTGCAACGAACATGGGCGGCCATTCCACAGCGTGATATGGATGAACTCATTTTGAGTATGCCAAACCGATGTTCTTGTGTTGTTAGTGTTCGCGGTAGAAACACGGATTATTAATTGTTTAAGTTACCCAATAAAATTTAAAAGAAAACTGTTATTTCAGTCTTTTTTTCGAACTTTAATGTTAGTGGTTCAAATGTCAAAAATCCCTTTATTAGGAAAATGGCAAATTTCTTTATTAATGCAAAGGTGACTTGGTTTATCGTTACTGTAGACAAACGAAAACACTTTATTTGATGAATCCTTAAAGAAAAATTTAATTAATATCAATCAGGAGAAAAGTTATTGCAAAAATATATGTTGATCCCTAGACACTTTTGATGTGTGTACATGTTTAAGACAATACGTTTCCAAAATGGTTGTTTATAATAACGAATAAGTTATATTCGTAATATTTGATTATTTGCGATAAAAAACGCTCAAAAAAACTCAAAGATAACGAAACGTTGAAAAAAATGTCTACTTCAGGCGGGAATCGAACCCGCGTCCTCCGCAATCCGGGCAGCTGCGTTGACCACTCCGCCACCGAGGTATTGGTTAGACCGACGAAAATTTTCAACGCTTTTGACTTTCTGTTTTTTTTCGGGTTTGATTACCGCCTGAGGTAGACATTTTTTTCAACGTTTTCTTCTCTTTAAATTATATTCGGCAATTGAAAAATCGACTTTAAGCCAACAAATATTCTATTTCAATGTCACTTTCTTTTAGAACTCAACCCGAGCATTGCGAAGTGACTTCCTCAGTGGGTCCTTACCTTCCATCCGTCGAAGGTCCATCTACATCCAACTGGCACAAACCTTGGGACTCCACAAAGTCCTATCCAGAACCTGGTACTCCCTGGAACCAGGACAACCCTTGGGGTGCTATGGGCAGCGGGGTGATTGTGGACCCTATAAAGACTTACCACATGGGGGTGGCATTAGCAACTAGGCAGACACCGTTTGCTTTGCTGAAACCTAATAATGGCACTCCGGTTCTGGTCAAGGTTATTGATACGAAGCTGCCTGGTGGTAAACAGGTAAATGTAATTTTCAGCTATTTATCCCGAGTTATAATGTTGTCAGGTCGTTTTTAAGCATATTTATTTTTGATCTAAGTACGTTCGCCGATGTCTTCCCCTTCCTACCATCCTATTATATCTGCCGTGAGTAGGATTCGAACGCAATGAAATGGTACGTAGTAACTCGTATGCACTGGGCGCAGCCAGCCGCCTTGACAAGTGTACAATCGAAAAATAATTACGTTACCCTCATATTCATAACATCCCTCCACCTTTATTTTTCAAAAGAAATGTTTATAATGTACGATATTCCGATTACGTTTGGAATGCGTGGCCACCGCCTCAAGTGGCGCGCTCGGTGCTCCCTGGTTGGTTGCCGTAGTGGGCGCCGCTGTCGTTGTGACGTCATCTGGCCGAGCGGCCAATTCACCGCAGTCAAACCAGTTATCGTCATTTTCGCTCTGACCGGGATGGGAGACCTCAACAGCTGATGGAGTGACCCCGGTTACGGCAGGCAATTCTTTCTCACTTTCAGCACTACTCGCTACCTTCTGCTGCAACCCATCTTCGTGTGTTAAAGGTAATATGAATGCAGGAAGGGACGCTTCTACTGTCACTTTGTGTCTAAGCCCCTCATCTCCTCCCACCTTATCTTTCAACAACTGATTGGCATGTCTCTTTATGATCTGCTTGGTCTCCGCGAGCTGTACTGAATATAATGACTTGCCATTTCTTGCTGTCACGACCCCTTGCCCCCAATAATGTTTTTGTTGATTATAAAGTTTTACTAATACTAGATCGCCTACACTAAAAACGTCTTTCCGGTTTCCACCATAGTTCTCACTCTGCAAATACTGTTTTTTAACGCATTCGTCGAGTGCCCTGTCTGATGGTAATGACGAGAAAGGTTTTAAAAGATCTAATCTACTTCGTAATTTGTGGCCAAACAGTATCCCGGCTGGGGATCTGTCGGTGGTTGTATGTATGGAGTTTCTGTAATTAAGCAAAAATTTTTGCAACTTAACATTTAAGTCTCGCAAGTTCGTACCTGTTAATATTAAAGACTTAATCGCTTTCTATAATATTTTAACATAACTTTCTGCCTCGCCATTACTGTCTGGATGGTACACAGGAGAAGTAAAATGAGTAATGTTATTACGCGAACAAAACTGTTTAAATTCGGCTGACACAAAGAAGTACCGTTATCTGAGCAAATTGTATGAACTAACCCAAAACGTGCCATCACTTCACAAAGCGTTTCAATGACTACTCGTGAACAATAACCTGTGGAAACATCAAAACATTCGACCCATTTTGAATAAGCGTCTACTATTATCAAAAATGTTTTACCACTTATCGGACCAAGAAAATCTAAATGAACCCTTTGCCATGGTTGAGATGGATAGGGCCAGGGCGTCAGGGGCACCCGTAGGGGTTCGACGAGCAAGCTGCGCACGCGGCAGCGTGGCGCTCGATCGCGGCAGATATGCCAGGCCACCAAAACCTATTGCGGGACCCTCCTTCATTTTTGTAATACCCAAATGACTTCTATGTAATTCTTTTAATATTTTAATACATAAACTATTAGGTATAACCAACCTGTGCCCTCTCATGAGACAGTTATTTTCCACAGATAACTCTCACCGGTGACTATAAAATACTTTATATTTCTCATCTACTTTACATGATGGCCATCCATTTAAAACGTAATTCACTATGGTAGATAGCACCGCGTCTTGTTCGGTAGCGTTCTGTACGTCCGTTAAAGATAAAAACCTATCGCCCTCGTTAACAAAATAGACATACGCAGATCTATCCAACGGTGAGTCATCATTAGTTGTCATTGCCGGCGGCGCGGGCGCACCGGTGGCGGCGACATCCACAGCCGGCGCGCTCCCGTCGCTCACTGACCTACTTAAAAAATCTGCGCAATTGTGTACACTACTGACGTATTCTATTTTTTAATTATATGCCGATAGAAAAATTGCATAGCGTTGTAGTCTGTTTGCAGATATCTCGGGAATACCTTTATCGGGATTAAATATGGAAATTAACGGCTTATGATCCGTTCTTAAAATAAATGGCCTATTTCGACCATACAAATATTGATGGAACTTTTTCACACCAAATATTATCGCTGTAGCTTCTTTTTGAATTTGGCTATATTGTTTTTCTGCTGTATTTAAAGAGCGAGACATGAACGATACAGGCTTCTCAACGCCGTTTTCGATTTGAGATAAGACGGCTCCTAGACCGTATGGTGATGCATCGACTGATAACACTAACTCGGCTTAAAATGTGTTAATAGTGTTGTCAGAAACTAAGTGACGTTTAATGTTAGCTACAGCATCGTCGTGCACTTTTGTCCATGACCACACTACATTTTTTTGCAATAACCTATGCAACGGATATAAAATTGAAGATGCGTTTTTAATTAAATTTCTATAATAATTTACCATACCCAAAAATGATTTCAACTCTGAGACATTAGTGGGTACTCGAGATTGTAGAATAGATTTTTTTTTTTAGGAGATCTAATGCCGTTCCGATCAATAACAAAACCCAGGTAAGACACCGACTCTTGAAAAAATGAACATTTCTCCCGATTTAAAACAAAACCCGCATCTTCTAACCTACGGAACACTTCGTATAATCTAGATAACATCTGATTCCTATCAGCCCCGCAGATCAGCAGATCGTCTAAGAAACAAAGTGTGCCTTCCAACCCTGAAAGCACCGATTTCATGATTCTTTGGAAAATACTAGGTGCGCTGGCGAGACCAAACACTAATCTTGTAAATTTATATAAACCTTTATGCGTATTTATACAGGTAAGCATTTGTGAAGCCTCGTTCAGGACACAATGATTATATGCCTGGGAGAGGTCCAGCTTAGTGAAGAATTTCCCGCCATGTAATTTAATAAAAAAGTTCTACATGCCTCTGTAAAGGGTACTTATCAACAAGCAACTGTTTATTGATTGTAACCGAATAATCTGCGCAAAGACGTATGGATCCGTCCCTCTTTAAAACCGGTACAATAGGACTGGCGTAGTCCGAGTATTTTACTGGCTCCAGAATACCTAAATCTACCAACCTATTTAGCTCTTTAATGGTAAATCGACAACAACGTCCTTAAAACGACCTAATTTATTTGAAAATAACTTTGGGAATTTCAAGGTAATGTCCTCTAGAAAATTATTGCAATTATTTACGGAACAAATTTGTAAATTAAAGCATGAAAAGAAATCGCGACCCAATAACGGCGGACCCCCATTATGAACAACATACACTTTGATCTCATGAGTTTTATCATTATAAGTAAAAGGTATTTTTAATACCCCTGCAACATTTAGTCTATCGCCATTATAACTATGTAAAATGACGTCACTCGATTTTAAAAAATAATTTGTAAAATACATTTATACATTACGTTTATACATTTGCTCAGATATAACGGTGACCGGAGATCCAGTGTCTATTTCAAAAGCCAAACTAATGTCACCAACCTTAACAGATTCCCGCATTAGCTCACCACGAAAAGTACGAATATTACAACATCGACATCCTCACAGCACCCGACATAATGCTGCCTATTTGTATTTTTCGAACACATCCGCTTTAAATGACCTTGCATCCCGCACTTTTTACACTTATAACGTACAAAACGACAGGTAGATGGTTGGTGTCCCATATAGCCACAGACAGAACAACAGCGTCCGCCATTTTGCCGCTGTAATGGCGCGGCCGCCAGCGCGCCGCTGCTGCCGACGCCACTGCCGCCCGCTGCCACCGTGCCGCGTCGCGGTGCTCCCGCGCCGCTCCTGCGATCTGCTGTTGTCGCGCCCATATTCATAATTTGTAACTGTGGCGTCATTTCTCTCCTTAACGTTTCTTGAGCACCTATACGAGCACTTCGTATTCCTTCGGCTATATCCAATGCTTTACTAAGTGTAAGATCATCGATTTCCTTTGTGAAAAGCTTGTCTCGCTCCGGCCCCGGTTCCATGCCGAGAATGAAACGATCACGCTACTGCTCATCCAAATATGTCGTTTAAAAACCGCAGTGCGTCGCTAAGCTGCGAACTCGTGCTGCCCACTCCGCTAGCCCTTCGCCTAACATGCTGCGTTGCACTATGATACTTAAAACGTTCTGCGAACGTACTCTTCTTTGTCTTGAAATGGCCATCAAACAACTGTACAACCTCGTCGTAGCTTAAAGTACCGACTTGTTTCGGTAACGCCAGATCTCGCACCAACTTATACGTAGATTCTGCTAAATTGCTTAACAATATCGCCCGACGTTTACTTATCTTTGTAGACTGGCCATTCTTGAGTTTCGTGATTAAACGATGTCAGTAATCCAACTGTTAACTTGCCATTTTACCTCGTCGCCAACTATTATATCTGCCGTGAGTAGGATTCGAACGCAATGAAAACCACCGGTACGTAGTAACTCGTATATTGCACTGGGCCCAGCCAGCCGCCTTGACAAGTGTACAATCGAAACATAATTATGCTACCCTCATATTCATAACACATCCCATTCATTCTCGCCTCATGCACCTTTTTAAAATTCTTTTTCATCTATCTCCTACATAACCAAACCATCTTAGCATGCTTTTCTCAATTTTTGTCACTACCTTTGTCATATGTTCATTTTATTCCACACTTTTCTCTTATCACACTATTCCATATCCTATTTTTCTAAATCATAGTGATCTCATTTCTACTAATTTCACTCAACTTTGATGTTTCTTCTATCAGGGTGCGTATCATTTCATATAATGACAAATGAACTAATTTCAAAGAACATAACGTTCATTGGATATAATTTTTACTTGTTCTAAATACACTTCGTATAACAACATTACGTATATTATTCATTTGATATAATACTCATTTTCTCTAACAACTTATGCTATAAAGCTATATTGGTAGAATAATCATATTCTATAACTTCATTTGATATAATTTTTGCTTAAAAATAAGAATACCATTTTAACCCTTAATTGATTTCAAATATTGTCTTAAAAAGTTAATACATTGTGTTTTGGTTACCTATGGTTGTGCTAAAAACGTCAGTGATAGAAACGAATCGCGGCAGAAACCGACTCCACGTAGACTTGTCTGCCCTACGCTAGAGTGTAATTTAATCCCGCGTAGGCGAGGAGGGACGAGGCGGCCCACGAGCTGAGGAGCAGGTGGGTTCAACGCCCGCCGCCGCGGCTGAGGCTGCCAAAGCCAAAGCTGCGGTGGTGAGCGAAAGCCATCTGCGACGATAAGCTCGTGTGGGACCGCCGGAGTCCCGCAGCGCCGGAGCCGTGACAGAAAACATGCCTACTTGCATGCTGCATGCCTGCCTGCATGCTCCATACATGCCTGCATGCTGCATGCCTGCTTGCATGCTGCATGCTTGCTTGCATGCTGCTTGTATGCGTGTATGCAAGCAAGCAAGCAGCATGCAAGCAATGCAATGCAATGCAAGCAACAATGCTTGCTTATTACATGAGTAATGTTTTATATCATTTGATTATTATATCAAATGTTCATTATATCAAAAGTACATTATATCAGATGTACATTATATGAAAAGTACATTATATCAAAGGAAATTATAGAATCTAAAATTATATTAAATGTTTATTATATTAAGTTAGTCGTTATATCAAATGAAATTATATTATCTGAACGTTAGACCATAAGTATTTATATCAAACATTACACACCCCTTCTATCATAACCAATTTTCAACATTTTATTTTTATTTTTTTCGTGGAGCTCGATGGCGCAGCGGATAGCGCGTTCGGCTTGCGATCTTGCCCGCTAAGCAACTTTCGCAATGCCGGGTCGCTGGATGGGTGACCAAATTAAAAACATCTCGAGCTCCTCCGTGCTTCGGAAGGCACGTTAAGCCGTTGGTCCGGGTTGTTGTCGTAAGATGACAATCGTTAAAACCCACCAACCCGCATTGGGCCAGCATGGTGGGTTATGGCCCAATAACCCCACGTGCTATTGTTCACGTGGGAGGCCTGTGCCCAGCAGTGGGACGTTTATAGGCTGATGATGGATGATGATGATTTTTATTTTTTTTGAAAAAGAAAATTCATTAAAGAATAGAATAGAATAAATTTTATTGATTAATGTATTATATTTTAGCGTTTTATTAACGCTTAAATATACTTAAGTAAAATTTTAAACACTGAAATAAGACGACAACCTCAGGCGGGAATCGAACCACGCACCTTACGCATTCCGGGCGGCTGCCTTAACTACTTGGCTACCGAGGTCTGGCTTTCAACCATCGAAATTTGTCAGTGCTTGATGCTTATGTTTTTAGTCAACATTGCTTCATCAAATCTTAGAAGTTTTCGGATCTCAATCCGAAAGAAATATTTTTACAAATATTTGAACATTCAGTTAAGATGAAGCTGCGTTTATAGATTAATGTAATGTAAAACGCTAAAATATAAAACATTAATCTATAAACGCAGCTTCATCTTAGCCGAATGTCCAAATATTTGTAAAAATATTTCTTTCTGGAATGCGGAAGGTGCGTGGTTCGATTCCCGCCTGAGGTTGTCGTCTTTTTTTAGTATTTAAAATTTAAAAAGAAATTACATAAATTTTATTGCTAATACTGTGTATAAGCCATAACTTGTATACAAAATTATCAGGAACAAGTAAAACTGATGGTAAAATAGTGAAATGTATCTCGTCTCTCCAGATGTTAGTTCCTGCCACTGCCGAAGATCTCAAAGTTGGTGGCAAAATTGTCCTGAAGAACGACGACAATCCTCCAGCTCAGGTAGACTAGAATTAAAGTACTACATATAATACCAGAAACATAAAAGCAATGGCAATTTTACTTTTCATTTACGGCTGTAATTAATAATCAATCTATTTAACTGTTATTTAGCCTACTAGAGTAGAAAACTAACTTAAGCTTAAGCATCATACAAACTGTCTTTCTAAGGGTGAATTCAACCAAACTGGAATAAGACTTACTCCGAGATTAGTCCATACAAATTCGGGGTTTAATCTTGGTATAAGACCTTATTTCAGTTTGGTAGAATCCACCCTAACTCTGTTAGGCGAAACCACAGTTATTTAGTTTCGGCCGTCGTCAGTGACACCACTTTTAATAAGTGGCCTAATGAAAAAAAACTTTTCATGTTTATATTTATTTATTTAAACTTTTGCATTATTATAATATTGCATGGCGGACTTAATGCCTGAGGCATTATCTGTGTCTGGCATTATCTCTGTTTCTACTTTCTGCTAAGTTTTGTCCCTGTTGCTAAAAGCTTATTTTTTTTAAAATAATAACGTTACTTCGATTATTGTCTTACAAAATTGCTTTGTTTCAGAAGAAATAACTTTCTATAACATTGTTACTTACAATCCACAACTAATGTTGTTATTTACTAGAATCCAGTTGCCGAATCTGCTGCGGATCTAGACGGAGCCGTCCAGATTCGAGTCCCGGTTGTGGCGATAGTGGTGCCAAAAATTAAATCCGGCGGACGCCTCCATTTATCCGTGGAAGAGCCCCATCATGCATTTCATACTGCGTTATCTTCGGATGGTGAGTATAGTAAAGTAATATACTGTCCCACTACAAGGAAACGGCTTCTATCATTGAAAATAAAGTCTTCGCTAGAATTGATGGGTATTGGCTTAAAACCCGACAAGTTGGTGCGCGACCTTTACGCGGATAAATTTTTACCGTGGTAGCGTCTGGCACTGATTTGTCTTTGCGAATATTAGTTGCAATAATATTAACCTAACCTTGTATTTAGGACAAGAAATTTTAAATTTGTAATCAGAAAAATCAGTGTCGGACGCTATCATTATCGGAAGAAATTGATCCGCGTAAAGGTCGCGCACGAACTTGTCGGGCCATAGTCACCACCACAGAGTGGTCACCACGCTTGCCTAATGCGAGTAGGTGATCACAAACTCGGGCTATGCATCGAAAATAAAGATACACTTCACTCGACCTGGGAATTAAGTCTGGACATCCGGTTATCGGGCCGAACGCTTCCAACTCGGCCGTAGAAGATGGATGGTGATAATACAAAATAAAATTAATACAATCAGAAAAATAACGTAAAAGGTGTTAAGTTAAGTAAGGCTTTGAACTTTCAGCTAACTTAATAAAATTGCAATGGTATTGATTTTGAAGCTGCTTAAAGAATTATAAATATGAAAACATTATTTAGTGCCACGCATATAACACACACAAATTTCAAAATGTTCCATTCAGTTTAGGCACTGCTCAAACGTAAGACACTTGTGCTGTTGCTGACAAGGGAAACATGTTGCTGGCACAGGACACCATTGTAAAAAAACTCCGATTGTATTGCGTTCAGTTGTCGCTATCAGACACTTGCAACGGTGTTTTTGTATGACGGGAAACCATTGTCCCGTAAAGGCAACAGAAAGTTTCACGTTAACGCGCAGGGTCTAAGTTGAAGATCATTATCATCATCATCAGCCTATAAACGTCCCACTGCTGGGCACAGGTTTTCCCACATGGGAAGATTAGACCATAACCCACCATTCTATCCCAAAGCGGGATGGTGAGGGAAGAGAAGTTGTAGATAAAGAACTAAAAAAATAATTTGTAATTAAATAGTTGGAGAAGTAAAAGTGGAGCCGTGTACCGCCCCTGAGACACACTGCCGCCTCGACCCACCCAGCGACTATGACGACAGCGCTATCAAAACTGGTTTGTTCACTAAATAATCATAATAGCACATACATACACCCACATCTATTATCCAGAAAGGATTAGTCAGAGACTAAGACTGGCCTCATATATCCGGAATGGCTCTCTTGATTCATAATCTGAATTCATATTATAATTTAGAAAGACAGGAATAACATACAATATCAGTATGATCCACAACACATACATTTTTTTTTTCAGATTATGAATTTCTCAGATTGATCTGTAAGAATGATGCTGACGAGCGTTCTGAATTCCGGATCGGAATGTTTAAGATAATGATTTCATAACGCGCGTATTCCCATACATTTTAATAGAGCGGCAGTGTTTGCGTATGCATTTCTTTTCTTTATTACGTAGAGCCAAAAGCAATGCGATTAATATTATTCTCTTCCATGGAGACGTTTGCATTTGCTAAATCACGAGACTACTGAGCAATCTGAATTTTAAGATATGTGTGAGGCAAAATTTAAAGATTATGAACTTTAGATTATGAATCCAGAGAGCCATTCCGGATGTACGAGGCCAGCCTAAGGCAATGAGGACAGCAAAAGCAGTGCTAATTCATACTCGACTGCACACCGAATAACAACTGCACATGTGTTCTGCGTGATAGGTGGTGAGCCCATGCCGCTTTATGTGCTGTATTCAGTCTGTTAGTCTCCTTTTACGACATCCAAGAGTCCCAAGAGAAGAGATTGGTTGGTTCTTTTAATTATGAGCCGCTACCACTCACACACAGCTCGTTCACAAAGCAATCATAATATAACTTTTTCCACCCTCAATACCAACTATAATAGTAGTCATAATCAACATTATCAACATCATCATCACTTGAAAGACGGCCACTGTTTGGACAAAGACCTCCCCCAAGGATCTTCACCATGACCGATCTGTGCTGCTCCATTATCCAGTGGCTACCCGCGACCTTCACTTTCATTGCCAAGGTTATGGCAGTAATTTTCACTGAGAAGACAGAGTGATAGGACATTTTCACTGAGAAGACAGAGTGATAGGACGAGGTTTCACAAAAGATCTTAATATTAGGTCGACGTGCTACAGCGAAAAGGAGCCCTCTACAAGTCCCACAAGATAAGACCTCCACCAGATCGTCGGATTACCTTGTTGGCAGATCCTACACTGCGTTCGGTTCTTCGAGGGATGTGCCATGCACTTCCCATTTCCAATTGAGCTTAGCGATTCTTCGAGCGATGTCGAGTATATTAGTTATTTTACGTGAGCTTCATAGAGTGACGACTATTATCCCCGAAGGGTTAGTCAGAGACCAGGCAATGAGGACCGCAAAAGCAGTCCTCTGCCACAGTCCACTTTTCACCAAATAGCGACTGCACGTGTGCTCAGCGTGACAGGTGGTGAGACCATCGCCGCTCTATGCTGTTGGATGTATGTGCAGTCTTTAGTCCGCTAGTCGCCTTTTACGACACCTAAGGAAAGTGGGTGGTAGTATTCTTTCACCGCTACGCGACAAGGTTTACGACACTACCCAGGGAAGCAGATGGGTCGGTAGTATAGTATTCTACTAATGAGCGCCATCACGCAACTCTCGTTCAATAAAACCATAAAGTAATTTATTCGTCAAAATTTATTTTGTGGCCTTCAAAGTAGGCTTCGCTTGCAATACACCTACGCCAGCGATTGACCCAGTCCTCCATACATTTTTTGTAAGCTGATTGAGGTATGATCTTCAACACCTTCAACGAATTTTGTTTTAGACACTCAATCGAATCGAAACGCCTTCCTCGAAGTGGTAATTTTAGCCTCGGGAACAGGAAAAAGACAGACGGAGCCATATCAGAAGAGTACGGCGCTTGGTCAATGACATTCGTCGAGTTTTTGGCTAAAAACTCTTGCATAATGATGGTTTTGTGCGATGGTGCATCTAATACTAATAAATATCCTACAGCGGGCCGCATGTCGTCGTGCGCTTTGCCGCCGCCGGCCCCATCTCCCCCTCTGGACCTCATCTCCATGGACCTGTTCGAACCGATGGAGTGCATCCCTATGGGTATAGTTTATCATTTAACACTGTAACTTTTCTTATTAAGACGTAGAAGAAAGAAAGGCCTCCTAGGTTTCTTGCCAGCTTCTTCTCAGTCGAAGGCTCTCCCAAAATCCGAACTGGTGGTAGATTAGTTGTTAAGATTTAACCTAATGTTAGTTAACTGTTATTTTATTCGTTTTTGACGTCTATAAGTGCCTCTAAAGGCTTACGAGTATGTTGAATATTTTTTTAAGTATGTATGTATTTTTTTGACTTTCGGTAAGTCATTAAGTTAAATAAATTTATTCAACATGCGAGTGCAATTCGAGCTTTCCTGAGGCTGGTTGTTTTTTTTCTAGTAAACATTTTTCTCTATCTATATAGCATTGTGAATGCAAAATTTCAATAATAAAGATATTTATTTAGGCAATTACGTCTATCGATTGTTAAATACTTGCAATAGTATTTCTTTCGACTGTGAGGGTAGACTTCACAGTGACGTAATACCGCTGGCTTGCAGCGTAAATCATCATTTACTAGAAAGAATTCAAGGAGTCTTCTGGGGTCTCGGTAGCTTAGCGGTTAGAACAGTGGACCGGCAATACAAAGGTCATGGGTTCGAGTCCCATCCGAGCTGTCCTGAGACTAATTGATTTTTTTTCTAGTAAACATTTTTCCTCTATCTATATAGCATTGTGAGTGCAATATTTTAATAATAAAGATATTTCGGTAAGTCTTTATTTCTAAGGTGGCATTTAGGCGAGTAGTATAGAGAAGATCCATGGCGCTGCGCAGCGGCTAAGGCTGAGGCCTCATTAGTGCGTGCATATAGAAAAATCAATTTTATGAAAAATAAATGGGAATTCGTAACGGGACGAATTTGCGGATGGGCCGCTAGTAAAACAAAAATTTGGACAATTATTCACATCACTTTCTCACCAAGAATTTCCTTTGCACTTTTAGTTTATACTCATTCCTTATTCCAGGTCCGCAGATAACAGCTGTGGACATCATCGATCAGGCGCCGCCGTCTGATGACTCGGACATATTCATTGGAGAGTTCGAGGTATGTATAGTAATTATAAAGTACTAG